>JALGRB010000018.1:2245000-2437500 GCA_023091065.1 Dianthus caryophyllus
CGCTACTAGCGCACACGACACCTACAAGCATTACATGATCCCGGCATTACCTTCGGGTTTAGGGAATGCAAAAACAAACAAACAACCAACAACAAACATTCAGATAACATTTCTGTTTCTTCAGCTGAGGGGAGAGTTTTTGACCTCATCCCATGTGCGAAGCAGCGTCATAGCCTGGAGCATTAAACATGGTAAAACCGAGGCTACTAAGCTCTGGCTCCATGGAGGGTGCACTTCCTGAACTGGAACTTCTGCGGCTTTCACGTCAAAAACGCACAGGGTCGAAGGCAGACGTCGGCGGCGGCTCATTCTGCTCTATGGCCCAAAGACGAGCCCTTTGGCGAGTAGTCTGTGCCGTAGTCCACCGAATATAGGACCTTGAGACACGCACTGTAGCCGGTATACCGGCCACATGCCACCTGGGACGCATAGCCCATCCTCGCGACCACGCATTAGTGATTTGGTTGTTGAGCACGACCAAATCCTGAATCATAGTATCTTGCCCTGGGATGAACTGCGCATAGCCCATCTGCCTCCTTACCCTCAAGGGATGAATGTGCACACCAATGTCTAAACCGCACAACATGACTCCGGAAGGACCATCACCAACTGCACTTCCAGTCACGGTGGAAACCTCCCACCATGGGACAACCCAACGAATAGCAGACGCCCTCACAAAGGTGGAAAAGTAATCATGAGGACGACCATTAGGGCCCATCCACCTCAAGCCACGACTAGTCACCCCAGCCGCCGTATAGGATGCACCATAAGGGATGACTCCGAGCACGCTCAAACGCTCCATGAGCCAGACCTGCAAAATAAGGGGATAACCACGATAAGCATGCATTCTATTACAATCCCGGTCGTCCAGGCCAAGGATCGTCTCCGCCACGATCAGGGCCGCAGGGTTGAAACACATCTCCATCTGTTGTACCACACAGACCAAGCGTGCTTCTTCGAACCCCATTCCGTCCACCGAGTCAGGAAACATAAAACAATGCACCAGACAAAGGGCCAACGCTCTCTTACGAGCCACAGCACAGATGCTCACATTGTCATAGTCCATAAACCTCTGACAAAGACGGATTATATTCAGCCGCCCATCCAAAAATAGGTCATCCGTCTGGCTCCTGGTCATCTTGAGGAAACCCGAGCTCTTGTCGGACACACACTGGAGTGATCGTACGAGTCCAGCCTCTAATCGCAGCAAATTCCTCAACCAGGGGACAAACCTCCCCGTCAGGAAAGCGGAATACATGATACGCCAAGTCCCAATAGTGAAGGCAAGCGTCAAGGAAATCAATCTCCTGACGGACCTGCCTCAACCCTAAGAAAACACCCAGGACACAGTCTCTCAAACTCCTTTTCTCAAGACCCAACAATGTGGCACACCACACCCTCACAAGACCCTCAAGATGCTCCATTACTCAACAAAAAACGCTCTACAAGATATTTGATAGGCTTAGTCGCACTCGCCTAGTCAAAGATAAACCTGACAATCCTAAGGGGTAGTTAGGGTAAGTCGGGGTCGAAATCCACAGGGAGAAGGTTGTTCAAGTAGGTTACCTATGAGGTGATTCTAGTCTCGGTCGGTTCGAAGGTTGATTGGTTCTATAGCTAGAGCGTAGGAAAGGATTATCGTATAAGGAAAAGTCTAGGAAGTCGGGTTAGACAAGGGTAAGTCAAGGTCAAGGATGATGATCGGGATGAGTAAGGAATCGCACATGCCAAGGGTATAGCTCGTCCTCTCGGTCTTAAGCTTCCACTAGGTCTCGAATGCGGGCTCTCGCAACTTACAATCGAGGGTCCTATTGTTTAGTCTCGCGCCTCTCCTAGAACTAGGCTTTCGTTCTTAAGTTCAAGGGTGCTAGATACTTGCTAAAACGTGATCAAGGATTCAACAAGCGCAATCAAGCAAAGACTAAACAAAGCAAGCACAAAACCTAACTCATAAGATCATCAAAATCAGCCCCAAACTTGACCCATGCTTCACCCTTCCTCCTAGATAAAAGGACTACTCAAACATGATAAAAACATAATCAAAGCAAGGGAAAGGGATGAAAACATGATCAAGCAGAATATAAATTGAAATCACAATGAAAAGAGAAGAAGAAAATCAATACCAAATCAGAAAATCAAGGAGGAAAAGGATGATCAAAGGCAACAAATACCAAATAAACCAACGTAATAGCGAATTCGAGTCGAGAATTGAAAAGTACAAATTATGAAAAGTATGAAAACCTAGGTTTTTGAGAGATTATTCTTCTAAGAATCCTAAAAATAGTGTAAAACGCATAGGCAAAGATATTGTACGAAACCCCTTTAAAATAGACGAGATAATGAAGCACACGAGGAGTCGGAGTCGTCCCTAGGCTCCGGGACAGGTGGTCCCGTCCGGGACAAGGAGTATCACGTCCGGGATGAGTGCTTCCCGTAGGTTTCAACAAAGTTCAGCCCTGTTTCCTTGCTTGCTCTTCACTTGTACTTGCTTCTAACTTATCGTACGTCGTCCCAAGGTGTAGGGACAAGGCCTAGGTCATCCCAAGGGGTAGGGACGAGGTCAATATTGATCATATGAGCTCCGTGTTCCGTCCCAAGGTCCCGGGACACCTTCAAACGCTAAAACGTGGCTCGTACGCAACCGGAATGGCACGAAACCAACTCGGAACACCACGAAACTTTATGAAACTTCACGAAACTTCTCGACAAGCATCCTATACTCCAAATAAGCACATTTCCCTACAAAATAGACATAAAAACGCAGCAGGGCCAAAACGGAGAGAAATAGGAGCCGAAACGCAAATAAAAGCACGAGAATCGCAAAGAAACGCTAATGAACAATGGGTTAAATATATGAAAATATATGAGACATCAAACTCCCCCAAACCGAACCGTTTCTTGTCCTCAAGCAACCAAGAATGACAGAAAATAGAGGACAAAGCGAGAATAGAAAACTTCCCCAAACAATCACCAAACCGCATGTAGCTTAAGCAAATGGCAATCGATCTCGAAACAGCATGGGACGTATGGAAATAGCAAGCAAACGGATGAGAATTACAAGACGGCGCAAAATGAATAGCATGGCTTAAACTTAGGCTCTCTAGCAATCAAATCACGGACCTCTCGCGGTTTCCACTCTAGCACAAATGATGAACAAGGTGATATATGTGATGACACTCACCTACTCGACTTGTGGAAGCACGCGCACATGTCGAATGTGGACCAAATCTCGCATTCCCGTACACAAATAATGTCACAAAAACGAAGCAAACATGAGGGCTTACATAGGAAATGAGGTGTGTATAGGCCAAAGAGAGGGTAGGGGTAAGAAGGTGGACAAATAGTTCTGGAATCGTGGAGCTAACCCACTAGAAACCACTTATACTACTCAAGTGCTCGTCCAACAAAAACGGAACCCAACTCTCATAATAAACGGACCAAAAGCAGCATATCGGTCTTCTCTACACATCATCGCAACCAAGCAATCGAATACAAGTGCTCACTCATGCAACAACAACAACAACTTTTTCATTTTTGTGCACACATTTTTTCTTTTCTTGTATTTTGTGTTGTGTTTGTATTTTTCTGATTTTTGTTTGTTTTTTTTTTTTCTTGAGCAAGGAGCACACTCACATGGTTGCGGAAATACCTCATCAAAGGTCGGGGAAACAGCAATCCCGACTCATACTCACCATAACTCTCCAAGCAAACGACGTCAGCAAGTCGCAGCAAAATAATGATCAAAACCCAAGAACGAGCACAATAGTAAGCAAAAGCGGTAACTAGCTAGGCTAGGGTAGGCTATTTGGCAATGTAGCTAGCAAACTCATGTGGATAAGGGGAATAGGATCATAAATGAGAGGACAAAATTCAAGCAAGAACAAGGTGAAAAATATGAAAATCGACTAAAGCCTCATATGCAAAACATGTGACAAAATCGTGGGGAAAAACGGGATAGGGGCCACACTTATGCGCGTTAATGTTACGTACCCCACGAGGAGAACTACTCACAATAAAACACGGGGACAGGGATAGATGAACCGGCCTCAGGAGGCTAAAAACCTCACAATAAGAGTAGCTAAAGTCCGGAAATGATAAAGCCAACAAAGTAAAAGCACGCCATCATCTGCAAACGCGTCTCAACATCCCTGTAGCGCTAATCCAACAATATAAAACATGCCAAAGCTCATAGCGTAAAAGGGAAGGGATGTCGGGAAAGAATAAGGTAAAAACAAGCTCGCAAACAACGAAACGGGATACGTATTTTTGGTATTTTTGTTGAAATTTTCTGATTTTTTTATGATTTTGTGATTTTTTTTTTGAAAATGAAAAACAAAAACGAAAAAGAAAACGCAAAATGAAAAGCAAAGCGTTCCTCCCCCCAAACCAGACAACACATTGTCCCCAATGTGTCCGAAAGCACATCAACACGGCCACACGGGAACCATAAAAATAAGGGGAGAAAAATAGAAACTAGTGAAAAGAAAAACATACTTACAATATTTACAAGAGAAACACCCCCCCCCCCCCAACCAGCTTCAAAATGGGGGCGCAGCTGTCGGTACTAAAAGTACCACCAAGCACGGGCCGCTCCAGACACGAACCCGCCATCCTCATCCTCTCTAGCACGGCTATCACCAATCGATTGGCTTGCAGCAAAGCCAACCATTATTGCGACCAAAGCTCGTAGAAGTCGATCATAAACCTGCTCATGTGCTAAACAAAAGCAAATGTAGCACCAAAAGGAAATACATGTATATAAAATCACGGCTAATGATCGACTCAACATATAAATGAGTCTATGAAAACTGTTCTGGAGCACTTTGGCAACATTAAAAATACATCCGCTCGCAACATTGGGACTTAAAAATTCATCGAAGTCAGTAGGGGACAACGGCGTGACATCGGAATGGTGAACCTTAGGAGCATACGATGTTGTCCCGAAACTCGCCGTGTCCGTGGGAATGAAAGCCTTTTCTTCACCTGCGTATAGTAGAGCTTCCAATTCATCCACTTCAGCGCTCCACGACCTTGAGTCACCTGCGTCAATCTCATTACACGGTAAGACCGCCAAAGGATCCTCGGACAAGGATCCAATGGAAACAAACTCAACAGACGCATCAATAAGGGGACAAGTCGGTTCAGGTTCAGGAGTATCGTCCACAATTACCTCAAGCGGAGTTGACAAATCACAATCATGCACAGGCTCATAACCATCGTCATCAAATAAATTCTCATCATACAAAGAGCTATATGAACTAGTTAACGCACAAGTTTGAGACGAATAGGTATTAACACAAGGAGCGGGGGAACATTCATAAGACTCACAATCACCTTTCACTTCCTCGATTAATTTCTTAAACGTAACAAGAACGTCTTGGAAGTCAGCCTCAATCTCGGATAAAAGAGCTTCACGTGTGATATCCCAAAAAAGGTCCCAAATCGCATAGTCGGGCATGTAGGGAATTTGACCATTGCTCACGTAGTGAATGAAGTTGTGAGACTCATAGTTCATACCTGTGCTAATAATATATACTTTCTCCCAATCACAACAATATATGCCAAACGAACCAATATAACTATTGAATCGAACAATGTACTTATTAAATGGTTCTGAAGGTACCGGGAAAGATGAACCTATCGACGCCCTGCGCGCGCCCGACCTCGCTCCGTGCGGGGGTGTAGGGTGTGGAATGCGCCTCGCAGGAAAAAGTGCGTATCTGCGATGGTTTTGTAAAAATGGGGGAGATCATTGCATGAATTTGTGACCAAAAAGAAAACTAGAAAATCCTTTGTGAAATGTATTTTCGGAGTCGCCACCAAATATTAAAGGAATTTGGAACCTATTCAACGCGTCTTGAAATACAAGACACGAGTGTCTCAGATTTCAAGGTGCGTCGATACCTATCCGTCTGAGGTTTGAAACCAGAGAAGGGATTCGGAGTGAGGTTACTTTTCGAAAGTCTTGACAAAATGTGTTTTTGAAAACTGAAATCAAAAAGCCTACATAAAAGTAGTCTCTACTAATTTGAAAACATTTGCTTAATTTCGATATTTGGGCTAAAAGTCACGCTACGTACAAGTGCGAATAAGTATGACTCGGTAAAAATGCGTAAATAATGTAAATCGTTAAAGCTATGACATTTTGCTATAGGAAATGTACGTTAAAATAATAATTTATTGGCTAAATTATTACTATAAACGTTATTTTCCGACCTCGTATTTGACTCTTAAGAATTTTGTGAAAAACCCTCGGTTTGGCATGCTAAAAGACTAAATGAAACGATACAATTTAGCGTCGAATCCGTGATTTTAGTCGTAATTTAATGCATGAATGAGGACTTGCATAATTATAAAAGTGACGTCGGTTTGCTTTAGTGATATTGAGTCGTTATTTATGCGATATTGGCGAGGTTTAGACGGATTCTGAATCCGAATTGCTACAACCGTATTACGAATACGGCTTCGCTAATGCCAATATCGGGTTGGGGTTAATGTAACCCCTTTGTCCGAGTCTCAAACGTCCAAAACGTAGGTAAAATGTTTACCTTTCGAAAATGCAAAGACGGTATTTTTGAGTGGATTTTGTAAGTGTGTTAATGTGTTTTTGAAATACAGATGTTTTGAATGAATGTAAGGGGTTGGTATTTATAGGAATTGGCTGGTTTATGTGTGCACAAAATTTAAATCGCCTGTGTACAGGCGATTTTTATTTTGTTTGGGTTGAAATTTGTAAGAAAAAACAAAAGGCTGCGGGCTAAAACAAAAAGATAATGTCGCTTTGTTGTGGCGATTTAAATTGTCCTTTGTCAACATTCGATTTTATTTTTGTTTTGGTGTGCTACTTAGCCGCCTTTGGATATGTGACGTATGATTAGGGCGATGATTATGTTTTGTGAGGTGTTATGCGTGTGTATTAAGTATAATTTGGGCCTAATTGGTTTTTGGTCCAATTTTGGTTTTCGTGTTTCGGTTTTTGTCGTGTTTTTCGGTTTTGGCTCGAAAATAAAATAACATTAAAGTGTATTATTTTATGGTCTTGTAGAGTCTAATTTAGTGAAAATGTGACACGGGACGCACTTTGGCCCGTTTTGCGTGTTGCGTTAGTGTGCGTTTTGGGTCGTTTTTGTAAGTTTGGGCCGTTTGTAGCTTGTTGAAATTTGTTTTGTGGCTTGTCTTAATAGAACGTTCCAGTATTGTGCTCGTGTTATGCTTATAATGACTAAAAATGACATTCATTTTTATGACTATGCAAATCCAAATTAATACGCTAAAAATGACTAAAATGTTTTAGACACTTTTCTACCGTTTCGTCTTATTTAAAAACATGCATGAAAGTCCTTTTCGTCATCGGGTTTGTTTTTGGGTGGTACGGATACAGGTATCTACACTGCCCCCAGTTTGGCTGAGCTTGGACAAAGCGTTAGTCAAACTTAGAAGATAGTATCCGGACCATCACAGTCTCGATACTACCTGGCGGCGCTAAGCATATGTCTCAGGGGAGAGACGAGGACTTAGTGCCGGGAAATGCGGGGAGGGACGACATGTTTTTAAGGACATGACGGTCCTACATGTTTAAGGGCGTGTCAGCCTGCGTGTGGCTTGAGTGCTTCCTGCTGGTGCTTTGCTTCTTGCTAGTCGTTAGTGTTTTTGTGGACGTCTCATGAAAGAGGTTACGCGTTTTTGCGAATGGTTTATAAGGGTTAGGTTTTTGTGAACGTCTCATAAGGAGGTTACGCGCTTTTGGTTTTTGTGAACGTCTCATAAGGAGGTTACGCGCTTTTGTGTTTGGTTTTTGAAAATGGTTAGGTTTTTGTGAACGTCTCATAAGGAGGTTACGCGCTTTTGGTTTTTGTGAACGTCTCATAAGGAGGTTACGCGCTTTTGGTTTTGGTTTTGGTTTTTGTGAATGGTTAGGTTTTTGTGAACGTCTCATAAGGAGGTTACGCGCTTTTGGTTTTTGTGAACGTCTCATAAGGAGGTTACGCGCTTTTGGTTTTGGTTTTGGTTTTTGTGAATGGTTAGGTTTTTGTGAACGTCTCATAAGGAGGTTCTGGCGCTTTTGGTTTTGTGAGCGTCTCATAAGGAGTTCTGGCGCTTTTGGTTTCTGTGAGCGTCTCATAAGGAGGTTCTGGCGCTTTTGTGTTTTGACTCGTAGAGAGGTTTTATTTTGAGGGCGACTCGTAAAAAAAAAAGAGGTGGCCAGCGTTTTTGTGTTTTGACTCGTAAGAGAGGTATTATTTTTGAGGGCGACTTGTAAAAAGAGGTGACGCGGTTTTGTGTTTTGACTCGTAAGAGAGGTTTTATTTTTGAGGACGACTCGTAAAAGAGGTGACGCGTTTTTGTGAGTGACTCGTAAAAGAGGTTTTATTTCTGAGGACGACTCGTAAAAGAGGTGACGCGTTTTTGTGGGTGACTCGTAAAAGAGGTTTTATTTTTGAGGACGACTCGTAAAAGAGGTGACGCGTTTTTTCTGGGTGACTCGTAAAAGAGGTTTTATTTTTTAGGACGACTCGTAAAAGAGGTGACGCGTTTTTTGTGGGTGACTCGTAAAAGAGGTTTTATTTTTGAGGACGACTCATAAAAGAGGTGACGCGGTTTTGTGGGTTGAAAGTGTATTTAGAGCAATGTTTAATGCTGTAACAACCCGGTTTTTCGTGACTTAATTAAACTAAGGCGGAAAATTAATTAAGTCTAATACATGCCGGATGTTAATTAAATTACATTCAAATGGCATAGGATACAAATATATGTTACAATCTCTCAAAGAAAACAAATGAAACATCCCAATCGTCCCGATAATCCTGAGTCTCGAGAATTTCTGCCAGCGGAGACAAAAACACAAAATAGGAGGATTTCCGCTCGGAGGCGGGAAGTGACTGATTCTAACCAACAACCTCTAAACCACGCTTTGGTTTATTTAACCTATGATTAAAAGTAACTTGGCGACACTAAGCAGCGTATAACTCCAGCCATTTATATTTCGATAAAATTGGACAATTAGCATATAATATCAGTTCTCACATATAGATATTTAAATCTCATACAACATGATAAACAAAACTTAAAGCATTTCAATTTATAGAACACGATATACAACTTAAATGTCATTTCAATTCATATAACATCGTAATATATATAAAACTTAAATCATAGCAATCAAGATATATGCATAAGTCGTAATCATTTCAATAAACATATAGTTGTGAACAATCATGCAATTCTAAAACATATGCAACATATAAAATAAATAAATAAAACACATTTCAGGTAGGCAAGCAAAACATATAAGGATACATGATGATTCAGACACGAGTATACATGAAATCACAAAACGTACAACACTCATAAATAAACATTCTCAATAAGGCGTATTTCAACACTTAGGATCAACAATCATTCAGACAATAACCAATCAAAACAAGGAAATACATTCATCATACGTTAACTAGTGAATCTTCGTTAGTAAGGCGGAAGCAAGCAGACATAATCCATGCGATGGCCAGGTAGGGCCAACATAACTTGGACGTGACTACCAGGCTTAAAGATATCTAAGGTAATAAGGATGATTCAATCCCTTGTCTAATGTATGCATACACTACCTATCGAGGATCATACTTATTCGCTATTCAAAAGGTATCACCGACGAAAAGTTCGACTATCACCAGAGGCAGGTACCCCAGGTTGAAGTGGATTTTCCAATTACCGTAGTATGGGCTCACGGAGATATCAATGATGCCCCATCCCTGAGGTTGTATATCCCGCACCGAAATAATACTTTAGAAAAATATTAGATCGCCTTTAGCAACACAGGGGGGGAGCTAAAGTCCCCATAGGCAGCTACCTCATTAACTTGAAAACAACAGACGCGACACGGCGAACAATCCAAGTATTTTATTCAAGTAGTTCATTTCTCAAATTCTTATTTTCTCGTTCAATCGTAACATGACAATTCTGAAACTTAATAATATCGTCGAACTTTGTATAATGAAATATTAGTTCTAGCAATTCTTCAAGTAAGCAGGAACACATAGAATAACTTAAATAATTATTTTGGGTCCGTTCCTAGATTTTAATTATTTTCACTATTCATTATTTTGTGCGTATTTTTATACGTGTCGTATTTTTATACTGCATGCGTATTTTTATAGTTTATACTTCTACGTATTTTTTACTTATATTTTTGTAATTAACAATAGTTCGTTTAAGTATGATTTAGTTTCGTTCAAAATTTTAAGTAACTTAAGATAGATTAGTGATTAGTATTATAAATAATTGAATTTCATTATGACCCACATTTGTTTATTCTTTTTTTTATTTAAATCGTAATGTGTTAAGTGATTTAGTATTCATAACATTTATTTTAACTTAGAAATATTACTTAAATGATATTCGACAATTTTTAGTATTTTTGATCAAATATGGTTTAAGTGATATTTAATTAAATTTCTTTTAGGTGATTTAATTTCTTAATACAACTTAGTATTATAATTTTTCTTTACTTATTAGATTAAGGTGAAAAGATAATTTGATCGTAGAATCTAATTTAAGTTTTATAACTTAGAATCTTTTCTAATTATTTTTATAAAACCATTTGTTTCTTTTAATAATGTCTTACGTTCCATGTGTTTAATTTTTTATTATCGACTTACATTGATTTAGTGAGTTGTCGATCTTAAGAGCGAATCCTTATTTTTAAATATATTATTTAAACTTGTGAACTTTACTTTAAGTTAATCTTTTCATATAAAATATTATACTTACGAAGTTATTTATATGATTTGATATTCTTTTCTACCTTACATTTTTATACTTAGTAAATTCTTGACACTTTATTTTTATCCTAATTTATATTTGTGGCCTTGAGTCCTTATATTTCTTTTCTGCGATTTACTAACTTTATTTTATTTTCAAAAATCTTATTAGTGATACTAATTTTTAACTTTATTCAAAAATAGTTTTACTTAGATTCATTTTAAGTTTTAAAGTACCCAATTTCTTTTTATTATTTTAACCAAATATTTATTTAGTATATTTTAAGTTCATTGTAAACTTTATAATCTTAACAAAGTAATCTTTATATTAAATGTGATATATGACATTTTATATAACTATTTATATTAGGAAATTTTATACTAGTAGCAATTAATTTATGTTTTTACCTTTTAAACTTATTTAATACTAATTTCACTTAATACTCTTTTAACTTAATTCTTCATTTTTAGTTATGTTTCGATTTAACTTTTTAGTGACGACAAATATTCTTACGACTATAAATGGTTTTATATTTATTAAGTTTATTTACTTAAGTCGGTTAATAAAGTTTTTAGTCTTATTTTATACTTGTGATACATAAACTTCATATATTTTAATTTACACATAACAAATAATTTTAACATGATAATATTACATATAATTCAACAATAATTCACAACACATTTTCCCCCAAAATATAATTTCACAAAATCATATAAATATCATATTTCACAATTCAATTCAACATTATATTATAACTAAAATTAACACCCAATTTCATACTATAGCGAATCATACAAAGTTATCAAATTAAAGCGAAGCGGGACTCATCGTGTCTAATGCATAACTAGCTCTCTTTTAATAACAAATTAATTAAAATAAAACCAATACGTTAATGTTGGAGATTTTAAGGAAGAATCGAGTCACCTAAATTTGGCACACGAACAGAGGCCTCCAAAAATCCAAACCCATTTCCATATGTACCCAAAATCCAGTGAAGTCGAAAATGGGCCAGAACTCCAAGGTTCGCGTTCAAAACATACTCGGTAATTGAAGCGTAACAAGCGAGGAAACAAAAGGGAAAATTAGAATTGAATCGATTTTAGAAACGGTTGAAAATGAACGGAACGTCGAGAGTAATCATACGAGTAACTTAAAAGAAATCAAAGATTTAATTTAATGAATTGTAAACTGACAAATTAAAGAGAATGAGGAGTTTATCAGTAGTGAGACATACAAGGACTAAATGAATCTGAAACAGTGATTCATGAATTAAGACGAGATGAAAATCAACAGAAATCTACGTACAAGAAATGGGCAGATTTAACTGAAGCCGAAGTAATACTCACTGAAATAAATGGAGGGCAAGGTGGCCAGGAAAACGAGTCCAAGCCGAGGAGGCAGAGAGGACCGAGGTCACGACAGCGGTGACCGGAACAGACGAGAATCAAAGCGCGACGCAGAGTAAAGCGTGAATTAAAATCGAGGCGAAATCAATCGGCGATAAATTTAATGGATAAAACAATTCAATCGGCGACACTTGCAAGCGATTAGAACACGGCGGCAAGGTAGAGCCGCAGGGCCCACGGTGGGCGAGGGCTACGGTGGGCGGGGCCACGGTGGTGGCTGTCCGAGGTCGAGGAAGAGGCGTAAAAACAAGGGAGGCGAGGCGAAGCGGTAGAAACCGACCACGGTGGTCGTTCGTCTTTGTCGACTTGACTCGGCGTTGGTTGTCGGAGTTACTCCGGTAAGGGCGGCGGTGTAAATCAGCAGAGAGAAGATGGCGGGTGGGTCGAAAAAGAAATTGAAAGCGTAATAGAAAAAGGTAGAATGAAAAGGAGAGAAAGGAGGGCTTACTACGGTGGTGGTCGAGCTCGTAGAAAGCGAGACAAGGCCGAGGAGGAAGGCCGAGATGAAGAGGGAAAAAGCAGGGGAGAGAGAGTGGTGGCGTGGTGGTTGTCGAGGCGGCGGCCGAGCTTCGAGTTTGCCATTAATGGCGGCTCGATGGTGGTCGGGCTGCTTTGTTATTCTTAGATTATGCCGCTATTATTAAATCGTCGTTAAATTTATTGTTGTTGGTGTTTATTCTTTGTGTTGTTTGTTGTTATTGTTGCTGTTGATGTTGTGGTTTGTTGTTGTTGTTTTATTTAAAGAGAAATAAAGAAATAAGAGGAAGAAGAAGAAGAAGAAGATGAAGGAGGGAAGATGAAGGAGTGTTGATAAAATTTTTGATCTGAAATGAGGGGCTATAAGGAGTACTTGGGAAGCTTCAAAAAAATAAAATATCTAAAAAGAGAAGTAGTATGTCGACATTGTGAGGATAGGGTTTTAGTGGGCCTGTTTGATTTTTGTTTGCTCCGTTTTATTTACTCTTATTTATAAACTTTTATATTTTATTAAATTTACTATACTTTAAATTATTTGTTTAAAATTTTAATTTCATTATTCATATTATAAAATTTATAGTTCGAAAATATAAATGTATAAAAGTTGTAAGTTACAAATTGTATTACGGTCTCACAAAATTTCAAACGGCTTGTTTATTTGCAAGATATATTTCTATAAAAACTAAATTTTATGAAAGTTATGATTTTTAAAATATAATACAATTTTATAAACAAAACTAATAGTAGTAACAAAAATAAAGTTTTAGTTCGCCAGGTATTTTAGAAATAAAAATATAATACAAGTTAATATAAAATCAAGAAAGGTTAATTAGGAATATCTTGAGAAACTTTATTCGAACAAATTTTTTGATCGTATTTTCAAACAAAGGAATAAAAGTTAAATTATATAAAATTTAATTTAAGAATTTTGTTAAAATAATTAATTAGTATTAATAAAAACACGGGGTGTTACAATCCTACCCCCTTAAGAAAAGTTTAGTCCAGAAACTTGAATAGGATGGATAACTGTCGAGATAGGACTAGACAGTTAGTGAAAACATCGAGATTTTTGGAATTAGGATATTAACATTGCTCTTGATTGAGTAAGATTTTATCAAAAGGAATTATTGAAGAAATTAAATAATTTCAAAGTATAAATAATTCTTTTCGAATTAACATCTAAATATTACTGCATTGACATTTTCAAAATCTGCGAGAAAGACGTTTTCAAAAAGGTAGGGCCTAGAAGTTTTGTACGGAATTAAATTAAATTAAAACAATAAGCGTTTTAAGAATAAAACAATTTATTTAAATCTAGAAATAAATATTAACCTTAAAATAAAATAGGTTGAAATAAGAAGTTTTATGATTTAGTTAGGATTTTAATATAATCAAATTATCGTCCTACCCCCTTAAGAAGTTTTAAACGTATAAACCTAATAATATTATTATTGTTACTTTTATTGATCACATGCATAAGATTTATAGCCTTAGAAAAAACGGCATTTAGGGAAAATATGTAAAAGTCGTAGTGATCATAATGAAAATATGAGCTTTAATGAAATTAAGAGAATATTGGTTATCGTTGAATAATTAAATAAAATTTTCGAGAATTATGGATAACCTTGTTGATATAGCTCATTTTCTTAAAATTTTTATTATAAAGTTATTAGGTGAAATGGAAATGTTATAATTCATATTTCAGGAAAGATTGAAAATTTATATTAAGGGATTGAAATAAATGATAAAGGATATACATATATATTTTTGAAGGAGAGGTGTTTGTAATGGATAGGACAAGTTAAAAAGATATTTAAAATTTAAAGAAAATGATGTCGAAACATCTTACTTTCAAAAGTATCTTAAATTAAGAAATAAGGAATTTATGAAGACAAGTAAAAATACGAAAATCCCATTTAGTGATTAGTGCGTAGAAGCTATAAGTTTTTAAAACGGATGAAAATTTACACGAAGGTAATAATATATATATGGAACTGAAAAATAATAAAGTTCAAAAGTGTATAAAATAAGAATAAGCAATTTAAAACAACAAAATCTCAAAGGTATTTAGAACTATGAAAATAAAAATTTTGCGAAACAAATGAATGATTTTCGAGGGTGTTTTAAATGTGGAATACGAAGGTAAATTTTCAAAGGTAGTTAGGAATTTATGATGTTAAAAATTTAAAATGAGATAGTAAGGCTAAGATTTTGAAAACTAATCAAGTTATAAATATTTAAATTTAAAGGATAAGGGGTTTGCGAAATTCGAAGGCAAAGGTAAAAATTTTACGAGATCAAAAGGAAGAGATGAAAATCATTTTTAAGAAGTCAGATATTGGGAATTATTGAATTAGGAAATCAGCAATTTTGGAAGAGTTAAAATTTTTACGAGGTTGTAAAATCATTGAGTTAACTTCTTTTTGATAGGGAATTTAATTTAAAATGTAAAAGGAACAATAAAATCATGGAGAGATTAAATATAAGAAAATCTGAAAAGGAAGAGCGTTTGATATTTAAAGAACGATTTGATAAGATTGCAGAAATTCTCAATGCTAATTAAGTCTTCGATGTCTTGGAAGTTGTCTTAGATAGCACAATCCTTGATACGCCTCTGCACTTGCGCGCTTAGATCTTGTCTTGAGTCTTATATTTGCGAGAAATGAGCAGAGGTAATTTGTAAGGAAGGTTTCATTATAAAAAGTACAAGTTAGGCAGATTTTATTTCAAAAGAAGAAAATAATTTAAATGGATCGATTAAAATTTTCCTTTTGAATAAGTTAGGAAGAGATGAATAATAATTTAGTTAATAAGGATGTTTGAGAAAGTTATAGAGGTCTTCAAATCAATGGGTTTCTTCCAGGTCCAGAGAGTCGCTTCAGATCGTTCAACTCTTGAGGCGTCCATTTGCAAGTGCTTGACTTCTTGTCGTCTAGTCTTCGATTTATACGTCTCGATTTTTTTGTAACGTTAGTATAAGAGACTTGTTAGCCAAAAAGTTTAGTCATAGAGCACTTAGCAGGCAAGAAAAAAGAAATAAAAATCTAACGAGGTTGAATGACGGTCGAGAATTCTAAATTCTAGGTCAGTCGGTCAATCCTTAATATTTCTACCCATTCTCACATTTAAAGCGTTCTAAGAATATTATTTTAGCGATCTAGGATTTCTAATTCATTATTTGATCCTATAAGTCTATGCCGGACATATATATTAATATGTATGTCTGGCCCAGGTGTCTTCTCGCTAGATGAAATAACTATTAAGTTATTCACGGTCGCAAGACAGCTTTGATACCAACTGTAACAACCCGGTTTTTCGTGACTTAATTAAACTAAGGCGGAAAATTAATTAAGTCTAATACATGCCGGATGTTAATTAAATTACATTCAAATGGCATAGGATACAAATATATGTTACAATCTCTCAAAGAAAACAAATGAAACATCCCAATCGTCCCGATAATCCTGAGTCTCGAGAATTGCCTGCAACGGAGACAAAAACACAAAATAGGAGGATCTCCCGCTCAGAGGCGGGAAGTGACTGTTCTAACCAACAACCTCTAAACCACAGTTTTGGTTTATTTAACCTATGATTAAAAGTAACTTGGCAGCACTAAACGCGTATAACTCCAGCAGCCGCATATTTCGATAAAATTGGACAATTAGCATATAATATCAGTTCTCACATATAGATATTTAAATCTCATACAACATGATAAACAAAACTTAAAACATTTCAATTTATAGAACACGATATACAACTTAAATGTCATTTCAATTCATATAACATCGTAATATATATAAAACTTAAATCATAGCAATCAAGATATATGCATAAGTCGTAATCATTTCAATAAACATATAGTTGTGAACAATCATGCAATTCTAAAACATATGCAACATATAAAATAAATAAATAAAACACATTTCAGGTAGGCAAGCAAAACATATAAGGATACATGATGATTCAGACACGAGTATACATGAAATCACAAAACGTACAACACTCATAAATAAACATTCTCAATAAGGCGTATTTCAACACTTAGGATCAACAATCATTCAGACAATAACCAATCAAAACAAGGAAATACATTCATCATACGTTAACTAGTGAATCTTCGTTAGTAAGGCGGAAGCATGCAGACATAATCCGCGCAGTAGCCGGTAGGGCCAACATAACTTGGACGTGACTACCAGGCTTAAAGATATCTAAGGTAATAAGGATGATTCAATCCCTTGTCTAATGTATGCATACACTACCTATCGAGGATCATACTTATTCGCTATTCAAAAGGTATCACCGACGAAAAGTTCGACTATCACCAGAGACGGGTACCCCCGGTTGGGGCTGGATTTTCCAATTACCGTAGTATGGGCTCACGGAGATATCAATGATGCCCCATCCCTGAGGTTGTATATCCCGCACCGAAATAATACTTTAGAAAAATATTAGATCGCCTTTAGCAACACAGGGAGGGAGCTAAAGTCCCCATAGACGGCTACCTCATTAACTTCGAAAACAAGAGTCGCGACATGGCGAACAATCCAAGTATTTTATTCAAGTAGTTCATTTCTCAAATTCTTATTTTCTCGTTCAATCGTAACATGACAATTCTGAAACTTAATAATATCGTCGAACTTTGTATAATGAAATATTAGTTCTAGCAATTCTTCAAGTAAGCAGGAACACATAGAATAACTTAAATAATTATTTTGGGTCCGTTCGTAGATTTTAAATATTTTCACTATTCATTATTTTGTACGTATTTTTATACGTATGCGTATTTTTATACTCTGTACGTATTTTTATAGTTTATACTTCTACGTATTTTATACTTATATTTTTGTAATTAACAATAGTTCGTTTAAGTATGATTTAGTTTCGTTCAAAATTTTAAGTAACTTAAGATAGATTAGTGATTAGTATTATAAATAATTGAATTTCATTATGACCCACATTTGTTTATTCTTTTTTTTATTTAAATCGTAATGTGTTAAGTGATTTAGTATTCATAACATTTATTTTAACTTAGAAATATTACTTAAATGATATTCGACAATTTTTAGTATTTTTGATCAAATATGGTTTAAGTGATATTTAATTAAATTTCTTTTAGGTGATTTAATTTCTTAATACAACTTCGTATTATAATTTTTCTTTACTTATTCGATTAAGGTGAAAAGATAATTTGATCGTAGAATCTAATTTAAGTTTTTATAACTTAGAATCTTTTCTAATTATTTTTATAAAACCATTTGTTTCTTTTAATAATGTCTTACGTTCCATGTGTTTAATTTTTATTATACGACTTACATTGATTTAGTGAGTTGTCGATCTTAAGACGAATCCTTATTTTTAAATATATTATTTAAACTTGTGAACTTTACTTTAAGTTAATCTTTTCATATAAAATATTATACTTACGAAGTTATTTATATGATTTGATATTCTTTTCTACCTTACATTTTTATACTTAGTAAATTCTTGACACTTTATTTTTATCCTAATTTATATTTGTGACGCCAGTCCTTATATTTCTTTTTACGCGATTTCGCCTAACTTTATTTTATTTTCAAAAATCTTATTAGTGATACTAATTTTTAACTTTATTCAAAAATAGTTTTACTTAGATTCATTTTAAGTTTTAAAGTACCCAATTTCTTTTTATTATTTTAACCAAATATTTATTTAGTATATTTTAAGTTCATTGTAAACTTTATAATTTTAACAAAGTAATCTTTATATTAAATGTGATATATGACATTTTATATAACTATTTATATTAGGAAATTTTATACTAGTAGCAATTAATTTATGTTTTTACCTTTAAACTTATTTAATACTAATTTCACTTAATACTCTTTTAACTTAATTCTTCATTTTTAGTTATGTTTCGATTTAACTTTTTAGTGACGACAAATATTCTTACGACTATAAATGGTTTTATATTTATTAAGTTTATTTACTTAAGTCGGTTAATAAAGTTTTTAGTCTTATTTTATACTTGTGATACATAAACTTCATATATTTTAATTTACACATAACAAATAATTTTAACATGATAATATTACATATAATTCAACAATAATTCACAACACATTTTCCCCCAAAATATAATTTCACAAAATCATATAAATATCATATTTCACAATTCAATTCAACATTATATTATAACTAAAATTAACACCCAATTTCATACTATAGCGAATCATACAAAGTTATCAAATTAAACTGAAACGGGACTCATACGTGTCTAATGCATAACTAGCTCACTTTTAATAACAAATTAATTAAAATAAAACCAAAACGTTAATGTTAGAGATTTTAAGGAAGAATCGAGTCACCTAAATTTGGCTCACGAACAGAGGCCTCCAAAAATCCAAACCCATTTCCATATGTACCCAAAATCCAGTGAAGTCGAAAATGGGAAGAACTCCAAGGTTAGCGTTCAAAACATACTCGGTAATTGAAACGTAACAAGCTGGGGAAACAAAGGAAAATTAGAATTGAATCGATTTTAGAAAGCGGTTGAAAATGAGCGGGCGTCGAGAGTAATCATACGAGTAACTTAAAAGAAATCAAAGATTTAATTTAATGAATTGTAAAGCCCGACAAATTAAAGAGAATGAGGAGTTTATCGGTAGTGAGACATACAAGGACTAAATGAATCAAAACGGTGATTCATGAATTAAGACGAGATGAAAATCAATGTAAATCTACGTGCAAGAAATGGGCGATTTAATCAAGCCAGTAATACTCACCTAAATAAATGGAGGGCAAGGTGGCCAGGAAAAGCGAGTCCAAGCCGAGGAGGCAGAGGACCGAGGTCACGGCAATGGCCGGACCTAATGCGAGAATCAAAGGCGGCGACAGAGAGTAAAACGAAGTGAATTAAAATCGGCGAAATCAATCGGCGATAAATTTAATGGATAAAACAATTCAATCGGCGACAACTGCAAGCGATTAGAACACGGCGGCAAGGTAGAGCCGCAGGGCCCGCGGTGGGGCGAGGGCTACGGTGGCGAGAACCCGCAGTGGTGGTCATCTCCGAGGTCGAGGAAGCGGCGAAAAACAAGGGGCGAGGCGAAGCGGTAGAAACGACCCACGGTGGTCGTTCGTGCTGTCGACTTCAGCTCCGGCGTTGGGTGTCGGAGTTACTCCGATGAAGCGGCGGTGTAAATCAACAGAGAGAAGATGAGCAGGTGGGTCGAAAAAGAAATTGAAACGTAATAGAAAAAGGTAGAATGAAAAGGGAGAGAAAGGAGGGCTTACTACGGTGGTCGGAGTCAGAGCTCCGGCGAGCTGAAAACAGGACAAGGCCGAGGAGGGGAAGGCCGAGATGAAGAGGGGAAAAACAGGGGAGAGAGAGGGTGGCTGACGTGGTGGTTGTCGGAGGCGGCAGGGGCCGAGCTCGAGTTTGCCATTAATGGCGGCTCGATGGTGGTCGGAGCTGCTGTTGTTGCCGTTGTCTGCTGTTGTCGTCGTCGTTGGGCTGTTGTTGTTGGTGTTTGTTGCCGTGTTGTTTGTTGTTATTGTTGCTGTTGATGTTGTGGTTTGTTGTTGTTGTTTTATTTAAAGAGAAATAAAGAAATAAGAGGAAGAAGAAGAAGAAGAAGATGAAGGAGGGAAGATGAAGGAGTGTTGATAAAATTTTTGATCTGAAATGAGGGGCTATAAGGAGTACTTGGGAAGCTTCAAAAAAATAAAATATCTAAAAAGAGAAGTAGTATGTCGACATTGTGAGGATAGGGTTTTAGTGGGCCTGTTTGATTTTTGTTTGCTCCGTTTTATTTACTCTTATTTATAAACTTTTATATTTTATTAAATTTACTATACTTTAAATTATTTGTTTAAAATTTTAATTTCATTATTCATATTATAAAATTTATAGTTCGAAAATATAAATGTATAAAAGTTGTAAGTTACAAATTGTATTACGGTCTCACAAAATTTCAAACGGCTTGTTTATTTGCAAGATATATTTCTATAAAAACTAAATTTTATGAAAGTT
The DNA here is from genome assembly GCA_023091065.1 of Dianthus caryophyllus. Taxonomy (NCBI): domain Eukaryota; kingdom Viridiplantae; phylum Streptophyta; class Magnoliopsida; order Caryophyllales; family Caryophyllaceae; genus Dianthus; species Dianthus caryophyllus. The sequence goes on from JALGRB010000018.1 coordinate 2,265,656, forward strand.
ATGATTTTTAAAATATAATACAATTTTATAAACAAAACTAATAGTAGTAACAAAAATAAAGTTTTAGTTCGCCAGGTATTTTAGAAATAAAAATATAATACAAGTTAATATAAAATCAAGAAAGTTTAATTAGAAATATCTTGAGAAAGTTTATTCGAACGAAATTTTTCAGTCGTATTTTCAAACAAAGGAATAAAAGTTAAATTATATAAAATTTAATTTAAGAATTTTGTTAAAATAATTAATTAGTATTAATAAAAACACGGGGTGTTACAAATGCGTTTTGGGCCGAGAAAATCAGCCCAAATAAACAGAAACCCATTAAACAAAAATAAAATCCCCTGTAAACAGGCGAATAAAAATTTAATCGCCTGTTTACAGGCGAATAAAAATTTAATCGCCTGTTTACAGGCGATTATACTTTTGTTTGCCCTTTTTGTTTAAAATACGGGAAAGAGAGAGAGAGGGCTTCATTCATCCGAAAAACGAAAAACAAAATCAAAAACCTCTAAAACTCGATTAGGCGATTTTCTTGACCGAAATTCAACATTCCGACTCCTAAAATTCGTCATGGATCAAGGTACGTACTCGACTCACTTGGTTTTTCGTGTTTTGAAGTCTGTTTGAGTCGGTTTTAGTTTGAAAAAACCGTTTCCTAGGGTTTTGGTCGAAATTATCGGTTTAATTCGAATCTAGCCCTCGTCTTTGCTTGAACTTGATGCTTGGGGGCCGTATGAGGCCTATGTTGCTGCCATTGTCGATTGTACGTGTAACACCCCGACTTTTCCTAATATTAATTATTCGTCTCAATCATATTCGTGATTCATTTCTCTTAATTTTCTCATTTTTAGCTCAAGAAAATCAGTTCACTTGTCACGTTGATTAAGCTACCCTGTAGTCAGAACTTAAAAACAGAGTAATTAGCTTAAAAACGGTGTAATTTCCTCATACGAACTCCGATTCAGGTGATTCAAAAGGCTAAACTGCGTATTTTTTTCGACGCCACAATCGCCAAATTTTCAGGAGTCAGTTTGAACCGTCCACTCCTGGGCCGAGCCGAACCCCCAGCTCGGGTTTGGCTTTTAGGGCTTTCTCGGGTTTGCTTCTTGCTCAAGACATTATATTTCATCCCCTCTTAACCCTAACTCCCAAAGATCGACTTTGCATCTCCCACATCTCATCCCTCATCTCACATCATAATTCTCCCTCAAACTCTCTCAAGATCTCATCAAAACTCCATTGTTATTCATCCTTTTCCTCATCTTTTGAGCCCTAATCTTTCCTTAGTCGATTCCCGTGGTATAGCATCCCTTTTAGCTCTTTATTTTTCTGATCTTGTATTATTTTATGTGTATTGAATGATTTATGTGTGCCCTAATCAATAGGAGGGAATTGGAGAGAAAACCCAAGTACGGATTTCTCTGACCCAGGTTCACTAAACGGAAGATCGCCGGAGATCCGACCGTCCGATTTTGCCGAAATTGTGACAGCATGTTCCTGACTCTTGGGGCTACCTTTTGACCGTTCAGTTTTTCATTTGGAGCTCTGGATCGTCTGTTATCGCGTCTGGACAGAAGGGGTGAAAACTGTGCTTTTCTTTGGCTTGTTTGGAAAAGGTAACTAGGTGTAGTTTTAGTGATATTTTGACTTGTGTGAGACCATATAATTGATTGAGGATGTCTTGATTGTTGATATGAATGAAAATGTGTTACCTTTGGGATGTTTGAGATGTAAAGTTGCAGTCTTTGGTCTTGTTTGAGTTGGTCTCACACTCTTATGTCTAGTAATGCGATTTGGGATGTTTGTTTACTTTGAATTTGGGTTATATTGTTATTAAGTTGATGAAAGATGATAACTTTGGGAATTATAATGGTTTATTATGGCTACTCTAGAGTTCTTATGGTTATTACTCCGTATTTAACATGTTGATTATGGTTAGTGTTGAGATTGCTTACAAAAGGGGTCAATTATGTTGTAGTTGTGTATATGATGGACATTGTGATGATTTTGAGTAAAGGATGATTGGTTTATTGTTGATTGTGAGTTGATTCAGGTTATTGAATTGACTTGTTTGATTGCTTGAGTTGAGTGTGCGTGCACGGTGCTGATACGCGCGTGCATTGAGGAGATCTGGCGTCTTTGTGGACGGATACGCCCATGATCCTCGGCTATTCTTGTTGCTTAGTTAGGCGACTATGGGTTCTCAACCATGTTGGTTAGAGACTATGGTTTATATAATGTCGCCACCGTTCTTGTTGCTCGGTGGAATTTGGCCAAATTTAGACTAATGAGTTTGAGGAACTTCTTGTTCTTTGTTCGCCATAGGGTTTGGATGATTCTTGTTGCTTCATCAGGGGTGATTCTTGTTGCTTCACCCAAAGGTTCGTGCTTACCTTGCGGTGTTGTTGATTGTTGTCTGTCATCTTGTTGTTGTGATTTGAGCTTGTATGTCGATGGACTAGTTATTGTCGAGTTGTATTGGTTATACATGTTTCTGAGGTTGTTGGGTGTGATCGGTTGAGTTTGGTAGCTAATGAGTTGGCTTGAGGTTGCATTATGGTTACTATACCTTTGGGTTGTTTGTTGTATTGTTGTCTATTTTGGTTACGTTGAAATATGGTGGGGATCGAGCACCTAGTTACTCCCACCGATTGTGGTATTACATTCTTAGTGGCGAGTTCAAGCGGGATCGGGTTTGTCAAGTGAGGATGCCGTGAGGATGACCTATAGCTAGCCTTGAAGTGATTTTTGACTAGACTTGTTAGGATGTTTAGTTTTATTATTATTATTTTACTTTCATTTTTGGGTGGATTTGTAAGGGTATTTACTCCCACTTCTAGGCCTCAAGGCCTATCTTTTTATCGTTGTTTAGTTGGTTAGTGAGTAATGATCCAGGATTCCACGGTGTTTCCGCCACCGTGGCTCGCTTTATTTTCTTTTATTTTATAAATCCTTTTGATTTCTTTATTTTATTTTGTTGGAAAATCAGGGTTATTCTGATTTGGTATCGAGCGAATACGCCTCCCAACTCTCTTAGTCGAGTGAGTAGGATTTGACTTAGAACACCGAGTGAGAGTGTTGGGGTAGACACATTAGGGTCTCGTTATTTGTGCATATGTATGAGTAGTTGTCGAAATGGTGGACTTAGGTTCTCCACCATTAGACCACACGTTTTCTTTGGATGCAGGTACAATTATAATGGTGACATGGGAGTACTGACTCGTTATGTCTTTAAATATTCCTTGTTCATCTCCAAAATAACTGGTTAAGGTTTTTCATTCGATTTAATCATTCTCTTTGAACCTATTCCTTTACTGCAACATGTTTTATTCTAATAATTACATTCTTAGCTATTATCCGACATCTTTGATTTCCTCAAAACTCATCTTTTAAGATTAAATACCCTATACTTCTATTTTCTTATTGAATGTTAATACTCCTATTTTTCCTATCACATGTATTTTTGCATTTCCCTTTATTATTAATGACGCTTGCTTTTAACAATATTTGTTTGACAGCTCAATTCCTTTGAGAATTTTAATTTATCTATCTCTTGATGATTTATTGTCTTAATTTCTTTTTTTTTGATTTATTGGTTTATACGAATTTAATCATTTGAGTATTCTAATTTAAATCTCTCTTTCATCTGACCTCTTGAAATATCTAGAAATTTAACTCTTAAAGTCTTTGATTAAATCTGCAGATTGATCAGTTAGAGCAAGAAACTCGAAGCCGAATTGCGAATGTATGGTCCTACCATCAGAGCACGTAGCGGAAGTTCTTAATCTAAGTCACCTACCGTATTCGTAGGGACCTCTTTCAGCTTGCTAGCTACACTTGTCCCTAGTATATCCTTCTAAATCTTGATCTTATTATACAGTTGTTTTAAAACTATCAGCTCGTGATTACAGTTTGAGTTTCTTTTTCCCCAATAAAATTTCTTATTATGTTCATCCTCATCTTTTTCAATAGATCGTGCTGAAATAATTTCTAAACTCTTTTATTTCAAGAATGTTTTCAGTCAGTTCGATTAACAAAACCTATTTATGTATATTTGTGCTATAATAGTTTGTTTATCCTTCTTGTACTTTCTTATTTTGTAACTATGTTGAGGAAAATTTTAATCAGTATTGTTTTACTTTTCCATTCATTTTTTTAGACGCGTCAATACATTTTGGTGGCTTTTTACTCAATCAAATTTGAAATGACTGACACTTATCTATTGCATCCACTTTTGATCAAAACCTCTTTGTTATCCTAAACCTTCTTTTATTAAGTTTTCTAATTTGAGCATTTGGTTCATTTGAATATTATATATTCTACTTGGTATTTTAGTAGCTTCATTTTTCTAAAATCGCTGTCATTTTGAAACTCAACTTTAAGACTTCTCCTTTTAATCGTATCTTCTGATCATATTCTATATCTGTCAAACTTTTCGGGAATTACCTTTTCGTCTCTCCTTCATAACGAAACCAATTTGAGTTCTTGGTTGGAAACGAGTCTTATGCCTTCATTTGTGAACTCTTAAATAATATTTCTATTTTCCTTCATCGTTTCATATTAAAAACTTCTTTTGTCAAATTGGTGGTTGTTGAGCAGTTTCTTGCAAAAGATTTATTATGTCATATTTTTACGTAATTCGTTTCATTCCTTTTTTTTTCTTTCTTATTCATCATAACTCATCACTTTTATATCATGACACTATCGATCACCTTTTAGTCTTGTCATTTGGGTCTTATGTTATTCTATTCCTTAGGTTTCCCTCTAGTGGCTACTTCAGTTGTATTGCCTTTGAGCCGACTTTTAAGATGTCGATCTTCTATTATTTTCCATTCCTTTCCGTAGCTATTCACGTTCTCGATTTTGTAAAAGCTCTTGATGTATTAACTTCAATCTTGTCCTTGATAAATTTCTCTAATCATATTCCTTGGCATCTAGCCGTAAGGTGCTTCACCCTTATCTAGCTCTGGATTTGATCCTTAGGTCGTCGCTATTGTTGGAGTTGTAGAGTGGTTCGTAGTAGCTATCGTCATGGATGGTCTATTTGACGAGGTACTTTGTGGATCGTTGTAGCCTTCGAGGATTCTTAGTTTCGTGGTTTCTTGTTGGGCGATGCAGAGTTGGCTTAATTATTAAGAGTTCATGTTGTATGAGAGCTATAGCCCTCGAGATTGAAAGCTAATTATGCATCATTTGAGGTGTGACTACATTGGATTAGTGTGAGTCGAAGTGATAGTGAGGCAAGTGTTAATTGGTTTGGAGTAAGGCTAAAGGTTATTGTGAGCGCAATGGACTTTTGGGATTATACTTTAAAGAATAATGTAGGAATGACCAGTGTGCATCTTTGTGGTCTTGTGTATGTGTTAAGTACAAGGAAACTCATTGATGGGAGGAGAGAATTGAGGTCGATGAGAAGTGACATTCGAGAAAGGTGTGGATAGACTTGGGTATGGTAATAATGGGTGGAGAGAGTAGTAAGCTTTTAACGATACATTTTGATTGCTACGTGTTAGTATACGTGTGACTTGAGAATGAGATGGTATGGTATGACATATTTATGGTTATTTCGTTGTGGAAAATGTGGAACTATATGGGGAGCGACATTGACTTGAGTTTAGATCACGTTATGATTAAGGTTATGAGGTTTGTCATTAGCATTGATTTGGGGATTAGCTTACGCGTTAGTTATCTTGGTAACATGGGTAATGGTGCCTTTTGGGTTAAAACCCGTCCGAGGTCTTGGTTATATTTGGTGAGTAAGATGCTTGGTTGAACGATATGCTCTTGTGAGGCTAATATGCCTAATTTGAGGATTGTCGAGCATAAGATGCACCAATAGTATTAAAGGGTTATATGAGTGAGTTGAGCATCATTCGGGTGATATGTGATGTCGGGTTATCTTAAGTGTCGTTAGCGTGTCTATGCCCTTGTTATCGAGGTGAGTAGAGTTAGCGATTCTTGTCTTGAGGACCATAGGAGTAGGTAGTTTTCTTAATCCTTTGGGGGTATTCTTTCGTTCTCAAGTTTCGAGGACGAAACTTCTTTTTAGGTGGTGAGATTGTAACACCCCGACTTTTCCTAATATTAATTATTCGTCTTAATCATATTCGTGATTCATTTCTCTTGATTTTCTCATTTTTAGCTCAAGAAAATCAGTCCACTTGTCGCGTTGGTTAAGCTACCACAGTAGTCGAACTTAAAAGCGAGTAATTAGCTACAAATCGGTGTAATTTCCTCATCCGCACTCCGATTCAGGTGATTCAAAAGGCTAAACTGCGTATTTTTTCGACGCCGTCGCAACTGCCAAATTTTCAGGAGTCAGTTTGAACCGGTCCATCCTGGGCCGAGCCGAACCCCCCAGCTCGGGTTCGGGTTTTAGGGCTTTCTCGGGTTTGCTTCTTGCTCAAGACATTATATTTCATCCCCTCTTAACCCTAGCTCCCAAAAGATCAGCTTTGCATCTCCCACATCTCATCCCTCATCTCACATCATAATTCTCCCTCAAACTCTCTCAAGATCTCATCAAAACTCCATTGTTATTCATCCTTTTCCTCATCTTTTGAGCCCTAATCTTTCCTTAGTCGATTCCCGTGGTATAGCATCCCTTTTAGCTCTTTATTTTTCTGATCTTGTATTATTTTATGTGTATTGAATGATTTATGTGTGCCCTAATCAATAGGAGGGAATTGGAGAGAAAACCCAAGTTCGGATTTCTCTGACCCAGGTTCACTAAACGGAAGATCGCCGGAGATCCGACCGTCCGAGTTTGCCGAAATTTTGACAGCATGTTCCTGACTCTTGGGGCTACCTTTTGACCGTTCAGTTTTTCATTTGGAGCTCTGGATCGTCTGCTATCGCATCTGGACAGAAGGGGTGAAAACTGTGCTTTTCTTTGGCTTGTTTGGAAAAGGTAACTAGGTGTAGTCTTAGTGATATTTTGACTTGTGTGAGACCATATAATTGATTGAGGATGTCTTGATTGTTGATATGAATGAAAATGTGTTACCTTTGGGATGTTTGAGATGTAAAGTTGCGGTCTTTGGTCTTGTTTGAGTTGGTCTCACACTCTTATGTCTAGTAATGCGATTTGGGATGTTTGTTTACTTTGAATTTGGGTTATATTGTTATTAAGTTGATGAAAGATGATAACTTTGGGAATTATAATGATTTATTATGGCTACTCTAGAGTTCTTATGGTTATTACTCCGTATTTAACATGTTGATTATGGTTAGTGTTGAGATTGCTTACAAAAGGGGTCAATTATGTTGTAGTTGTGTATATGATGGACATTGTGATGATTTTGAGTAAAGGATGATTGGTTTATTGTTGATTGTGAGTTGATTCAGGTTATTTAATTGACTTGTTTGATTGCTTGAGTTGAGTGTGCGTACGGGTACTGTTCTGGCACGTACGTGAGGAGCTACGACGTCTTTTGTGGACGGATACCGCCCATGATCCCCTCGGCTATTCTTGTTGCTTAGTTAGAGCGACTATGGGTTCTCAACCATGTTGGTTAGAGACTATGGTTTATATAATGTAAATCGCCACCGATTCTTGTTGCTCGGTGGAATTTGGCCAAATTTAGACTAATGAGTTTGAGGAACTTCTTGTTCTTTGTTCGGCCATAGGGTTTGGATGATTCTTGTTGCTTCATCCGGGGTGATTCTTGTTGCTTCACCCAGTGCTCCGTGCTTACCTTGCAGGTTGTTGATTGTTGTCTGTCATCTTGTTGTTGACAGTTTGAGCTTGTATGTCAGTGGACTAGTTATTGTCGAGTTGTATTGGTTATACATGTTTACAGGTTGTTGGGTGACAGTCGGTTGAGTTTGGTAGCTAATGAGTTGGCTTGAGGTTGCATTATGGTTACTATACCTTTGGGTTGTTTGTTGTATTGTTGTCTATTTTGGTTACGTTGAAATATGACTGGGGATCGAGCACCTAGTTACTCCCCACTGATTGTGGCTGTTACATTCTTTGTGGCAGGTTCGCGCGGGATCGGGTTTGTCAAGTGAGGATGCCGTGAGGATGACCTATAGCTAGCCTTGAAGTGATTTTTGACTAGACTTGTTAGGATGTTTAGTTTTATTATTATTATTTTACTTTCATTTTTGGAGCTGGATTTGTAAGGGGTATTTACTCCCCACTTCTAGGCCTCAAGGCCTATCTTTTTATCGTTGTTTAGTTGGTTAGTGAGTAATGATCCGGATTCCACGGTGTTTCCGCCACCGTGGCTCGCTTTTATTTTCTTTTATTTTATAAATCCTTTTGATTTCTTTATTTTATTTTGTTGGAAAATCCGGGTTATTCTGATTGGTATCGAGCGAATACGCTCCCAACTCTCTTAGTCGAGTGAGTAGGATTTGACTTAGAACAGAGTGAGAGTGTTGGGGTAGACACATTAGGGAGGCTACGTTATTTGTGCATATGTATGAGTAGTTGTCGAAATGGTGGACTTAGGTTCTCCACCATTAGACCACACGTTTTCTTTGGATGCAGGTACAATTATAATGGTGACATGGGAGACCGTGTACTGACTCGTTATGTCTTTAAATATTCCTTGTTCATCTCCAAAATAATCAAGTTAAGGTTTTTCATTCGATTTAATCATTCTCTTTGAACCTATTCCTTTACTGCAACATGTTTTATTCTAATAATTACATTCTTAGCTATTATCCGACATCTTTGATTTCCTCAAAACTCATCTTTTAAGATTAAATACCCTATACTTCTATTTTCTTATTGAATGTTAATACTCCTATTTTTCCTATCACATGTATTTTTGCATTTCCCTTTATTATTAATGACGCTTGCTTTTAACAATATTTGTTTGACAGCTCAATTCCTTTGAGAATTTTAATTTATCTATCTCTTGATGATTTATTGTCTTAATTTCTTTTTTTTTGATTTATTGGTTTATACGAATTTAATCATTTGAGTATTCTAATTTAAATCTCTCTTTCATCTGACCTCTTGAAATATCTAGAAATTTAACTCTTAAAGTCTTTGATTAAATCTGGAATTGATCACCAGAGCAAGAAACTCAAGCCGAATTGCGAATGTATGGTCCTACCATCGAGCACGTAGCGGAAGTTCTTAATCTAAGTCACTCATCAGTATTAAGTAGGGACCTCTTTCAGCTTGCTAGCTACACTTGTCCCTAGTATATCCTTCTAAATCTTGATCTTATTATACAGTTGTTTTAAAACTATCAGCTCGTGATTACAGTTTGAGTTTCTTTTTCCCCAATAAAATTTCTTATTATGTTCATCCTCATCTTTTTCAATAGATCGTGCTGAAATAATTTCTAAACTCTTTTATTTCAAGAATGTATTCAGTCAAATCGATCTACAAAACCTATCTATGTATATTTGCGCTATAATGGTTTGTTTATCCTTCTTGTACTTTCTTATTTTGTAACTATGTTGAGGAAAATTTTAATCAGTATTGTTTTACTTTTCCATTCATTTTTTAGACGCGTCAATACATTTTGGTGGCTTTTTACTCAATCAAATTTGAAATGACTGACACTTATCTATTGCATCCACTTTTGATCAAAACCTCTTTGTTATCCTAAACCTTCTTTTATTAAGTTTTCTAATTTGAGCATTTGGTTCATTTGAATATTATTTATTCTACTTGGTATTTTAGTAGCTTCATTTTTCTAAAATCGCTGTCATTTTGAAACTCAACTTTAAGACTTCTCCTTTCAATCGTATCTTCTGATCATATTCTATATCTGTCAAACTTTTCGGGAATTACCTTTTCGTCTCTCCTTCATAACGAAACCAATTTGAGTTCTTGGTTGGAAACGAGTCTTATGCCTTCATTTGTGAACTCTTAAATAATATTTCTATTTTCCTTCATCGTTTCATATTAAAAACTTCTTTTGTCAAATTGGTGGTTGGTGAGCAGTTGGTTGGAAAAGATTTATTATGTCATATTTTTACGTAATTCGTTTCATTCCTTTTTTTTTTCTTTCTTATTCATCATAACTCATCACTTTTATATCATGACACTATCGATCACCTTTTAGTCTTGTCATTTGGGTCTTATGTTATTCTATTCCTTAGGTTTCCCTCTAGTGGCTACTTGATTGTATTGCCTTTGAGCCGACTTTTAAGATGTCGATCTTCTATTATTTTCCATTCCTTTCCGTAGCTATTCACGTTCTCGATTTTGTAAAAGCTCTTGATGTATTAACTTCAATCTTGTCCTTGATAAATTTCTCTAATCATATTCCTTGGCATCTAGCCGTAAGGTGCTTCACCCTTATCTAGCTCGGGATTTGATCCTTAGGTCGTCGCTATTGTTGGAGTTGTAGAGTGGTTCGTAAGTAGCTATCGTCATGGATGGTCTATTTGACGAGGTACTTTGTGGATCGTTGTAGCCTTCGAGGATTCTTAGTTTCGTGGTTTCTTGTTGGAGCGGTACGAGTTGGCTTAATTATTAAGAGTTCATGTTGTATGAGAGCTATAGCCCTCGAGATTGAAAGCTAATTATGCATCATTTGAGGTGTGACTACATTGGATTAGTGTGAGTCGAGAAGTGATAGTGAGGCAAGTGTTAATTGGTTTGGAGTAAGGCTAAAAGGTTATTGTGAGCGCAATGGACTTTTGGGATTATACTTTAAAGAATAATGTAGGAATGACCAGTGTGCATCTTTGTGGTTTTGTGTATGTGTTAAGTACAAGGAAACTCATTGATGGGAGGAGAGAATTCGAGGTCAGTAAGGAAGTGACATTCGAGAAAGGTGTGGATAGACTTGGGTATGGTAATAATGGGTGGAGAGAGTAGTAAGCTTTTAACGATACATTTTGATTGCTACGTGTTAGTATACGTGTGACTTGAGAATGAGATGGTATGGTATGACATATTTATGGTTATTTCGTTGTGGAAAATGTGGAACTATATGGGGAGCGACATTGACTTGAGTTTAGATCACGTTATGATTAAGGTTATGAGGTTTGTCATTAGCATTGATTTGGGGATTAGCTTACGCGTTAGTTATCTTGGTAACATGGGTAATGGTGCCTTTTGGGTTAAAACCCGTCCGAGGTCTTGGTTATATTTGGTGAGTAAGATGCTGGGTTGAACGATATGCTCTTGTGAGGCTAATATGCCTAATTTGAGGATTGTCGAGCATAAGATGCACCAATAGTATTAAAGGGTTATATGAGTGAGTTGAGCATCATTCGGGTGATATGTGATGTCGGGTTATCTTAAGTGTCGTTAAGCGTGTCTATGCCCTTGTTATCGAGGTGAGTAGAGTTAGCGATTCTTGTCTTGAGGACCATAGGAGTAGGTAGTTTTCTTAATCCTTTGGGGGTATTCTTTCGTTCTCAAGTTTCGAGGACGAAACTTCTTTTAGGTGGTGAGATTCAGAATAACCCCGACTTTTCCTAATATTAATTATTCGTCTTAATCATATTCGTGATTCATTTCTCTTGATTTTCTCATTTTTAGCTCAAGAAAATCAGTCCACTTGTCGCGTTGATTAAGCTACCCTGTAGTCAGAACTTAAAAACAGAGTAATTAGCTTAAAAACGGTGTAATTTCCTCATACGAACTCCAATTCAGGTGATTCAAAAGGCTAAACTGCGTATTTTTTCGACGCCGTCGCAACTGCCAAATTTTCAGGAGTCAGTTTGAACCGGTCCATCCTGGGCCGAGCCGAACCCCCCAGCTCGGGTTCGGGTTTTAGGGCTTTCTCGGGTTTGCTTCTTGCTCAAGACATTATATTTCATCCCCTCTTAACCCTAGCTCCCAAAAGATCAGCTTTGCATCTCCCACATCTCATCCCTCATCTCACATCATAATTCTCCCTCAAACTCTCTCAAGATCTCATCAAAACTCCATTGTTATTCATCCTTTTCCTCATCTTTTGAGCCCTAATCTTTCCTTAGTCGATTCCCGTGGTATAGCATCCCTTTTAGCTCTTTATTTTTCTGATCTTGTATTATTTTATGTGTATTGAATGATTTATGTGTGCCCTAATCAATAGGAGGGAATTGGAGAGAAAACCCAAGTTCGGATTCCTCTGACCCAGGTTCACTAAACGGAAGATCGCCGGAGATCTGACCGTCCGAGTTTGCCGAAATTTTGACAGCATGTTCCTGACTCTTGGGGCTACCTTTTGACCGTTCAGTTTTTCATTTGGAGCTCTGGATCGTCTGCTATCGCATCTGGACAAGGGTGAAAGCTGTGGCTTTTCTTTGGCTTGTTTGGAAAAGGTAACTAGGTGTAGTCTTAGTGATATTTTGACTTGTGTGAGACCATATAATTGATTGAGGATGTCTTGATTGTTGATATGAATGAAAATGTGTTACCTTTGGGATGTTTGAGATGTAAAGTTGCGGTCTTTGGTCTTGTTTGAGTTGGTCTCACACTCTTATGTCTTGTAATGCGATTTGGGATGTTTGTTTACTTTGAATTTGGGTTATATTGTTATTAAGTTGATGAAAGATGATAACTTTGGGAATTATAATGATTTATTATGGCTACTCTAGAGTTCTTATGGTTATTACTCCGTATTTAACATGTTGATTATGGTTAGTGTTGAGATTGCTTACAAAAGGGGTCAATTATGTTGTAGTTGTGTATATGATGGACATTGTGATGATTTTGAGTAAAGGATGATTGGTTTATTGTTGATTGTGAGTTGATTCAGGTTATTGAATTGACTTGTTTGATTGCTTGAGTTGAGTGTGCGTCTGGCATCGCTCGCACGCACGTCGTGAGGAGCTACGACGCCTTTGTGGGACGGATACCGCCCATGATCCCCTCGGCTATTCTTGTTGCTTAGTTAGAGCGACTATGGGTTCTCAACCATGTTGGTTAGAGACTATGGTTTATATAATGTCGCCACCGCTCTTGTTGCTCGGTGGAATTTGGCCAAATTTAGACTAATGAGTTTGAGGAACTTCTTGTTCTTTGTTCGCCATAGGGTTTGGATGATTCTTGTTGCTTCATCCGGTGATTCTTGTTGCTTCACCCAAAGGTGCTCGTGCTTACCTTGCGGGTTGTTGATTGTTGTCTGTCATCTTGTTGTTGTGATTTGAGCTTGTATGTCGATGGACTAGTTATTGTCGAGTTGTATTGGTTATACATGTTTACGAGGTTGTTGGGTGTGATCGGTTGAGTTTGGTAGCTAATGAGTTGGCTTGAGGTTGCATTATGGTTACTATACCTTTGGGTTGTTTGTTGTATTGTTGTCTATTTTGGTTACGTTGAAATATGGTGGGGATCGAGCACCTAGTTACTCCCACCGATTGTGGTACATTACATTCTTTGTGGCGTGTTCGCGGGATCGGGTTTGTCAAGTGAGGATGCTTAGTGAGGATGACCTATAGCTAGCCTTGAAGTGATTTTTGACTAGACTTGTTAGGATGTTTAGTTTTATTATTATTATTTTACTTTCATTTTTGGAGCTGGATTTGTAAGGGGTATTTACTCCCCACTTCTAGGCCTCAAGGCCTATTTTTTTATCGTTGTTTAGTTGGTTAGTGAGTAATGATCCGGATTCCACGGTGTTTCCGCCACCGTGGCTCGCTTTTATTTTCTTTTATTTTATAAATCCTTTTGATTTCTTTATTTTATTTTGTTGGAAAATCAGGGTTATTCTGATTGGTATCGAGGCGAATACGCTCCCAACTCTCTTAGTCGAGTGAGTAGGATTTGACTTAGAACACCGAGTGAGAGTGTTGGGGTAGACACATTAGGGGGTCTACGTTATTTGTGCATATGTATGAGTAGTTGTCGAAATGGTGGACTTAGTGGAGCGATTCGGGGCGGGCCTCTTTGTACCTTGTAACCACACTAACCCTAAACTCGACTCACTCATGAGCCTCACTCAATACACACGGTTTTAGGGTTGTTTTGGTGATGATTGTTTTGCTTTATTGTGAAAACATAAAACAAACTAAAGATTAAGGATATGAATTAGACTAAGCACAAAGCCACTAGCCTAAGACTAAGGTTCCGATCAATCATCGCACTAAGCTATGATCATTACCCAAGGAAACTCGAAACACCAAGCACAAAGCCAAGGTGGTTTCCAAGAGAAAAACTCACTTTTAAAACTCATTTTCTTATAACTTCAAATCTGATTTTTACAAGGGGGATAGGTGGGTTTATATAAGACCCATGCTATCATCTAAACCCTACATCTAATATCTAATCTAAGGGCTATGAGGAGCCTTACAAATCAGCCAAAAAGTTGGGTCACAAGACCTTACAAAATCTGAAAAATTACAACAACTAACAACTAAAGTAGATGGTGACATCTTGGAGCATCCTCACCCTTCCTTTGTTGTTCTTCATCTAAGGCCTTCATTTCTCCTTGGAAGGCAAGTAATTCTCGGCCCCTTTAAGTCCTTGGCTGATTTTGTTTGTTGTTGAATTCAAAAGATCAAAGGTGACAAAGACATAAAGTTTAAAGCAACTTTAATCGAAAGGGACATGTATGAATTAAAATGTATGACTTGAACATTAATTTTCAGCCGAGATTTTGGCCTCCTTTGAGCTGAAAAAACGTGACCAAGGGTCCAAGGACCATGGTTAAAACGTAGACCAAAAATCGGGTCCAAATCGTCAAGCCGTTTCAGTGCACTTAGGTTCTCCACCATTAGACCACACGTTTTCTTTGGATGCAGGTACAATTATAATGGTGACATGGGAGACCGTGTACTGACTCGTTATGTCTTTAAATATTCCTTGTTCATCTCCAAAATAACTGGTTAAGGTTTTTCATTCGATTTAATCATTCTCTTTGAACCTATTCCTTTCTTTATCGCAACATGTTTTATTCTAATAATTACATTCTTAGCTATTATCCGACATCTTTGATTTCCTCAAAACTCATCTTTTAAGATTAAATACCCTATACTTCTATTTTCTTATTGAATGTTAATACTCCTATTTTTCCTATCACATGTATTTTTGCATTTCCCTTTATTATTAATGACGCTTGCTTTTAACAATATTTGTTTGACAGCTCAATTCCTTTGAGAATTTTAATTTATCTATCTCTTGATGATTTATTGTCTTAATTTCTTTTTTTTTGATTTATTGGTTTATACGAATTTAATCATTTGAGTATTCTAATTTAAATCTCTCTTTCATCTGACCTCTTGAAATATCTAGAAATTTAACTCTTAAAGTCTTTGATTCGTACCGATTGATCAGCTAGAGCAAGAAACTCGAAGCCGAATTGCGAATGTATGGTCCTACCATCAGAGCACGTAGCGGAAGTTCTTAATCTAAGTCACCTACCGTATTCGTAGGGACCTCTTTCAGC
Source organism: Dianthus caryophyllus (assembly GCA_023091065.1). Taxonomy (NCBI): domain Eukaryota; kingdom Viridiplantae; phylum Streptophyta; class Magnoliopsida; order Caryophyllales; family Caryophyllaceae; genus Dianthus; species Dianthus caryophyllus. The sequence goes on from JALGRB010000018.1 coordinate 2,280,952, forward strand.
TTGCTAGCTACACTTGTCCCTAGTATATCCTTCTAAATCTTGATCTTATTATACAGTTGTTTTAAAACTATCAGCTCGTGATTACAGTTTGAGTTTCTTTTTCCCCAATAAAATTTCTTATTATGTTCATCCTCATCTTTTTCAATAGATCGTGCTGAAATAATTTCTAAACTCTTTTATTTCAAGAATGTTTTCAGTCAGTTCGATTAACAAAACCTATTTATGTATATTTGTGCTATAATGGTTTGTTTATCCTTCTTGTACTTTCTTATTTTGTAACTATGTTGAGGAAAATTTTAATCAGTATTGTTTTACTTTTCCATTCATTTTTTAGACGCGTCAATACATTTTGGTGGCTTTTTACTCAATCAAATTTGAAATGACTGACACTTATCTATTGCATCCACTTTTGATCAAAACCTCTTTGTTATCCTAAACCTTCTTTTATTAAGTTTTCTAATTTGAGCATTTGGTTCATTTGAATATTATTTATTCTACTTGGTATTTTAGTAGCTTCATTTTTCTAAAATCGCTGTCATTTTGAAACTCAACTTTAAGACTTCTCCTTTCAATCGTATCTTCTGATCATATTCTATATCTGTCAAACTTTTCGGGAATTACCTTTTCGTCTCTCCTTCATAACGAAACCAATTTGAGTTCTTGGTTGGAAACGAGTCTTATGCCTTCATTTGTGAACTCTTAAATAATATTTCTATTTTCCTTCATCGTTTCATATTAAAAACTTCTTTTGTCAAATTGGTGGTTGTTGGCGATTTCTTGCAAAGATTTATTATGTCATATTTTTACGTAATTCGTTTCATTCCTTTTTTTTTTCTTTCTTATTCATCATAACTCATCACTTTTATATCATGACACTATCGATCACCTTTTAGTCTTGTCATTTGGGTCTTATGTTATTCTATTCCTTAGGTTTCCCTCTAGTGGCTACTTCAGTTGTATTGCCTTTGAGCCGACTTTTAAGATGTCGATCTTCTATTATTTTCCATTCCTTTCCGTAGCTATTCACGTTCTCGATTTTGTAAAAGCTCTTGATGTATTAACTTCAATCTTGTCCTTGATAAATTTCTCTAATCATATTCCTTGGCATCTAGCCGTAAGGTGCTTCACCCTTATCTAGCTCGGGATTTGATCCTTAGGTCGACGCTATTGTTGGAGTTGTAGAGTGGTTCGTAAGTAGCTATCGTCATGGATGGTCTATTTGACGAGGTACTTTGTGGATCGTTGTAGCCTTCGAGGATTCTTAGTTTCGTGGTTTCTTGTTGGAGCGGTACGAGTTGGCTTAATTATTAAGAGTTCATGTTGTATGAGAGCTATAGCCCTCGAGATTGAAAGCTAATTATGCATCATTTGAGGTGTGACTACATTGGATTAGTGTGAGTCTAAGTGATAGTGAGGCAAGTGTTAATTGGTTTGGAGTAAGGCTAAAAGGTTATTGTGAGCGCAATGGACTTTTGGGATTATACTTTAAAGAATAATGTAGGAATGACCAGTGTGCATCTTTGTGGTTTTGTGTATGTGTTAAGTACAAGGAAACTCATTGATGGGAGGAGAGAATTCGAGGTCAGTAAGGAAGTGACATTCGAGAAAGGTGTGGATAGACTTGGGTATGGTAATAATGGGTGGAGAGAGTAGTAAGCTTTTAACGATACATTTTGATTGCTACGTGTTAGTATACGTGTGACTTGAGAATGAGATGGTATGGTATGACATATTTATGGTTATTTCGTTGTGGAAAATGTGGAACTATATGGGGAGCGACATTGACTTGAGTTTAGATCACGTTATGATTAAGGTTATGAGGTTTGTCATTAGCATTGATTTGGGGATTAGCTTACGCGTTAGTTATCTTGGTAACATGGGTAATGGTGCCTTTTGGGTTAAAACCCGTCCGAGGTCTTGGTTATATTTGGTGAGTAAGATGCTTGGTTGAACGATATGCTCTTGTGAGGCTAATATGCCTAATTTGAGGATTGTCGAGCATAAGATGCACCAATAGTATTAAAGGGTTATATGAGTGAGTTGAGCATCATTCGGGTGATATGTGATGTCGGGTTATCTTAAGTGTCGTTAAGCGTGTCTATGCCCTTGTTATCGAGGTGAGTAGAGTTAGCGATTCTTGTCTTGAGGACCATAGGAGTAGGTAGTTTTCTTAATCCTTTGGGGGTATTCTTTCGTTCTCAAGTTTCGAGGACGAAACTTCTTTTTAGGTGGTGAGATTGTAACACCCCGACTTTTCCTAATATTAATTATTCGTCTTAATCATATTCGTGATTCATTTCTCTTGATTTTCTCATTTTTAGCTCAAGAAAATCAGTTCACTTGTCGCGTTGATTAAGCTACCCTGTAGTCAGAACTTAAAAACAGAGTAATTAGCTTAAAAACGGTGTAATTTCCTCATACGAACTCCGATTCAGGTGATTCAAAAGGCTAAACTGCGTATTTTTTCGTCGCCGTCGCTATTGCCAAATTTTCAGGAGTCAGTTTGAACCGGTCCATCCTGGGCCGAGCCGAACCCCCCAGCTCGGGTTCGGGTTTTAGGGCTTTCTCGGGTTTGCTTCTTGCTCAAGACATTATATTTCATCCCCTCTTAACCCTAGCTCCCAAAAGATCAGCTTTGCATCTCCCACATCTCATCCCTCATCTCACATCATAATTCTCCCTCAAACTCTCTCAAGATCTCATCAAAACTCCATTGTTATTCATCCTTTTCCTCATCTTTTGAGCCCTAATCTTTCCTTAGTCGATTCCCGTGGTATAGCATCCCTTTTAGCTCTTTATTTTTCCGATCTTGTAATATTTTATGTGTATTGAATGATTTATGTGTGCCCTAATCAATAGGAGGGAATTGGAGAGAAAACCCAAGTTCGGATTTCTCTGACCCAGGTTCACTAAACGGAAGATCGCCGGAGATCCGACCGTCCGAGTTTGCCGAAATTTTGACAGCATGTTCCTGACTCTTGGGGCTACCTTTTGACCGTTCAGTTTTTCATTTGGAGCTCTGGATCGTCTGCTATCGCATCTGGACAGAAGGGGTGAAAACTGTGCTTTTCTTTGGCTTGTTTGGAAAAGGTAACTAGGTGTAGTCTTAGTGATATTTTGACTTGTGTGAGACCATATAATTGATTGAGGATGTCTTGATTGTTGATATGAATGAAAATGTGTTACCTTTAGGATGTTTGAGATGTAAAGTTGCGGTCTTTGGTCTTGTTTGAGTTGGTCTCACACTCTTATGTCTAGTAATGCGATTTGGGATGTTTGTTTACTTTGAATTTGGGTTATATTGTTATTAAGTTGATGAAAGATGATAACTTTGGGAATTATAATGGTTTATTATGGCTACTCTAGAGTTCTTATGGTTATTACTCCGTATTTAACATGTTGATTATGGTTAGTGTTGAGATTGCTTACAAAAGGGGTCAATTATGTTGCAGTTGTGTATATGATGGACATTGTGATGATTTTGAGTAAAGGATGATTGGTTTATTGTTGATTGTGAGTTGATTCAGGTTATTGAATTGACTTGTTTGATTGCTTGAGTTGAGTGTGCGTCAGTGCATCGCTCGCACGCACGCGTGCGTGAGAGCTACGACGTCTTTTGTGGGACGGATACCGCCCATGATCCTCGCCTATTCTTGTTGCTTAGTTAGAGCGACTATGGGTTCTCAACCATGTTGGTTAGAGACTATGGTTTATATAATGTCGTCACCGTTCTTGTTGCTCGGTGGAATTTGGCCAAATTTAGACTAATGAGTTTGAGGAACTTCTTGTTCTTTGTTCGCCATAGGGTTTGGATGATTCTTGTTGCTTCATCCGGTGATTCTTGTTGCTTCACCCGGTGCTCCGTGCTTACCTTGCGAGGTTGTTGATTGTTGTCCGTCATCTTGTTGTTGTGATTTGAGCTTGTATGTCGATGGACTAGTTATTGTCGAGTTGTATTGGTTATACATGTTTCTGAGGTTGTTGGGTGTGATCGGTTGAGTTTGGTAGCTAATGTGTTGGCTTGAGGTTGCATTATGGTTACTATACCTTTGGGATGTTTGTTGTATTGGTGTCTATTTTGGTTACGTTAAAATATGGCTGGGGATCGAGCACCTTGTCACTCCCCACTGATTGTGGTCAATTACATTCTTTGTGGCGGAGTTCGCGGGTTCGGGTTTGTCAAGTGAGGATGCCGTGAGGATGACCTATAGCTAGCCTTGAAGTGATTTTTGACTAGACTTGTTAGGATGTTTAGTTTTATTATTATTATTTTACTTTCATTTTTGGAGCTGGATTTGTAGGGGTATTTACTCCCCACTTCTAGGCCTCAAGGCCTATTTTTATCGTTGTTTAGTTGGTTAGTGAGTAATGATCCGGATTCCACGGTGTTTCGCCACCGTGGCTCGCTTTATTTTCTTTTATTTTATAAATCCTTTTGATTTCTTTATTTTATTTTGTTGGAAAATCCGGGTTATTCTGAGTTGGTATCGAGGCGAATACGCTCCCAACTCTCTTAGTCGAGTGAGTAGGATTTGACTTAGAACACCGAGTGAGAGTGTTGGGGTAGACACATTAGGGGGTCTCGTTATTTGTGCATATGTATGAGTAGTTGTCGAAATGGTGGACTTAGGTTCTCCACCATTAGACCACACGTTTTCTTTGGATGCAGTACAATTATAATGGTGACATGGGAGGCGTGTCTTGACTCGTTATGTCTTTAAATATTCCTTGTTCATCTCCAAAATAATCAAGTTAAGGTTTTTCATTCGATTTAATCATTCTCTTTGAACCTATTCCTTTCTTGCAACATGTTTTATTCTAATAATTACATTCTTAGCTATTATCAGAGCATCTTTGATTTCCTCAAAACTCATCTTTTAAGATTAAATACCCTATACTTCTATTTTCTTATTGAATGTTAATACTCCTATTTTTCCTATCAAATGTATTTTTGCATTTCCCTTTATTATTAATGACGCTTGCTTTTAACAATATTTGTTTGACAGCTCAATTCCTTTGGGAATTTTAATTTATCTATCTCTTGATGATTTATTGTCTTAATTTCTTTTTTTTGATTTATTGGTTTATACGAATTTAATCATTTGAGTATTCTAATTTAAATCTCTCTTTCATCTGACCTCTTGAAATATCTAGAAATTTAACTCTTAAAGTCTTTGATTCGTACCGATTGATCAGCTAGAGCAAGAAACTCGAAGCCGAATTGCGAATGTATGGTCCTACCATCAGAGCACGTAGCGGAAGTTCTTAATCTAAGTCACCTACCGTATTCGTAGGGACCTCTTTCAGCTTGCTAGCTACACTTGTCCCTAGTATATCCTTCTAAATCTTGATCTTATTATACAGTTGTTTTAAAACTATCAGCTCGTGATTACAGTTTGAGTTTCTTTTTCCCCAATAAAATTTCTTATTATGTTCATCCTCATCTTTTTCAATAGATCGTCTTTGAAATAATTTCTAAGCTCTTTTATTACATGAATGTTTTCAGCCAGTTCGATTAACAAACCCTATTTATGTATATTTGTGCTATTATAGTTTGTTTATCCTCCTTGTACTTTCATATTTTGTAACTATGTTGAGGAAAATTTTAATCAGTATTGTTTTACTTTTCCATTCATTTTTAGACGCGTCAATACATTTTGGTGGCTTTTTACTCAATCAAATTTGAAATGACTGACACTTATCTATTGCATCCACTTTTGATCAAAACCTCTTTGTTATCCTAAACCTTCTTTTATTAAGTTTTCTAATTTGAGCATTTGGTTCATTTGAATATTATATATTCTACTTGGTATTTTAGTAGCTTCATTTTTCTAAAATCGCTGTCATTTTGAAACTCAACTTTAAGACTTCTCCTTTTAATCGTATCTTCTGATCATATTCTACATCTCACAAACTTTACGGGAATTACCTTTTCGTCTCTCCTTCATAACGAAACCAATTTGAGTTCTTGGTTGGAAACGAGTCTTATGCCTTCATTTGTGAACTCTTAAATAATATTTCTATTTTCCTTCATCGTTTCATATTAAAAACTTCTTTTGTCAAATTGGTGGTTGTTGAGCAGTTTCTTGCAAAAGATTTATTATGTCATATTTTTACGTAATTCGTTTCATTCCTTTTTTTTTCTTTCTTATTCATCATAACTCATCACTTTTATATCATGACACTATCGATCACCTTTTAGTCTTGTCATTTGGGTCTTATGTTATTCTATTCCTTAGGTTTCCCTCTAGTGGCTACTTCAGTTGTATTGCCTTTGAGCCGACTTTTAAGATGTCGATCTTCTATTATTTTCCATTCCTTTCCGTAGCTATTCACGTTCTCGATTTTGTAAAAGCTCTTGATGTATTAACTTCAATCTTGTCCTTGATAAATTTCTCTAATCATATTCCTTGGCATCTAGCCGTAAGGTGCTTCACCCTTATCTAGCTCGGGATTTGATCCTTAGGTCGTCGCTATTGTTGGAGTTGTAGAGTGGTTCGTAAGTAGCTATCGTCATGGATGGTCTATTTGACGAGGTACTTTGTGGATCGTTGTAGCCTTCGAGGATTCTTAGTTTCGTGGTTTCTTGTTGGAGCGGTACGAGTTGGCTTAATTATTAAGAGTTCATGTTGTATGAGAGCTATAGCCCTCGAGATTGAAAGCTAATTATGCATCATTTGAGGTGTGACTACATTGGATTAGTGTGAGTCGAGAAGTGATAGTGAGGCAAGTGTTAATTGGTTTGGAGTAAGGCTAAAAGGTTATTGTGAGCGCAATGGACTTTTGGGATTATACTTTAAAGAATAATGTAGGAATGACCAAAGTGCATCTTTGTGGTTTTGTGTATGTGTTAAGTACAAGGAAACTCATTGATGGGAGGAGTGAATTCGAGGTCAGTAAGGAAGTGACATTCGAGAAAGGTGTGGATAGACTTGGGTATGGTAATAATGGGTGGAGAGAGTAGTAAGCTTTTAACGATACATTTTGATTGCTACGTGTTAGTATACGTGTGACTTGAGAATGAGATGGTATGGTATGACATATTTATGGTTATTTCGTTGTGGAAAATGTGGAACTATATGGGGAGCGACATTGACTTGAGTTTAGATCACGTTATGATTAAGGTTATGAGGTTTGTCATTAGCATTGATTTGGGGATTAGCTTACGCGTTAGTTATCTTGGTAACATGGGTAATGGTGCCTTTTGGGTTAAAACCCGTCAGGAGTCTTGGTTATATTTGGTGAGTAAGATGCTTGGTTGAACGATATGCTCTTGTGAGGCTAATATGCCTAATTTGAGGATTGTCGAGCATAAGATGCACCAATAGTATTAAAGGGTTATATGAGTGAGTTGAGCATCATTCGGGTGATATGTGATGTCGGGTTATCTTAAGTGTCGTTAAGCGTGTCTATGCCCTTGTTATCGAGGTGAGTAGAGTTAGCGATTCTTGTCTTGAGGACCATAGGAGTAGGTAGTTTTCTTAATCCTTTGGGGGTATTCTTTCGTTCTCAAGTTTCGAGGACGAAACTTCTTTTTAGGTGGTGAGATTGTAACACCCCGACTTTTCCTAATATTAATTATTCGTCTTAATCATATTCGTGATTCATTTCTCTTGATTTTCTCATTTTTAGCTCAAGAAAATCAGTTCACTTGTCGCGTTGATTAAGCTACCCTGTAGTCAGAACTTAAAAACAGAGTAATTAGCTTAAAAACGGTGTAATTTCCTCATACGAACTCCGATTCAGGTGATTCAAAAGGCTAAACTGCGTATTTTTTCGACGCCGTCGCAACTGCCAAATTTTCAGGAGTCAGTTTGAACCGGTCCATCCTGGGCCGAGCCGAACCCCCCAGCTCGGGTTCGGGTTTTAGGGCTTTCTCGGGTTTGCTTCTTGCTCAAGACATTATATTTCATCCCCTCTTAACCCTAGCTCCCAAAAGATCAGCTTTGCATCTCCCACATCTCATCCCTCATCTCACATCATAATTCTCCCTCAAACTCTCTCAAGATCTCATCAAAACTCCATTGTTATTCATCCTTTTCCTCATCTTTTGAGCCCTAATCTTTCCTTAGTCGATTCCCGTGGTATAGCATCCCTTTTAGCTCTTTATTTTTCCGATCTTGTAATATTTTATGTGTATTGAATGATTTATGTGTGCCCTAATCAATAGGAGGGAATTGGAGAGAAAACCCAAGTTCGGATTTCTCTGACCCAGGTTCACTAAACGGAAGATCGCCGGAGATCCGACCGTCCGAGTTTGCCGAAATTTTGACAGCATGTTCCTGACTCTTGGGGCTACCTTTTGACCGTTCAGTTTTTCATTTGGAGCTCTGGATCGTCTGCTATCGCATCTGGACAGAAGGGGTGAAAACTGTGCTTTTCTTTGGCTTGTTTGGAAAAGGTAACTAGGTGTAGTCTTAGTGATATTTTGACTTGTGTGAGACCATATAATTGATTGAGGATGTCTTGATTGTTGATATGAATGAAAATGTGTTACCTTTAGGATGTTTGAGATGTAAAGTTGCGGTCTTTGGTCTTGTTTGAGTTGGTCTCACACTCTTATGTCTAGTAATGCGATTTGGGATGTTTGTTTACTTTGAATTTGGGTTATATTGTTATTAAGTTGATGAAAGATGATAACTTTGGGAATTATAATGGTTTATTATGGCTACTCTAGAGTTCTTATGGTTATTACTCCGTATTTAACATGTTGATTATGGTTAGTGTTGAGATTGCTTACAAAAGGGGTCAATTATGTTGCAGTTGTGTATATGATGGACATTGTGATGATTTTGAGTAAAGGATGATTGGTTTATTGTTGATTGTGAGTTGATTCAGGTTATTGAATTGACTTGTTTGATTGCTTGAGTTGAGTGTGCGTACGGGTACTGTTCTGGCACGTACGTGAGGAGCTACGACGTCCTTTGTGGACGGATACCGCCCATGATCCCCTCGGCTATTCTTGTTGCTTAGTTAGAGCGACTATGGGTTCTCAACCATGTTGGTTAGAGACTATGGTTTATATAATGTCGCCACCGTTCTTGTTGCTCGGTGGAATTTGGCCAAATTTAGACTAATGAGTTTGAGGAACTTCTTGTTCTTTGTTCGCCATAGGGTTTGGATGATTCTTGTTGCTTCATCCGGTGATTCTTGTTGCTTCACCCGATTGCTCCGTGCTTACCTTGCGGGTTGTTGATTGTTGTCATCATCTTGTTGTTGTGATTTGAGCTTGTATGTCGCTGGACTAGTTATTGTCGAGTTGTATTGGTTATACATGTTTACGAGGTTGTTGGGTGTGATCGGTTGAGTTTGGTAGCTAATGAGTTGGCTTGAGGTTGCATTATGGTTACTATACCTTTGGGTTGTTTGTTGTATTGTTGTCTATTTTGGTTACGTTGAAATATGGTAGGGATCGAGCACCTAGTTACTCCCCATCGATTGTGGTATTACATTCTTTGTAGCGAGTTCGTAGCGGGATCGGGTTTGTCAAGTGAGGATGCCGTGAGGATGACCTATAGCTAGCCTTGAAGTGATTTTTGACTAGACTTGTTAGGATGTTTAGTTTTATTATTATTATTTTACTTTCATTTTGGAGTGGATTTGTAAGGGTATTTACTCCCACTTCTAGGCCTCAAGGCCTATCTTTTATCGTTGTTTAGTTGGTTAGTGAGTAATGATCCCATTCCACGGTGTTTCGCCACCGTGGCTCGCTTTTATTTTCTTTTATTTTATAAATCCTTTTTATTTCTTTATTTTATTTTGTTGGAAAATCCGGGTTGTTACAGTTGGTATCAGAGCGAATACGCTCCCAACTCTCTTAGTCGAGTGAGTAGGATTTGACTTAGAACACCGAGTGAGAGTGTTGGGGTAGACACATTAGGGGGTCTACGTTATTTGTGCATATGTATGAGTAGTTGTCGAAATGGTGGACTTAGGTTCTCCACCATTAGACCACACGTTTTCTTTGGATGCAGGTACAATTATAATGGTGACATGGGAGACCGTGTACTGACTCGATATGTCTTTAAATATTCCTTGTTCATCTCCAAAATAACTGGTTAAGGTTTTTCATTCGATTTAATCATTCTCTTTGAACCTATTCCTTTACTGCAACATGTTTTATTCTAATAATTACATTCTTAGCTATTATCTGACATCTTTGATTTCCTCAAAACTCATCTTTTAAGATTAAATACCCTATACTTCTATTTTCTTATTGAATGTTAATACTCCTATTTTTCCTATCAAATGTATTTTTGCATTTCCCTTTATTATTAATGACGCTTGCTTTTAACAATATTTGTTTGACAGCTCAATTCCTTTGAGAATTTTAATTTATCTATCTCTTGATGATTTATTGTCTTAATTTCTTTTTTTTTGATTTATTGGTTTATACGAATTTAATCATTTGAGTATTCTAATTTAAATCTCTCTTTCATCTGACCTCTTGAAATATCTAGAAATTTAACTCTTAAAGTCTTTGATTCGTACCGATTGATCAGCTAGAGCAAGAAACTCGAAGCCGAATTGCGAATGTATGGTCCTACCATCAGAGCACGTAGCGGAAGTTCTTAATCTAAGTCACCTCAGTATTAAATAGGGACCTCTTTCACTTGCTAGCTACACTTGTCCCTAGTATATCCTTCTAAATCTTGATCTTATTATACGATTGTTTTAAAACTATCATTTCGTGATTACAGTTTGAGTTTCTTTTTCCCCAATAAAATTTCTTATTATGTTCATCCTCATCTTTTTCAATAGATCGTGCTGAAATAATTTCTAAACTCTTTTATTTCAAGAATGTTTTCAGTCAGTTCGATTAACAAAACCTATTTATGTATATTTGTGCTATAATGGTTTGTTTATCCTTCTTGTACTTTCTTATTTTGTAACTATGTTGAGGAAAATTTTAATCAGTATTGTTTTACTTTTCCATTCATTTTTTAGACGCGTCAATACATTTTGGTGGCTTTTTACTCAATCAAATTTGAAATGACTGACACTTATCTATTGCATCCACTTTTGATCAAAACCTCTTTGTTATCCTAAACCTTCTTTTATTAAGTTTTCTAATTTGAGCATTTGGTTCATTTGAATATTATATATTCTACTTGGTATTTTAGTAGCTTCATTTTTCTAAAATCGCTGTCATTTTGAAACTCAACTTTAAGACTTCTCCTTTTAATCGTATCTTCTGATCATATTCTATATCTGTCAAACTTTTCGGGAATTACCTTTTCGTCTCTCCTTCATAACGAAACCAATTTGAGTTCTTGGTTGGAAACGAGTCTTATGCCTTCATTTGTGAACTCTTAAATAATATTTCTATTTTCCTTCATCGTTTCATATTAAAAACTTCTTTTGTCAAATTGGTGGTTGTTGAGCAGTTTCTTGCAAAAGATTTATTATGTCATATTTTTACGTAATTCGTTTCATTCCTTTTTTTTTCTTTCTTATTCATCATAACTCATCACTTTTATATCATGACACTATCGATCACCTTTTAGTCTTGTCATTTGGGTCTTATGTTATTCTATTCCTTAGGTTTCCCTCTAGTGGCTACTTCAGTTGTATTGCCTTTGAGCCGACTTTTAAGATGTCGATCTTCTATTATTTTCCATTCCTTCCTCGTAGCTATTCACGTTCTCGATTTTGTAAAAGCTCTTGATGTATTAACTTCAATCTTGTCCTTGATAAATTTCTCTAATCATATTCCTTGGCATCTAGCCGTAAGGTGCTTCACCCTTATCTCGCTCGGGATTTGATCCTTAGGTCGTCGCTATTGTTGGAGTTGTAGAGTGGTTCGTAAGTAGCTATCGTCATGGATGGTCTATTTGACGAGGTACTTTCTGGATCGTTGTAGCCTTCGAGGATTCTTAGTTTCGTGGTTTCTTGTTGGAGCGGTACGAGTTGGCTTAATTATTAAGAGTTCATGTCGTATGAGAGCTATAGCCCTCGAGATTGAAAGCTAATTATGCATCATTTGAGGTGTGACTACATTGGATTAGTGTGAGTCGAGAAGTGATAGTGAGGCAAGTGTTAATTGGTTTGGAGTAAGGCTAAAAGGTTATTGTGAGCGCAATGGACTTTTGGGATTATACTTTAAAGAATAATGTAGGAATGACCAATGTGCATCTTTGTGGTTTTGTGTATGTGTTAAGTACAAGGAAACTCATTGATGGGAGGAGAGAATTCGAGGTCAGTAAGGAAGTGACATTCGAGAAAGGTGTGGATAGACTTGGGTATGGTAATAATGGGTGGAGAGAGTAGTAAGCTTTTAACGATACATTTTGATTGCTACGTGTTAGTATACGTGTGACTTGAGAATGAGATGGTATGGTATGACATATTTATGGTTATTTCGTTGTGGAAAATGTGGAACTATATAGGGAGCGACATTGACTTGAGTTTAGATCACGTTATGATTAAGGTTATGAGGTTTGTCATTAGCATTGATTTGGGGATTAGCTTACGCGTTAGTTATCTTGGTAACATGGGTAATGGTGCCTTTTGGGTTAAAACCCGTCCGAGGTCTTGGTTATATTTGGTGAGTAAGATGCTTGGTTGAACGATATGCTCTTGTGAGGCTAATATGCCTAATTTGAGGATTGTCGAGCATAAGATGCACCAATAGTATTAAAGGGTTATATGAGTGAGTTGAGCATCATTCGGGTGATATGTGATGTCGGGTTATCTTAAGTGTCGTTAAGCGTGTCTATGCCCTTGTTATCGAGGTGAGTAGAGTTAGCGATTCTTGTCTTGAGGACCATAGGAGTAGGTAGTTTTCTTAATCCTTTGGGGGTATTCTTTCGTTCTCAAGTTTCGAGGACGAAACTTCTTTTTAGGTGGTGAGATTGTAACACCCCGACTTTTCCTAATATTAATTATTCGTCTCAATCATATTCGTGATTCATTTCTCTTGATTTTCTCATTTTTAGCTCAAGAAAATCAGTTCACTTGTCGCGTTGATTAAGCTACCCTGTAGTCAGAACTTAAAAACAGAGTAATTAGCTTAAAACGGTGTAATTTCCTCATACGAACTCCGATTCAGGTGATTCAAAAGGCTAAACTGCGTATTTTTTCGACGCCGTCGCAACTGCCAAATTTTCAGGAGTCAGTTTGAACCGGTCCATCCTGGGCCGAGCCGAACCCCCCAGCTCGGGTTCGGGTTTTAGGGCTTTCTCGGGTTTGCTTCTTGCTCAAGACATTATATTTCATCCCCTCTTAACCCTAGCTCCCATGAGATCAGCTTTGCATCTCCCACATCTCATCCCTCATCTCACATCATAATTCTCCCTCAAACTCTCTCAAGATCTCATCAAAACTCCATTGTTATTCATCCTTTTCCTCATCTTTTGAGCCCTAATCTTTCCTTAGTCGATTCCCGTGGTATAGCATCCCTTTTAGCTCTTTATTTTTCTGATCTTGTATTATTTTATGTGTATTGAATGATTTATGTGTGCCCTAATCAATAGGAGGGAATTGGAGAGAAAACCCAAGTTCGGATTTCTCTGACCCAGGTTAACTAAACGGAAGATCGCCGGAGATCCGACCGTCCGAGTTTGCCGAAATTTTGACAGCATGTTCCTGACTCTTGGGGCTACCTTTTGACCGTTCAGTTTCTCATTTGGAGCTCTGGATCGTCTGCTATCGCATCTGGACAGAAGGGGTGAAAACTGTGCTTTTCTTTGGCTTGTTTGGAAAAGGTAACTAGGTGTAGTCTTAGTGATATTTTGACTTGTGTGAGACCATATAATTGATTGAGGATGTCTTGATTGTTGATATGAATGAAAATGTGTTACCTTTGGGATGTTTGAGATGTAAAGTTGCGGTCTTTGGTCTTGTTTGAGTTGGTCTCACACTCTTATGTCTAGTAATGCGATTTGGGATGTTTGTTTACTTTGAATTTGGGTTATATTGTTATTAAGTTGATGAAAGATGATAACTTTGGGAATTATAATGGTTTATTATGGCTACTCTAGAGTTCTTATGGTTATTACTCCGTATTTAACATGTTGATTATGGTTAGTGTTGAGATTGCTTACAAAAGGGGTCAATTATGTTGTAGTTGTGTATATGATGGACATTGTGATGATTTTGAGTAAAGGATGATTGGTTTATTGTTGATTGTGAGTTGATTCAGGTTATTGAATTGACTTGTTTGATTGCTTGAGTTGAGTGTGCGTACGGCATCGCTCGCACGCGCGTGCATTGAGAGCTACGACGTCTTTGTGGGACTGATACCGCCCATGATCCTCTCGGCTATTCTTGTTGCTTAGTTAGTGCGACTATGGGTTCTCAACCATGTTGGTTAGAGACTATGGTTTATATAATGTCGTCACCGTTCTTGTTGCTCGGTGGAATTTGGCCAAATTTAGACTAATGAGTTTGAGGAACTTCTTGTTCTTTGTTCGCCATAGGGTTTGGATGATTCTTGTTGCTTCATCCGGTGATTCTTGTTGCTTCACCCGGTGCTCCGTGCCTACCTTGCGGGTTGTTGATTGTTGTCTGTCATCTTGTTGTTGATGATTTGAGCTTGTATGTCAGTGGACTAGTTATTGTTGAGTTGTATTGGTTATACATGTTTACAGGTTGTTGGGTGACAGTCGGTTGAGTTTGGTAGCTAATGAGTTGGCTTGAGGTTGCATTATGGTTACTATACCTTTGGGTTGTTTGTTGGATTGTTGTCTATTTTGGTTACGTTAAAATATGGTAGGATCGAGCACCTAGTTACTCCCCAGCGATTGTGGTCATTACATTCTTTGTAAGCGAGTTCAGCGGGATCGGGTTTGTCAAGTGAGGATCTTAGTGAGGATGACCTATAGCTAGCCTTGAAGTGATTTTTGACTAGACTTGTTAGGATGTTTAGTTTTATTATTATTATTTTACTTTCATTTTTGGAGCTGGATTTGTAAGGGGTATTTACTCCCCACTTCTAGGCCTCAAGGCCTATCTTTTTATCGTTGTTTAGTTGGTTAGTGAGTAATGATCCGGATTCCACGGTGTTTCCGCCACCGTGGCTCGCTTTTATTTTCTTTTATTTTATAAATCCTTTTGATTTCTTTATTTTATTTTGTTGGAAAATCCGGGTTGTTACAGTACGTGAAAACCCGGCTCGTCGTCTCGATTTTCGTGCGTTTTGTATGTGAGGGGTATTTTGGTCATTTCTGAAATCGTCTCGAAAATGGCTCAAAACTTCAGTATAGCTTACCCATGAGTAGTATAATGCGTGGGTGAGTTCGTTTTGTTGAAATGTGCGCGAAAAACGGTTCGTTTGGGTGAAAACCGTATAAAAGGGGGTTAAGGTAGTGGTTTTGCTCTGTTTTTGTTGCTAAAAACGGTCCTGATTAGCTTGGTCGTTTCGAAAATGTTGTAGTATGCTAGTGTGGAGGTTTGGGTGGCTTGTGTGCGAAAAAGGCTCGAAAAACCGTAATTTTCGTGTAGTTTTGTACAGGGGCCGATTTTTGGTCAAAATTTTTCGGTTCCGAAACTCGCCCGAATTCTCTGTATTGTGTTGTTATGGCTAGCATGGTACATATTTGGTCCTGTTTTGTAGAGAATGTATGGTTTGGGGGTGTTTTGAAGCGTTTTTTGTAGTTTAGGCTAGGTTTATAAAAACCGTTTTTCCTCGCTTTTCGTGCCTCAAGGGCTGAGTATATCGTAATGTATGTCGTATGTGTTGACTAGGGGGTTGTTTTGTGGGAAGTTGGGCTTTTTGGTTGAGTTATGGTCAAGAAAAGGCCGTTTTTGTAGTTTGTAAGCGTTTTATAAAAGCTATTCAGTCGAGGTGTTCGGGACATCGTTTTCGCATGAAAATTTTTGTACGTGCTTATTGTGATTTATGGGTCGTGTCTGTCTCAGATAATATGGGTTTCTGGCTTCCTCTAGCGTTTTTGTCCTTTCTGCTATTTTTAGTTTAAAAGGCCTGCTTTCTGCTGCTTTTGCCAATTCTCTGCTGATTTTGTGCATGCTTGCTCTTGACTTGACTGTGTAGGGCGTATATATCGTATACGTCTTATGGAATTTCCTTTTCTGTGCTTCTGCTTCGTTTTGGCCTTATCTGTCAAGAATTAGGGTCGTGGCTTGCTTTCTGTCGTTTTCGCGTGCTTCTGCTTTCCTAAATGATTTGCTGTTGCCGTTGTCTGAGTATGCTTTCTGAATTTTGTGTAGGTGATCCTGCGTCTTCTGTGCCTACTTCTAGTGCTATGGAGCAGGTTTTGGCTGGCGTTGACTTTGGTTCTACAGGGGACGGCGTGCTCTACTGGGATGCCGCCTCCTGGAGGTTTCGAGGTCCGTCTCTCGGATCTCGCTGAGCTTTTCCTCGACGCCGGGCGGCTGACGCCAGTGGAGTGAGTGGCGGGAGCCTTGTTGGGGAGTCCCACGCTTTTTCTCGCTAGTGGCACAGCGGCGAAGTCGTCGCCTGGGCCTTCTACGAGTGGCCTGGGGCACTGCGGTCCGCCCCCTGGAGGTCCCGAGCCGTCACCACTAGCGCTGGTCGTGACGCTGTCAGCCGAGTCACCCGCTTTTTTCGGAAGTGGCGCCACGAGAGGGGTTCTTGGATTGAGCGACCAGGTCTTCTGCCGGCGAGGCTGGGCGTGGTGCTGTTGAGGGGTCTTTTGACTTTTCAACTAGAGATGCACGCGAGGGGGCTGCTGTTGAGCAGCCTGGGTCTTCTGGTGGTGTTAGCGGTAGTGGAGCTGCTGTCGAGCCGTCGAGGTCTTCAGCTGGTGGACGCGGAGCCGCTGTTGGGCAGTTAGAGCCCTCGGATGGTGGCCGAGGCTGAGGTCGGAGTATCGTCCCAGAGTCTTTGCGGGGGCGCGGTCGTGGCGTTGCTGCTGAGTCTTCTGAGACTTCTGGAGGAGGCCATAGTAGAGGAGTAGATACCCGTATCCGTACCCCCAAAAAGCAAACCCAATGACGAAAAGGACTTTCATGCATGTTTTAAAATGAGACGAAACGGTACATAAGTGTCTAAAACATTTTAGTCATTTTAACGTATTAATTTGAATTTGCATATTTCGTAAAAATGAATATTAATTTAGTCATTTTAAATCGTAAGTCGACACGATACACACAAGCGCGAGACATATACGCCTCACAAAATGGCCCAAAAACACAAAAACGACCCAAACACGCAAAAAGCCCAAACACACGAAACGGACCAAAACGCGTTCCGAGTCACATTCTTACAAGACAAAATCCCACAAAGTCGTAAAATAATGCATTACAATATTATTTTGCTTCGAGCTAAAGTCGAAAAACACGACGAAAAACCGAAACACGAAACACGAAATACGAAAACGAAATCAAGCAGGCCAAGTTGACTAATCAACTTGTGTAAGTTGATTATCAACAACGTTGCAAAGTCAATCAAGTTGATCAACATGATCAACAAAGCTTACACACCTACGAAAGTATGTCATACAAAATACGGCGCTACAAATCTGTCAGAAGGAGGGCTGAAAATCGCCAGAATACTGGCGATTTTCATGAAAATCGCCAGTCTTCTGGCGATTTTCCCCCTCCTCTCTGACATTCTGGCGATTTTCTAAGTAATCGTTGGTTCACTGGCGATTTTCTGAGCAACTAGGCATAAAACACGAAGCATTTGCTATAAATAGCAGCCCTTATTCGATCATTTTCATCATCATCCCAACTCAACAACTACAATTCTAATCAGTTCAATTTAATACTCATACTCACATAAAGCCTCTCGCACTTATAAATCTCCACTTTAAAAAACCGTCTTTGCATTTCAAGGTAAAGAAATTTTACCTTCCGATTGGACGTTTGAGACTTATAGGGTTACTTTAACCCACCCCGATATTGGCATTAACGAATTCGTATTCGCAATACGATTGTAGTAATTCGAATCAAATGATTCGTCTAAACCCCGCAATATCGCATAAATAAACGACTCAAAATCACTAAATTAAGCACCCACTTTTACATTATGCAAATTCTCGATTCATGCATTAAATTACGACTAAAACACGGATTCGACATTTAACTGTACCGCTTCATATAGTCTTTTAAACATGCAAAACCGAGGGTTTTACAAAATCTTAGAATTGAACACAAGTCGGAAAATAACGTTAGTTATTAATTCAAATACTATTAATTAGTAATTTTACGTAAATTTCCTATAGCAAAATCGTCATAACGTTGACGGCTTACATTTATTTTACATATTTGTCGAGTCATATATTTGCATTTGTAGGTAGCGTCCTATTAGCCCAAATATCGAAATTAAAGCATTTGTTTTCAAACTAGTAAAGACTACTTTTACGTAGGCTTTTTTATTGCAGTTTTCATAATACATTTTGTCAAAACTTTCGAAAAGTAACCTCACTTCGAATCCTCTCTGGTTTCACAATAACCTCAGAAGGATAGGTATCGACGCACCTTGAAATCTGAGACACTCGTGTCTTATATTTTAAGACGCGTTGAATAGGTTCCAAATTCCTTTAATATTTGGTGGCGACTCCAAAAATACATTTCAAAAGTGATTTTTATATTTCCTTTTATTTAAATCACATGCAATGACATTCCCCCATAAGCAAAAGAACGCTCGAGCGAGTTGAGCCAAGCAAAGCAACGAAAAGCGAAGCTTAGCGCCCGCGAGCTTCTTGCAAAATTATCACCTATTTCCCGCGCCGTGCATTCCGCCCCATGACACGAGGGCGGGCGCGAGCGGGGCGTCGAGAAGGGATCCCTACCCGGTATCCTCAATTGGCGACTCCGCTGGGGACGAGCATGTTTTTTTATTATTTTGAAAATTAACTTTTCATTTTATTTTAAAAACATAAAGAAGTGAAACTTGAAACTTTCAAAACATTTCTGCTTTTGATATTTGGGCAATAGTACGTTTGAGTCGAATCCTTCTGATTCATAACCACACCCTTCCGAGGGACGGCCCCAAGTAAGAACTCGTTTCCTAAGCGAGTATACTCTGGACACGTCGATCTCTCACCCTTCCACGGTCACAAGTATGGTATCCGTACAAGTGAATCGTAGCAGTCAAACTCGAACGCTCTAGACCCCGTATTGAATCCACACTGATGTGTGTGATCTTGCGGATAACTCTACACAAACGTTGCGGGAATGACCGGAAGGAACCTTACCCTGAAAGCCAAAAACCCGCGTCTATACGTACAAATCCAAAGCTATAGCACCCTCGCTATGGTCGTCTTCCAAACAAAATGCATGCAAAAACATTTCAAAAGCATTACGCATTCAAAAGACGTCTGTTTTGAAAACACATTTTCAAAAATCTTTTCAAAAAGAGCATACCTTTTCAGCATACCGTCAGGGTCATTGACCTATAGTCAACTGAACCTGATGCACAGTATACCATGATGTTCAAAACCGATCGGAAATAATCACTACATTTCTTATCTTTTACAAAACGTAAATGCATTATACGACTGACGTATCGTCATAATACATTTATCGCAAAAACATTTCGCAAAGCAAAACCCGAAAGTGTCAATTCACTTCGGATATTTCAACTAAGCTGATACTCCTACATTTTTGAGATAGCCCTAAGTCGAGTGACTTGCTAGTCACCCCGATTTAAACAAACTATCTCTCTCAAAATAAGCAAAACGCGGGCTCGTTCAAACATGAACCCGTTGATTTACATGTCAGGCCAGGTGACTTATCGTCATTATGGCTCGATATCCTGTATCACACATAAAAAGCGGACAACACCCGCTTTTTACCCAATTTAACATCTTCAGGTCGACTAGCCTATCGCTACTTCGGTCTGACCCTTTTTTTTTTTATTATCAATCAGGTTGTGATCATACAAAACTTTTATTTACATCGAGGTTAGGGACGCGCCAACGCATCCTTACCTCAAAAGCTTCCCGTGTCTTTTAAGCTAAAAACACGAGTCGAGTCCTGCACACGCTTTTCACACTTTTACCTTTGCTACAAATGCGTTTTCTTCGAGTCTTTTATTTTCTTTTAGAGGGCACTAAGGTTTGAGACTCTGCAGGTTCGTCCCCTAAAAAGTCCTGGATACACGACGTACCAAAGACCGTCATCTGAACCCTCCGCCGCCTCCAAAGAAACGTACCTACAACAGATCAAAGCCAAAAACTACCATGGCACTTAACAGTGAAGAAAGTGTTGGAGGAGCCCCAACTCCTCCCCCGTCAGTAGTTACCGCAGAACATGTTCAGCAACTCAATAGCAAAATCCTTAGCCCCACTGCTGCAATCGAACAGATGGCCACTATGCAGAAACTCGAGGCCGAGAAAAATGCCAAATACCTCGCTGAAGAGGCTGAACGAAATGCTAAAAGAATCCGTTCAATGGAAGAACGCCTCACTAATTCAAAAGGATATTCCATTTATGAGAAAACTGAACACGTCCCAAAAAGTGTCAAATCCCTGCTACCGGCCAAGCTCTCACTCAGCGACCTCCCCATATTCAAGGGTCATGAAAGTCCGCTGGTGCATATCAAAGATTTCAAGGCTAAAATGGCCGTCATGGGCGTCGATCCCTCAGCTTGGGCTACTCTATTCCCGCATTCTCTGGATGCACAACCTAGAGCCTGGTTCTATGCCTTGGACCCACACAAGGTTACTACCTTCAAAGAGATCACAGTCCAGTTCGACAATCAGTATCATGACAATAATGATACTCAGGTCTCACTGCGTACTCTAGAGGTTCTAACGCAAAAAGACAATGAAGGCTTCACTGAATACCTCACGCGCTGGAAGAAACTTAGTGCCCAGATACCCAACCGTCCTAAGGACACGGAGCTGATCACCAAGTTCATCAACAACCTAACCCCGGCATATCAGCAGCATTTGCGTTATGGCAACTTTGACAATTTTTCTTCGCTCAGCGCTGCTGTGGGTGAATTAATCGAAGATGATCTCCGCAAAGAAAAACTAACCAAGGCTACAGGCCGAGGTTATCAAGGCAGCTCGTCACGAGCCGTCACCAAGGCTGAACCAGTTCACTGCATTAACGCCCTAGAAGCACTAGCGGCTTCCCCAACACCAACAAAATACACTGCACCTCCTCCTAAGACATCGTATTCATCTGCAGGGCAAACTTCGGCGAAACCACGACGAAACTTTGACCCAATCTACATGACTTACTCCAAGGCACTGCAAAGACTTGTGAGCCGAAATGTGCTTCAACTCCTAGGACCTACTAGCGAGCCTCCTCAGGACAAAAAGCCTAAATCATGGGATCAAAATGCCTACTGTGAGTTCCACAGAGGAAAAGGACACGACAGAAACAATGCTTCACTTTGAAAAACATAGTTCAAGACCTGATCGATGACAATACCATCGAGAAACCTTCTCCGGGTCCTAAACCTTCAAACCAACTCAACCCCCTACACACCCATGCCATCTTTGTGGGAACACACCCCATCCTCGACTGTTCTCACCTCATTGTCTCAAACGACCACGAAATCAATGGTATCTGGGATAGTTCTGATGAGGAAGATAATCGGATAAACAATAATGGTTACCTTTTCCCTCCAGAAGAAGAGGAAGAAGAAGACCAACGGCCCACGGGGATATACGGGAAAGTACCCCACAAATACCCAATCAGGCTATCTGACAGTGATGATGAGATAGCTTACTTAACTCGCTCCGGTCGCCCGTACAGAGCCTCACTAAGTCTGCTTGAACCCCCGGGTTTTCCATCAAAAGCAACTAGCCAAGACAAGGGCAAAGGGATAATCATTAACGAGGCTACACCTCCGCCTCCAGTAACTACGCAATCACCTCCGGTGACTACACCCCAGCGAAAATGCCGCACTGCCACCCTGGCCCGACATAGCATCCTCAAGCACCATTCCGGTGCCTATGCCTGAAATCGGAGACACACTCCAAAAACAGCTCGATAAAACAAAAGCAGACATCTCAATCTGGCGGCTCCTAAGGGAATCGACAGAACACCGCGGATCTCTTTACCGAGCCCTGCAAATCACCCCTATGACAACAGAAATGTCACCTGAAAAGCTCATCAGTCACATTACCCGTGAATGGCAAGCTAATGTCATCACTTTCTCTGACAAAGACCTCCCACCATTTGGAGGCACACACAACCTAGCACTCTACATAAACGTAGAATGCCATGGCATGACACTACCCGTTGTCCTCATCGACAACGGATCTGCAGTCAACGTCCTGCCCCTAGAAACAGCTAAAAAGCTGGGGATCAAGGAAAATGACTTCATTCCCTGTGCGGACGGCGTCAGAGCTTACGATGGTACCCGCCGCAGCATAAAAGGAACTATTTCCTTTCCTACCATGACAGGACCTGTCATACGGGAAATCGAATTCCAGGTAATCGACATACCCCCTACATACAACATGTTGTTGGGTAGACCCTGGATCCACGCCACTAAAGCCGTTACCTCGAGCTTACACCAAAAGGTCAAGCTCCCCCTGGACGACGAGGTCATCACCATCCACGCATCAAACTTTCGGGCTTCCCTACAGCAGCAAAAGATCGATAGTGATTCTGCAAAAATAAGCACCGAAACCCCAGACATCACCTGTGGTTTTGAGTTCGACTTTGACATCTGCACATTGACTCGCGAGAAGGAAATTGCCGCCCTCTATGCGAAGGACAATGACAACAAATGGCCAACCATGGGCCTAGGTTATGTACCATGGTCCTACGAAGTTACCCGTGGAGAACAAGCATTCAAAGACCGCAAAAGATGTCGTGACTTTCACATGGAACCATATCACATCTTCACTGACAAATACTTCGTCAAGGAGGGTATGAGCAAAATGCCCAAAGACTTCTTCTCATACACTATCGCCGGAATCGAATTAGTCTCAGACATCCTGCGCAACCACAGCTTTAACCCCACCGACCTGATTGTCCCATTTGAGGAGAAGACACACGACGGATGGTCAAAGACTCTTCAGTGGACCGATAAGCAGGGTCGCACTTTCAAAATCACCACTGGAGAAGGCTACACCTTCGAAAACTCCGACTCTGAAGAAAACGAAGGCGAAAACCCTGACAACAAACCCGTCATAGAGTTTAGGCTTCCGCGTCGTCATTTCAAGTCATTCACCCCAACTAAGCCTCCGGGCTATATTCCCGATATGATTGACATAGACAAAGAATTAGAGTCTCTAAGGTTGTCTAAAGCTCCCCTGTCCGAGCTATCTGCAAATGTAACTGCTTTCGAAAACACTAATAATAACAACGTTTCTGGTTATTGCTTGCCCTGTTCTCCTTTAAGGAATGCATTTTCTAAAAATCACGATAAAATTGAACAAAACAACATTGCATTACATAAATACATTGCAAATATCGTTTCAAAACCCGAACAGGACCCCATCATTGAGGACACAACAATCGTCGATGTGGGAACACCCGAGGAACCCCGAAAACTACAGCTAGGAGCTTCCTTAAGCGTGGAAGAAAAAGCTGCATACGTTGAACTACTCACAGAATTCAAAGACGTCTTTGCTTGGTCCTACAAGGACATGCCTGGCATTGACCGCGAAATAGCCGAACATCGCATCCCACTCAAAACAGGTGCCAAGCCTGTTAAACAAAAGCTCCGACGCATTAAACCCGAATGGTCTCTCATGGTCAAAGAAGAGATCGAGAAACAACTACAAGCAGGTTTCATTCAAGTCATCGAATACTCAGATTGGGTGTCAAACATGGTCCCAGTAATGAAAAAGAATGGGAAAATACGAGTATGCGCCGACTTCCGCGACCTTAACAAAGCTAGCCCAAAAGATGACTTCCCGTTACCTCACATGGACATACTCGTGGACAACACAGCCGACCACGCGTTACTGTCCTTCATGGATGGATACGCAGGATACAACCAAATCAAAATGGCAACAGACGACATGTCTAAGAGGCGCCAGTAACACCCTGGGGCACATCTTGCTACCTTTGTTATGCCTTCCGGACTCATTAACGCAGGCGCCACTTATCAACGTACAGCAACTACTCTATTGCACGACATGATGCATAAAGAAGTAGAGGTCTATGTTGACGACATGATCGTGAAATCAAAGGAAAGGCAAGATCACATTGCCAACCTCCGCAAGTTCTTCACCAGAATCAGGCAGTATAAAATGCGACTAAACCCACAGAAATGCACTTTTGGGGTTACATCAGGCAAGTTATTGGGTCACATCGTAAGCCAGCGTGGAATCGAGTTCGACCCTATCAAGATCAAGGCCATAATGGAGATGAAACCTCCAAGTAACATCGATGAGATCAGGAGTTTCTTAGGACAAGTCCAATACATCTCCCGATTCATTAGCAAACTCACGATGGTCTGCGAGCCAATTTTCAAGAAGCTAAAAAAGGAAGAACACACGAAATGGGACGACAACTGTCAACAAGGCTTCGACAAAGTCAAAACCCTACTCACCAATCCACCTGTTCTGATGCCACCCCAGAAAGATCTACCTCTTTCACTCTACCTAACAACTACACCAAACGCCATGGGCGCCATGCTCGCTCAGGAAGTTAACAACGAAGAAAGAGCAATCTACTACATTAGCAAGAAGTTCCAAGACTACGAGACTCGCTACGAGCCTGTGGAGAAAAGCTGCCTCGCTCTAGTCTGGGCCACCAAAAAGCTTAGACACTACTTCCTCGCTCACACAACCAGGGTATACTCCCTCATGGATCCACTCAAATACTTGTTTGAAAAGCCGGTATTAAATGGTCGTATGGCCAGATGGACACTACTGCTAGCCGAGTATGAACTTAAATACTTGCCTTTCAAAGTCATTAAAGGTAGAGCCGTTTCAGATTTCCTTGCAGAGAATGCCATCATTGAACAACCTAAGATGGACACGACGTCATTTCCCGACGATGGAATCTTCGCAGTCGAAACCGAGTACTGGCAGCTCTACTTCGATGGAGCCTCAAACTACCGTGGCTACGGCGTAGGCATACTCTTAATATCTCCCAGCGGTGATCACACACCTATCTCAATCAAGCTCGACTTTAACGTCACCAACAATGCCGCAGAATATGAAGCTTGCATCTACGGCCTACAAGCAGCCATGGCCCTCAACATAAAATACCTCAGGGTACACGGAGACTCCTTCCTAATCATAAATCAAGTAACAGGAGCATGGAAAATCAAGAACGAAACCCTAGCAAAATACCAAGCAAAAATACAAGTACTCCTGACAGAATTTGACTGCATAGAATTCTATCACCTCCCAAGGGAAGAAAACCAAAAAGCCGACGCACTGTCAAAGCTTTCATCCCTTCTCAACATGCCGCCAAATGTTGACACACTACCCATTGTCGTCGAAAGACGTGGTGAACCCGCATACATTCACACCATCGACATCGACGAAGCTGAACACACAGAACCATGGTACCAAGCCATACTCAACTACAAAACAAGCAATTCCTATCCTCCCGACACCGACAAACGCGGTAAAAGAGCCATTAGACTGCTCGCCTCCCAGTTCATACTAGAAATGGGACAGTTACTCAAAAAGACACCCCAAGGCGCTCTACTCATGTGTGTCGATTATAAGAAAGGGCAGGAAATCATTGCCCAAGTACACGATTGCGAATGTGGCCCACACATGAACGCAAGAGCCCTATGCAAGCAAATCTTGCGACTAGGATGGTATTGGACGACTATGGAAGCAGACTGCGTTCACTACGTCAAACACTGCCATAATTGTCAGATATTCAGCAACGTGCAACATGTACCTCCTTCACCACTATACAGCCTCACATCTCCATGGCCCTTCTCAACTTGGGGCATTGACGTGATAGGCAAGATCCATCCCATCGGAGCAGGAGGACACTGCTTCGTGCTAGTGGCAATCGACTATTTCACAAAATGGGTAGAGGCAGCATCCTTCCGCACCCTCGGCTCGAAAGAAGTTGCCAAATTCATACAAACAAACATCATATGCCGATACGGCATACCGCACGAGTTTATAAGCGATCAAGGTTCACACTTTCAAAGCGAGGCAGAAGCCATACTTGCCAAATACAGCATACAACATCACAGATCCTCTCCTTACCGACCCCAAACCAACGGAGTCGTGGAAGCAGCGAACAAAACTGTGGTCACCATCCTGGAGAAGATGATCGACAGTTGTCGGGATTGGCCCAACAAAATTCCATTCGCACTATGGGGATATCGCACAACCATACGCACACCCACAGGCATGACACCTTATTTTCTGACCTACGGCATGGAAGCCGTGCAACCAGTAGAGATCGAAATGAAATCCCTGCGAATACTAATGGAGAGTAGCATCCCAGAAGCAGAATGGGCTCGCGAACGCTACGAGCAACTCATGCTCCTCGACGAACGCAGGCTAAATTCCTTAAGCATTGTGCGAATGTACCAAGCACGACTACAAAGAGCATTCAACAAGCGAATTCGACCACGAAACATAAAAGTGGGTGATCTAGTGTTGAAGTCAGTACGCGCGCCACTTCCTGTTGACCCGCGAGGAAAGTTCAAACCAAACTGGGCTGGACCTTACCTCGTCAAAGAAATCTACACAGGAGGAGCGGTCAAATTAACTGACCTGGACGGTCAGGAGTTCAATCGGGCCACCAATCTCGACCAGCTAAAGAAATACTATCCATGAAACATTTTGCAATGTATTTATAACACGTAATTAAACACAATTTCACGGGCCGGCATGCCCCTAAACATGCACACACATCACAAAAAGGAAAACACAACTCCGAACTACGCCGGCTTGATTCCATTTACATGGATACGTAGGCAGCTTTTTAAAAGCACAGCCGACATTCAACACAAAATCACACACCTCAAAACAATCTAAAGCTAAAGGTATAACCGACACAGCAAAATTCAAAATACTCATATCTTCGACCTTGGAGAAAATAAAGCAAGTTACGCAAAAGAAACTTCTTTGTTTTATTATGCTTGGAAGGAAAACATTTACATTTGGATTTTGCAAATGGGAGCACGAGTACTGCGCCACTATCACTACCAACAAGCATTACAAGATCCTAACAAGAGAAGTTTAGAGAATTGAAACAACAAGCATGCAACTAGTACAACAAACACGAGCAGACATTCTTCTCCACGACTGAAAGGAGAGCTCAACCCATATTCGGGGCATGACCGCTACCATCCTGGCCCGAAGCGTTAACCATGACGAAGCCGAGATGACTGAGCTCCGTCTCCATGGACGCTGCACTCCCAGAGCTCGAGCTCCCACGACTTCCGCGACCAAAACGTACTGGATCAAAGGCCGACGTCGGCGGTGGCTCATTTTGCTCTATAGCACGAAGGCGGGCCCTCTGGCGAGTAGTTGTGGCCGTAGTCCACCGGATATACGACCTCGAAACCCTCACCGTGGCCGGTATCCCTGCCACCTGCCACCGGGGACGCAGAGCCCATCCTCGCGACCATGCATCAGTGATTTGGTTATTAAGTACGACCAAATCCTGGATCGTGGTATCCTGCCCTGGGATAAACTGGGCATAGCCCATTTGCCTTCTCACCCTCAGAGGATGAATGAACACCCCAATGTCAAAACCGCATAGCATGACCCCGGAAGGACCATCGCCAACTGCACTGCCCGTCACGGAGGTAACCTCCCACCATGGCACAACCCAACGAATAGCCGACGCCCTCACAAAAGTGGAGAAGTAATCACGAGGACGGCCATTAGGACCCATCCACCTCAGGCCCCGTCTGGTCTCGCCTGCCGCGGCCCAGTGTAGGATCGCCGTGAGGATGGCTCCAATGCACGCCAAACGTTCCATCGGCCCGGACACTGCAAAATGAGGGGACAACCACGATAGGCATGCACTCTATTACACACCCGATCGTCTAGCCCTAGGATCGTCTCACGCCAGATCGGCCGGCCGATTGTACCCCATCTCCATCTGCTGCACAACGCAGGCCAAACGCGCCTCGCCAAACCCCATCGCGTCCACTGAATCGGGGAACATGAAGCAATGCACAAGGCAAAGGGCTAGAGCTCTCCTGCGAGCAACAGCGCCAATATGCCCATTATCATAATCCATGAACCTCTGGCAAAGTCGGACGATATTCAAGCGCCCATCTAGGAACAAGTCCTCCGTCTCGGGCCTCGTCATCATGAGAAAGTTTTGCATGTTTCTCTGATAACCAAGCTCCTGACGAACACACACTGGAGTCACAGTGCGGGTCCAACCTCGATAGCGAGAAACTCCTCGACCAGGGCAAACTTCCGTCGTGAAGCGAAATCGTGGTATGCCAAGTCGATGGTGCAGGCCAGGCATCCAGAAACTCCGGCTCCATCCGAACCTGCCTTAAGCCTAGGAATATGCCCAAGCCACAGCTCCTGAGGTTCCTCTTCTCGATACCCGATAGCATAGCACACCACATCCTCACAAGTCCCTCCAAATGCTCCATTACTCACAAAAAGGAAAGCGCTCTGCAGGATATTATGAATACTTTTATAATACGAGTAATGAAGTTGCAAGTTAAGACATAATATGAAGTGTGATTGGAGAGATGGATGAATGAACTAA
Source organism: Dianthus caryophyllus (assembly GCA_023091065.1). Taxonomy (NCBI): domain Eukaryota; kingdom Viridiplantae; phylum Streptophyta; class Magnoliopsida; order Caryophyllales; family Caryophyllaceae; genus Dianthus; species Dianthus caryophyllus. The sequence goes on from JALGRB010000018.1 coordinate 2,309,467, forward strand.
CACAAGCATCCTTCTTATAGGCAACGTCTTCAAGAGGCGACGACACAAAGTATAATCGCTAGTAAACCAGCGATTAACCAAAAAATCAAAACAAAAAGACAGAAAACACCACAAAAATCGCCAGAGGACAGGCGATTATCACAAAAATCGCCAGTCCTCTGGCGATTTTCACAATAATCGCCTGTTTTCTGGCGATTTTTGTGAAAATCGTTGGTATTCAGGCGATTTCCCGTAATTTTCCGACATTGATGCGACGATCACGCGACCGCCTTGCGACCTACGAGTTGCAGAGAAGCCTTTTCACAGCCTACGCACCGCTGTTTTTACGTTTTACGGCGTACTATCGGTTACGTTTTCGCTACCCTGCTTTACGTCGTATTGTGTCATTTTATCATCAATTTTCGACTATTATTTTGCACATACATTTCACAAATTTTAATCGTCACTTTTCGTAAGCTTACGTTAAAGCAAGACGTTCTTAATTCACATTTTACGAACGTCAAAAACACCTTTTACGGTCTCACGAAATTTAATCATCCCATTCTTACAAACGTCGGAAACACCTTTTACGGTCTCACAAAATTCAACTATCACGTTTCGCAAACCTACGTACAAGCACGATGTTCTTAATTCACATTTTTACGAGCGTCAAAAGCGTCTTTTACGGACTCAAAATATTTTTCTTCAAAAAGCATATTTTACAAAAAATCTTTACGTATGCATGTGCTTACTACGAGTAGGCCAATCTCAATCGAGATTTGTGTTCTTTTTACGACTAACCGTTTAATGCAGGAACACTAAATAAGCAAGTCGCGAGGACTTCAAACGCAAACGATAACACAAGCGGTCATACTACAAAACGAGGCAAAATAACCGACGAGGCTCTGGAGTGAAACTAAGAGGGTCAAGTTTCACTCAAAGGATGAACAAAAATCGAACTTGATGTGTCTTGAAAATCTCGGCTCAATGTGATGTTTTTGTGAAGTATTTTTCTGAAATTTTGTAAACAAGGAAAACAAAAAGGATAGTCACTAAATATACACACAAAGTAATAGATTTAGGTTTTGATTAGTTTAAGCACAAAGCCACTAAACTAATCTTTCACTAACTCACACACAAAGTAATGAGAAAATGAGGAACACAATATAAACTCTAGGGTTTCTTTTTCATTAGCCAAATCTGAAAAATGATGTGGTGAGGCTTGGTTTATATAGACCAAGTCTTTACATCCTAGCCTTACAATTCAAAGCTAATCTAAGGGCTACAATTAAACCCACAATATAACATAATACTCGGTTTCCAAAGGCTCACAAGAGCTGAAAATTTGAAGAGAAAACAAACAAATACATAAAGTATAAAGCATAAAGCATAAAAGAGGATAGTGACATGTGGGAAAGGGACATATTGAGGAACAACATGTGATCCTTCCTTTGATTAATTTTCGGCTGACTTGGGATCTTTTCTTCACTTGATTTTTGCTCTTGTTGACTTAATTGACTTGTGGTTCGAACCCACATGGGTGCACTCGAGCGATCACATTCAAAATAGCACTTTTGTTGACTTTCGGTTGCTCTCCGTCTTGGCTTTCCTTGACCTCTTTGACCCACCAAGCTTGACCAAGATATTATTATGTAATTCACTCAAAATAAGCTTGGGTGGACCTTAGGATCGTGGTCTAGCCCATGGTTCGAGCCCAAGGACCCAAACCGTGATTTAGACAAAAACCGCCTTTGCTCGCCTTGACCATTTTTGGTCCAATCTCCTCTTCTTGAAAAGGATTTGTCCTCAAATCCTTAGGGTTCTTAACATGAGTTTCATCTTGACATTGATCATAACCTCCAAGGAGAGACACCTCTTTGATTCCACAACCAAAAACGAATTCAAGGAGTGTTAGCTTCAATGGACACCAAGGACTTAGAGCTCGAATGAATGGATGGATTTTCTTGACTTGACTTCTTTGATTGTGCTCGACTTCACCCATCCCTTTACTCAAGGAGCCCCATGGCTCGTGTGCTTGCCCTAGGTTAGTCCTAAGTCCTTCAAACTTGAGCTTAGGTGAGGTTTGCATAGGATCATCACCTAGCTCTCCTTGGCCATGCTTAGTTCCCCCTTTGAATCCCCATTTCATGAAACCACTCGAGTAGACTTGATTAAGATAACCACATAGCACTCCTTTGGTATTGATAATCCCCACCTTGAACTTCCATCTCAAGGACTCACTCGAACTTTCTAACACATCGACCCTTGCATCTCCAAATGATCCACTTCGCTGCGTTTGATTGAGTTTCCCAAATTTTCAGTTTTGGCTTCATTGAGCTCCTCTTCTTGACTTCCCCTTATTGCTCTAGGATTGTCTTTGATCACATGGAGAGCTACATTCTCGATCATGAAGGTACTTGTTGAATTAGATGACCTAAGGAGCGCGACCAACTCATGTATGGCCTTGAGGGCCGTGTCCCCCTTCCACAAATCGATCTTTGGACTTTCAAGGGACTCATCCTCCTTGCAATGTTTCGGATTTTTCAATTGATCGGTCTTATCCTCCTCTCCTTTGTTGTTGTTATTATTCACTTTGAATTTCCATCTTAGGAAATCCCAAAACTCTTTGCTTGCATTAGCACTCCCATTCCAAGTGTACCTCCTTTCCTTGGACTTAGGTAGACTTCTCATTCCCAAGTCACCTTCTTCCTTGGCCTCCTTTTCCATGCCCTCATCTTGATTCTTAGGATGATCATTAGCAAAGTAAATGGACACACTTTCACCAACATTCATCCCATGGCTCGTTTCAACCTCCTTACTCAACAACACTCGCATGGAGGCCTCAATCAAGTAGGAGGCAGCCTTGTACCCCAAGGTACGTGGTAATGGGGTTAGGACATCATGCTTAACTCCATGAGAATCTAGCAAGGCTTGTACTTCCTTGGTGGGCAACCTCTCTTGATCATTAGGGATGTCTTGGAGAAGAAGAACACATTCAACCTTCTCAACACTAAACCCATGCTTCATTTTCGGTCTCCTATCATCCTTCATGTTTTCGTGTGATTCAACCAAGGAGGGTGGGCTAGGGTTCTTCAAAGTTGGAGGCAAGGGCGTAAGTTTGATATTCTTGGCTCCAATCTTAAAGTTGTAAGTATTGTCCCTCCCATCATGACTAGCATTTCTCTCCAACTTCCAAGGTCTCCCTAAGAGGAGATGACAAGCCTCCATAGGTAACACATCACACAAAACCACATCCATGTAATCCCCACCAATGGAGAAAGAAACCAAGCATTGTCTAACCACCGTCACACTCATCTCGGCTCCATTTTTTTGCCATTTCGTCTTGTAAGGGTTAGGGTGATCTTGTGTAGGCAAAGCAAGTTTTTCAATGAGGGTGTTTGAGGCAACATTAGAACAACTTTCCCCATCAACAACCAAATTACAAACCCTTCCCATAATGGTACACCTAGATCTAAAGTTTTGGACTTGGTGATTCCCTTCTAGGGTTAGGGTTTGAGCATGTGTTGCTCTATGAACCACACGGCCTAGACTAGGGGGTGGCTCTCCTCCTAACCGAGCCATTCTAGCTTCTAATTCCCTTTGACCCCTCAAAGTTACAAGATCAAGGTTAGGGTTAGTTTTAAGTCTACCCCTCATTTGACTCATTTTGGTTTCAAGCTCCCTTCTAGCTTTCTCCATAGAATCATACATGGTCTCACCAAGAGTAGTATCACAAGAAATATCAAAAGGAAGAAACATACCCATTGGAATAACCAAAGAAACAAATCTGAAAAATTCAAGTAAAGTTTGGACCTTTGGGTGTAAGAACCGAAACCAACACTAACACAAGTGTAGATCTTCAACCATTTTGTGAAAATTTTGTGAGTATGTTTGTGGATTTTTGTGGAAGACACAAGTAAAAGAAAATAAAAGAGAAAACGAAAATAAAAGGTGAAAACAAGAGTAACTCGAAAAACTAAGAACAAGAACAAATCGAAAAACAAGAACAAACCTAGGCTTTGATGACCAATTTGGAGTGAAACTAAGAGGGTCAAGTTTCACTCAAAGGATGAACAAAAATCGAACTTGATGTGTCTTGAAAATCTCGGCTCAATGTGATGTTTTTGTGAAGTATTTTTCTGAAATTTTGTAAACAAGGAAAACAAAAAGGATAGTCACTAAATCTACACACAAAGTAATAGATTTAGGTTTTGATTAGTTTAAGCACAAAGCCACTAAACTAATCTTTCACTAACTCACACACAAAGTAATGAGAAAATGAGGAACACAATATAAACTCTAGGGTTTCTTTTTCATTAGCCAAATCTGAAAAATGATGTGGTGAGGCTTGGTTTATATAGACCAAGTCTTTACATCCTAGCCTTACAATTCAAAGCTAATCTAAGGGCTACAATTAAACCCACAATATAACATAATACTCGGTTTCCAAAGGCTCACAAGAGCTGAAAATTTGAAGAGAAAACAAACAAATACATAAAGTATAAAGCATAAAGCATAAAAGAGGATAGTGACATGTGGGAAAGGGACATATTGAGGAACAACATGTGATCCTTCCTTTGATTAATTTTCGGCTGACTTGGGATCTTTTCTTCACTTGATTTTTGCTCTTGTTGACTTAATTGACTTGTGGTTCGAACCCACATGGGTGCACTCGAGCGATCACATTCAAAATAGCACTTTTGTTGACTTTCGGTTGCTCTCCGTCTTGGCTTTCCTTGACCTCTTTGACCCACCAAGCTTGACCAAGATATTATTATGTAATTCACTCAAAATAAGCTTGGGTGGACCTTAGGATCGTGGTCTAGCCCATGGTTCGAGCCCAAGGACCCAAACCGTGATTTAGACAAAAACCGCCTTTGCTCGCCTTGACCATTTTTGGTCCAGGCTCGTGACACAACAAGGACGAGTGAAAACTACGTCATCAAGGACGATTACTATAATCGACGAGTGAACCTGTTGCATAACCAAAGCACGCATACAAGACCGCGGAACATACTCGCGTCAAGCTATGGCCATAAATCAACGTCATATGATTCCTGCAAAGTGCAACCATACAAAATAATCGACGCACGCGCACGAGGTCACAGGGCTCTCTCGCGTCATTCCATGGTCACAAAATTGACCTCGTACAAACTCCTACACATACAACCGAACACAAGTACAACCACAAAATGAGACAAATCCATAAAATGAACCTACGATCCTAGCATACATCCCAAATCAGTTAGCTTGGTCTCTACGACTGAGCTCCGCACGCAACGAGTCAATCTGAGAACGGTAACCAGCTAGCTCCTGCTCGCGCTGTAGCTCAAATTCCGCTCGCAGACGGTTCTCCTCAGCCCTGGCCCGCCCTAGCTCTATCTGACTCTGCGCCACCGCAGCCTGCAGATCTGTCACGTACTTCTCGGCCTTGCACAATGCAACCGCTTTCTCATTCAATGCCACTCGCCAACGGTTGGCCATTCTACATAAATTCTTGTGGACATCGAGAGTCACCTGCAAACAAAATACGGCCTTCATATACTCAAACTGGGGGCTATAATCAAAAGCAGCTTCAACAAAGTTTGATTAACGATTTTAGGACAAAATCTAACTCAAACTGGGGGCTATAATCAAAAGCAGCTTCAACAAAGTTTGATCAACGATTTTAGGACAAAATCTTACTCAAACTGGGGGCTATAATCAAAAGCAGCTTCAACAAAGTTTGATTAACGATTTTAGGACAAAATCTAACTCAAACTGGGGGCTATAATCAAAAGCAGCTTCAACAAAGTGTGATTAACGATTTTAGGAAAAAATCTAACTCAAACTGGGGGCTATAATCAAAAGCAGCTTCAACAAAGTTTGACTAACGATTTTAGGACAAAATCTAACTCAAACTGGGGGCTATAATCAAAAGCAGCTTCAACAAAGATTGATTAACGATTTTAGGACAAAATCTAACTCAAACTGGGGGCTATACTCAAAAGCAGCTTCTTTCAAGTTTGATTAACGATTTTAGGACAAAATCTAACTCAAACTGGAGGCTATAATCAAAAACAGCTCCAACAAAGTTTGATCAAACGATTTTAGGACAAAATCTAACTCAAACTGGGGGTTATAATCAAAAGCAGCTTCTTTCAAGTTTGATTAACGATTTTAGGACAAAATCTAACTCAAACTGGAGGCTATAATTAAAAACAGCTTCAACAAAGTTTGATCAAACAATTTTAGGACAAAATCTAACTCAAACTGGGGGCTATAATCAAAAGCAGCTTTAACAAAGCTTGACTAACGATTCTACCTCCAAATCTTACTCAAGCTGGGGGCTATATACTACATAACGCGCAAGCATAAAAGACAAGTCATACCTGCTTCACCCGAGGACTCCAACCATCCATACCAGCATCCGCCACAGCAGATAAGCACGGCTGCAATACGACCGAATGCCGACAACCATCATCATGCTCAAAATCCAGACTCTCATAAAACGGAAGAGGCTGAACCTAAAGATCAGAATCACGTGGCTACAAAACACAAAAATCAGGGTCAATTTTTGCTTTTTAAAACAAGCAATATGCACAAGCTAACGCAAAAGCAATAGCACACCTCAATCACGGCAGGCGCCAAAGCAAGACGCGCCCACGACGGATAATCTTCGTCTTGCCACGGCAAGGATTCCGACTCACCCTCCCGATATACATCACGACGAATGTCAGCATCCGACGTCTGAACAAAGAGGACCTTAGGAGGGGATGCAGGCACGACAAACTCGCCCCTAGTCGTCTGTGCTGACAAGCGCTCACCTAAAAACCAGTACGAGTCATACTGAGTCGCGATGTACAACCTCTGTGTATCGCGAAGAGCAAAGCGAGCCGCAATCGATGCAGGGACTTCCGTATAATCTGCCCAAGGATTACGAACAAACTACAAAAACAAGAAATGAATCAAGATCTGCAAACACGAACGAAGCAACAACACAAAGCATAAAAGCAGTACAGACTCCTTTTACCTTATCAACGGTCATCCCGTTGAACCGCACTCGAGCAGCATCATAAGTCAAACGAATACCCTTCCTATTTGCCGTCGCATAGGCATGAAAAGCAGGGTACTTCGCCTTCACGGCGAATTTGTCAGGAAGCAACGACGGGAAATGAGCATAACACCAGGACTATGGAAAAACAGAAAAACACATCACCAAAGGGTGAAATAACAGCAACAAAGCAATGAAACATTACAAAAAGGAGAGAGCAAAGCAATTTTACCTCCATCAGCTGACCAGGGCCAACCAAGGACGGCCTAGACCCATCATCGATCTTATCAGGACGAACCGCGTCCCTACAAAATCGAATCAAGACACCCATGGTAGGAGTAACCCAGTCGAAATCACCCAATCTAGACAAATCCCTCAGCGCCATTAAAACAGCAGTTGATGCCCGCTCGCCTTTATCTCCAAAATGAGTGGCCGACAGAAACCACCATAACCACAAGCGAGCATTCTGCTCATGACTCGCGTCACTCACCCGCTTCTTCCCACGGCCTTTGAAGTAATCATCGATCCACGACGTCCGAGGTTGAAAGGTGTTTCGCTCCTCCTTCGCACATCTAATGCCTCCTCCAATCAAGCGAACTACTGCTGCACTAGAAATAGCAGGACGCACTCTGTCCCACTTAATCTCCTCCTCTCCGAAACAACTGCAAGAGACGAGAAAGTGATACCAACCTCGTATCCCGGCATATGGAACGTATTAGTGGTAACCCAGAACCTATCTAACAACGCTCGAAGTACAGAAAGGTGCGCATTCACATTCTTTTTACGCACCTCCTGCCACTTCGTCACCAACGAACCAAATGCCGTGCCGAGGATTATTTTCTGCGATTCGGGAGACAACTTCTTGTTAAAAGCGTCCATGACAGTACGGAAGCCAGAAAAAGTCCTCATGATACCTAACTTGAAGCCAACTTTCACTCGAGTAGACAGGTGCTCCAATGGGTTCCAAACTAAGCTCACACCGTCCCAATCCTTAGCAACATTTGCCCACAATCTCGGCCCATGGGGAAATGATGGCCTCAGGCGTAACTCATCAACCACACCCATAAACATATCCTGCGCAGCAGCCAATCCAGCATCGACACCCCCCTCACCTGCGGCCTCATCACCTACGGCCTCCTCATCAGCACCACCCGCCACAGGTTCCTCGTCACCCGGCTCCTCCTCGGGCTCCGGGTCACTCTCAAAAGCATCCTCAAGTCGACGAGGAGGACCACGCCTCGGCTTATCAACAGCAGGATCATTTCCCTCCTCAGCCTCGTCAGAACTCACCTCTCCCGAAACGCCAGCGCTACTACCCTCACCTCGCTCACAACTACCTCCGGCCTCAACAGCACGACGACTACGCGTCCGAACTCCACCCTCGACACTGCTAGCAACATCGGCTACCTTGCGCTTCCTACTAGGTCTATCATTCTTACGTCCATCCCCACGACCTTTACCTCGACCCTTCCCAACAAACACTAGTGGCTCAGGAACCCCACGTCCACGCTCGGCACCTTGTGAAGACCTAGAACCAACTCCACGCTCACCAATGGGAGACCTAGGCCGCTCAGCAGTAACCCCGCGTCCACCAACGGAATGCATAGGTAACTCTATGGTCGGCTCCACAGGAGCTCCGGTCACATATTGCACCAAAATGGATAAGCTCATTTTTGCTCATTTTGAGGCTTGGGCTTACTTGGGTCCTATGGCTCGACCCATGGCTTAATTTGTGACCATTAGGGTCAAACCAAGTGAAATGTACAAAAGAAGAACGAAGGAAATCAGCCCACACATGGAAAACAACAATCTAGGCCATGAACCATAAAGCCCATCTTGACATGTCGGTAGAGATCGTAACATAACTCCCAATCTACTCATCCAATTGAGGTGAAACCACTTGAATATGAAAGCTAGCTCAAAGAGCTTTCATTTGACATATGGTTGGCTATCTGGTTCAAAGGGAGCTGAGAGTTATGGCCTCTACAAGTCAGGGGTCAGATTGTGAAACTTCAGTCCAAAGGAGGATTCGACATGTCTGTACTAAAAGCTCAATATCTTGAGTTGTAGGCCATATTTTTGGATGATTATTTTTTCATTGGAAAGCCAACTCAATTACCTTTCCAATGACATATCATGGGCCTTCTAATTCAACGTGAGTACGGAATGGTGGAGCCTAGAAATCACTGTCAGATTATGAAATCCGGTTTGGACTGTTTTGAAGTAATGAGCCATGAACTTAACCTACTTCATTCTCTTTGGGTGAGCTCACTTTGGGGACCATTTGGGAGTCTCCTAATGAGCCATGGACTCACATGGGACGTGGGATACACAAGAGAAGACCCAAAGATCAGCTCAATTCCACATTCACAAAATCGACTCAACTTCTTATACATGTCATCATTACTAGTAGTCCTTGTTTTTGCTTTATGTCCTTGTCCTCTTTATTGTCTTGTTTCTTTAGTTTTATGATCAGTTTGAAGGGGTCATTAGGACCACCTATACTTGCTCTCCAAGGCCATAATCTTGGCCATTAGATTAAAGCATCAATTGTAGGGTGTAGATTTAGGAAGTGTCATTTTCTCTTTATGCTTTTAGTTTTGTATGGATCAGTTGTAAGGACCTTTGGACCGTGGTTTTTAGCTGAGTGTATGGTCATTTTGTGACCCTTAGAACCTTAGGAAGTGTATGGTTAAGATGCAAGCCTTGGTATTATATATACCAAGCATAACTCAATGTAGAAAATCGATTTGATATTGAATGAAAACCCTAGAGTTTATGAGTTGAGTGTTCTTCATTTTCTCCTTGCTTTGTGCTTGAGATTGTGAAAGATTAATTAGTGGCTTTGTGCTTGATTAATCACAACCTAAATCTATTACTTTGTGTGTAGATTTAGTACTACCTTTATTGCTTTCTTTTATGTTACAAATTTTCTGAAAATTATCCCGCAAAAATACATCATCTAGCCGAGATTTACAAGACACTTCAAGTTCGATTTTGTTAGTCTCTTGAGTGGAACTTAACCCATCTAGTTTCATTCCAAATTGGTTATCAAAGCTTTGGTTAGAAAACACAAGATCCACCATTGTGTTAGTTGTGATTTCGGTTCTTGCAAGCAAAGGTACAAACTTTGTCACAAAAATCAGTTTTTGTTTTTGAGTTATAATGGATCTATCTTTCCGATTTGGTTCTCCATCATTTTCTTATGGTACTTCATGTGAAACCCCTTGTGTTGAGACCATTTTCGAGTCTATGGAGAGGGCTAGAAAGGAGTTGGAATTCAAGTTGGCTAAAATGAGAGGAAAGGCTGAAAATTTTGGTATGGGTAAAGGGTTGACCGATTTACTTGACCCTCCTACTAAAACACAACCCTATGAGCCACCAAAAAGAGTCAAAGTTGTTGAGCCAACCACTTCTACTAAACCACCAGCCCTAGACAAAAGGGAGGCCATTGACCCTAGCCACAAAAAAACCATCACCCTTAAGAGATGCTATCAATGTTATGGCTTTGGTCACCTTGCTATGGATTGTCCTACAAAGAGAGCCCTTAGTTCATTAGAGGTTGTTCATTGGGGAAAGGAAGAGATACTTGTTTGTAAGGATGAAGAGGGTGTGAATCAAGAGCAAACTGAAAAAATGGTGTGTAATCTGGTCCTTGAGGAAGAGGGCACGACCAAGATGGCTTCTAAGCCTCTAATCAAGGAGTTAGCCTCACATACCCAAGAGCATCCTAATCCATTCGAACTAAGTTGGTTAGACAAAGGGGACAAGCTTAGGGAGAAATCTGATGAGAATTGTTGTGATGTACTTGAGAGGGGTGCTTGTCACCCTCTCTTTGATAAGCTTAGGGAACCGTGGGAGCATGAAGAGGCTGGTCAAGAAGGGAACTCAAATGGAAACCAAAGTTTAACCATCCACTTTGCTAATGATGATCCTAAGTATCAAGATGAGAGCATGGGGAATAATCTCAAGGGAAAGGTTGAGCTTGATCTTATGAGATGTTCACCTAAGGCCAAGAAGAAGAAGCTCATGTGGAATGGGAAGCTTGGCACAAGCAAGAGGTCAAGAGGATTCTTGAAATGGAAATTCAAAATGGGGAGCTTAGTCAAGAACAACCCTAAGACACTAGGTAGGAATCAAGAAGAGGAGCTCAAACAAATGTTAAGAACCCCAAAGTTTGAGGACAAACTTTTTTGAAGAAGAGGAGATTGCACCAAAATGGATAAGCTCATTTTTGCTCATTTTGAGGCTTGGGCTTACTTGGGTCCTATGGCTCGACCCATGGCTTAATTTGTGACCATTAGGGTCAAACCAAGTGAAATGTACAAAAGAAGAACGAAGGAAATCAGCCCACACATGGAAAACAACAATCTAGGCCATGAACCATAAAGCCCATCTTGACATGTCGGTAGAGATCGTAACATAACTCCCAATCTACTCATCCAATTGAGGTGAAACCACTTGAATATGAAAGCTAGCTCAAAGAGCTTTCATTTGACATATGGTTGGCTATCTGGTTCAAAGGGAGCTGAGAGTTATGGCCTCTACAAGTCAGGGGTCAGATTGTGAAACTTCAGTCCAAAGGAGGATTCGACATGTCTGTACTAAAAGCTCAATATCTTGAGTTGTAGGCCATATTTTTGGATGATTATTTTTTCATTGGAAAGCCAACTCAATTACCTTTCCAATGACATATCATGGGCCTTCTAATTCAACGTGAGTACGGAATGGTGAAGCCTAGAAATCACTGTCAGATTATGAAATCCGGTTTGGACTGTTTTGAAGTAATGAGCCATGAACTTAACCTACTTCATTCTCTTTGGGTGAGCTCACTTTGGGGACCATTTGGGAGTCTCCTAATGAGCCATGGACTCACATGGGACGTGGGATACACAAGAGAAGACCCAAAGATCAGCTCAATTCCACATTCACAAAATCAGCTCAACTTCTTATACACGCTATCATTACTAGTAGTCGCCTTTGTTTTTCTTTATGTCATGTCCTCTTTATTGTCTTGTTTCTTTAGTTTTATGATCAGTTTGAAGGGGTCATTAGGACCACCTATACTTGCTCTCCAAGGCCATAATCTTGGCCATTAGATTAAAGCATCAATTGTAGGGTGTAGATTTAGGGAAGTGTCATTTTCTCTCTTTATGCTTTTAGTTTTGTTTGGATCAGTTGTAAGGTCCTTTGGACCGTTGTTTTTAGCTGAGTGTATGGTCATTTTGTGACCCTTAGATCCTTAGGAAGTGTAGGGTTAAGATGCAAGCCTTGGTATTATATAAACCAAGCATAACTCATTGTAGAAAATCAGATTTGATATTGAATGAAAACCCTAGAGTTTATGAGTTGAGTGTTCTTCATTTTCTCCTTGCTTTGTGCTTGAGATTGTGAAAGATTAATTAGTGGCTTTGTGCTTGATTAATCACAACCTAAATCTATTACTTTGTGTGTAGATTTAGTACTACCTTTATTGTTTTCTTTTATGTTACAAATTTTCAGAAAATTATCCCGCAAAAATACATCATCTAGCCGAGATTTTCAAGACACTTCAAGTTCGATTTTTGTTAGTCTCTTGAGTGGAACTTAACCCATCTAGTTTCATTCCACATCTGTAACACGTCCTGCGTCACCAACAGAAGGCCCTGTCGGCTCCACGGTAGTGCTATGCTCACTAATAGAAGGCATAGGAGACTCTGGAACAGCCCCCTGTACCTCATTCCCTGGCGTCAAAGCGGGAGGAGTCTTGAACTAATCAGACTGAGACGGGCCCTCAGAAGTCGCTAAATGATGACGCAGCTCGGACATTGGAGTACGCTCCTCCCCTGTAGCACTAAAATCAATGTTTTCGATAACGTCCTGCATGGCACTGGTCGTAGGTATCACGATCTCGCGGTCACCTGCATAGATTCTAGAAACACTCTTGAGCAACGCAGCCATATGATATGACAAAATACAATTCAGTCAAAGCAAATTCACGACCAGCAGAAGAATGCGCATATACAAAGACAGTAGCAAAACAAGCTTCAGGCCTGTCTTTGACAGACAAGGCTAAAAAAAGAGAGAGCAGAAAAACAAAAATGCATATTTCATCACACAGATGCGATATCTACGCCATACACACGTAATCCAAGGGACAAGGATGCACAAAGACAGAGAAGAATCAAGCAGAACAGCAAAAAGCGAGCCTCAGGCCTATCTTTGACAGAAAAGGCTAAAAAGAAGCAGAGACATGAAAATACATATTATATGACACATATACAATGTACTTGGCATGCACGTTCAAGACCGAAGAGCAACGATATGCAAAAGCAAAGAAAAAGCAGACGAAACAGCAAAAAACAAGCTTTAGGCCTGTTTTTGACAGACGAGGCTAAAACAACGCAGGAGTACAGAAATGCATATATTATGACACGTATGCGATATATACGTCATACATGACCAATACAAAGAGCTAGAAAGTACAAAAGATGACAAAAAACCTAGCAAAGTAGCAGAGAATACGCTTTAGGCCTATTTTTGACAGATAAGGCTAAAACGGCGCAGAGACACAGAAATACCCAGTGCATGACGCGTATACGACATACAAGTCATAATGAACACCTACAAAAAGTTTTGTGCAAAAATCATGTCCCGAACACCTCGACTGAACAGCTTTTGTGAAACGCATGCAAGCTACAAAAACGGCCTTTTCATGACCTTTTCTCGACCAAGGAGACCCTACATTCCCACGAACCAACACCTCAGCCAACCCAAACAACCTACATGACAATACATCCAAGACTCGAAGCACGAGAAGCGAGAAAAACGGTTTCAAGAAGCCTAGCCTTACTACATAAAAACACACCAAAAACACCCCGAAACACCTCCAAATGACGCATGCTCAGCAAAAATAAGCAAACCATACACCATACAAGTCATCATGACCCAAGATGAAAGTTTTCGACGAGTTTCGGAATCGAAAATTTTAGCCCAAAAACCGTCTCTCACACAAAAACACACGAAAATCACGGATTTTCAAACCGTTTTTCACGCGCAAGACACCCAAAACCTCATCATTAGCATACAACGACGTTTCAAAAACAACAAGGCCATCCCAAGTCGTTTCACACGTTAAAAACAGAACACAACCACCAAAAAACACCCCTTATACACGGTTTTTCAACCCAAACACCCGACTTTCGCGCCGATTTCAACGAAACAAATTTACCCACGCATTATACTACTAATGGGTAACCTATATGGAAATTTTGGGCGTATTCCGAGACGAATAACGAAAAATGACCAAAACGCCCTTGACCATATACACGAAAATCAGCCCCACAAGTAGGGTTTTTCACATACAATCATCAACAATAGCAAGACAAGCTTCTTACTACTCTCAAGTATCGATTTCAAGCAACAATGATAGCAAAATTCGAATCATGCAAGACGGTTTAACATAAACCCTAAAAAACGAATTTCCAGTTAAAACCGACTCAAACCAACTTCAAAACACGAATTAGCAACTTGATTGAGTGCATACCTTGGTCCATTGCGAATCGTAGGAGGCGAAATCACAAATTTTGGTTGAAAAATCGCTGAGAACGAGTTTTTCAATTTGGATGTGTTTGTGTGTTTGTTTTCGGCTGCTCTACTCTTTCTCCTTCCCGTGTTCTTGAATAAAATAGCGCACACACACACTAAATCGCCAGAGGTCTGGCGATTAAGTGGTCAGGCACGGGTCAATTTTTAGTTTGGGCTGGTTATTACGGTCCATTACGCTACTAATTCACTCTTTTACGCGCTATTATGATGAAAACGTGAGAATACACGCGTTCGTTACGAGTCAAGAGCCCAATAATAATACAAATACACTTTTTACAAGTTACAAATCAAAATACGTATACTCCTCACGAGTCAAATACGTATATTTCTCAAAAACAAATACACTTTTTACAAGTTACAAATCAAAATACGTATACTCCTCACGAGTTAAATACGTATATTTCTCAAAAACAAATACACTTTTTACAAGTTACAAATCAAAATACGTATACTCCTCACGAGTTAAATACGTATATTTCTCAAAAACAAATACACTTTTTACAAGTTACAAATCAAAATACGTATACTCCTCACGAGTTAAATACGTATATTTCTCAAAAACAAATACACTTTTTACAAGTTATAAATCAAAATACGTATACTCCTCACGAGTTAAATACATATATTTTCAAAAACAAATGCACTCTTTACGAGTTACAAATCAAAATACGTATACTCCTCACGAGTTAAGTACGTACATTTTTCAAACACAGACACTTTTTACGCCAACAAAATACACACTTCTTATTTCAAATCAAGGACGCAGAAACGCAGATCTCTTTGCATATCAAGAACGCTAACACCCATGCTCTCTGCAAGAAGAAAGGGCAAATCACAGATACACAAGCAAGCATGCAAGACGCAGGAGATGGCCAAGCTACAAAACGCCATCAAATGACTTCCGAACAACAGCAGGCCGGCAAGCCCTTAAAAATGCAGGACCGTCATGTCCTTAAACATGCCGTCCCTCCCCGCATTCCCGACACTAAGTCCTCGTCTCTCCCCGAGACATATACTTAGCGTCGCCAGGTAGTATCGAGACTGTAATGGTCCGGATATTATCTTTTAAGTTTGACTAGCGCTTTAGTCCAAACTCAGCCAAACTGGGGGCTCTGTAGATACCCGTATCCGTACCCCCCAAAAAGCAAACCCAATGACGAAAAGGACTTTCATGCATGTTTTAAAATGAGACTAAACGGCACATAAGTGTCTAAAACATTTTAGTCATTTTAACGTATTAAGTTGAATTTTCATATTTCGTAAAAATGAATATTAATTTAGTCATTTTAAATCGTAAGTCGACACGATACACACAAGCGCGAGACATATACGCCTCACAAAATGGCCCAAAAACACAAAAACGACCCAAACACGCAAAAAGCCCAAACACACGAAACGGACCAAAACGCGTTCCGAGTCACATTCTTACAAAACAAAATCCCACAAAGTCGTAAAATAATGCATTACAATATTATTTTGCTTCGAGCCAAAGTCGAAAAACACGACGAAAAACCGAAACACGAAACACGAAATACGAAAACGAAATCAAGCAGGCCAAGTTGACTAATCAACTTGTGTAAGTTGATTATCAACAACGTTGCAAAGTCAATCAAGTTGATCAACATGATCAACAAAGCTTACACACCTACGAAAGTATGTCATACAAAATACGGCGCTACAAATCTGTCAGAAGGAGGGCTGAAAATCGCCAGTCTTCTGGCGATTTTCCCCCTCCTCTCTGACATTCTGGCGATTTTCTAAGTAATCGTTCACTGGCGATTTTCTGAGCAACTAGGCATAAAACACGAAGCATTTGCTATAAATAGCAGCCCTTATTCGATCATTTTCATCATCATCCCAACACAACAACTACAATTCTAATCAGTTCAATTCAATACTCATACTCACATAAAGCCTCTCGCACTTATAAATCTCCACTTTAAAAAACCGTCTTTGCATTTCAAGGTAAAGAAATTTTACCTTTCGATTGGACGTTTGAGACTTATAGGGTTACTTTAACCCACCCCGATATTGGCATTAACGAATTCGTATTCGCAATACGATTGTAGTAATTCGAATCAAATGATTCGTCTAAACCCCGCCAATATCGCATAAATAAACGACTCAAAATCACTAAATTAAGCACCCACTTTTACATTATGCAAATTCTCGATTCATGCATTAAATTACGACTAAAACACGGATTCGACATTTAACTGTACCGTTTCATATAGTCTTTTAAACATGCAAAACCGAGGGTTTTACAAAATCTTAGAATTGAACACAAGTCGGAAAATAACGTTAGTTATTAATTCAAATACAATGAATTAGTAATTTTACGTAAATTTCCTATAGCAAAATCGTCATAACGTTGACGGCTTACATTTATTTTACATATTTGTCGAGTCATATATTTGCATTTGTACGTAGCGTCCTATTAGCCCAAATATCGAAATTAAAGCATTTGTTTTCAAACTAGTAAAGACTACTGTTGGGACCAGAAAACCAAGCTGGTCGGACACTGCAGTTGGTCCAGACCTTCACCAGTCCAGACAAAGTTCAGATCTACAATCCGATCCGAGATCTGCCAGACAAAGACTAGGTCAGATGTGCAAAACAAAGGTGCAGGTCAGGAGAGGAAAACCCAAAATGGGCCGAGCCCAACAAAAAGGAGGTCATCATAAAGCAAGCCCAAGAACGCAACAACAACCCTAAAAGGAGACGTTGGAAGACTTGGTCTAGGAAGCAGAAAACGAAGCCTTGAAGATAGGAACTGCTGGAGTGATAGTTGGGGAAGTTAGCTACAAAGATGGAAGTGAACGTTGGACCCTGAAACACTATAAAAGGAGTAGAACTCAGAAGAAAGAGGCATTCATTATTCACATCAGAATTTACACAACTCAAGCACATCATTCCCTACGCAACTCACAAGCAACTAAACACTTTATTATTATTTTACGATATTGTTGTATTCATCGCACTGGTTGGTCCGCACTGCACTTCCCCGAACCGTAACTAGTGCATAACCTCTCCTGGCTTGGCGCCCGCGGTTTTCCCTTAACATTTAAGGGTTTTTCCCACGTAACCATATCGTGTGTCTTGTTCTATTTTCGTTATCTTTTACACGTTCTAATCCCTATACCACGAACAACATAAAACTAAACCTAAAGGATAGTACTAGTAGATCCACAATCACTTAAACGAACCGTGTGAGAAAATCACCCCGAACAGTTTGGCGCCGTCTGTGGGGATACTAGTTTATTAATCCTACGAAACATTCCAAGTTAGCACAAGTTCAACCAGCGTGAAAGATGGCAGATCCCAGTGCAGAAGCTATGCTCAAACTCCAGGAGGAATTGCAGCAGGCCAAGAAAGCAACAGAGGATGCCAAAGCTGAGGCAGCAAAACTGAAGGAGGCAGAGACTGCCCTAAAGAAGCAGTTGGAGGCCTCTGTTCAGAAGAAAGCCTCAGGATCCAGGATCCCACCAGGTACACCATTTTCTGATGTGATCAAGCAACTTGACTTCTCTACTTTCTCTTCTGCCGGGTCAAAAGGTACAAAAGGTGATCCACTCCATGTGGAGGAAGATCAAGAGAACAATGGTGCAGGAGGAAGCGGTGAACCAAAGACACCAGAGGGAGTAAGTGCAGGCCAGGTCATGGAATACATGATGATGGAGATGCAGAAACTCTCAGAGTTGGTACGAAAGGTTCCAGGACTTCCACCACCCATTGAAGAGGCAGCACCAGGGAGTTATGCTGATTCCCCCTTTGACGACTGCATTGCAATGGTGGAGATGCCAAAGAAGTACTCAGCACCCAACCTAAAGCTCTATGATGGGACAGCAGATCCTCTGGAACATGTTGCACAGTACAGGCAGAGGATGTTCAACGTTCCTATCCCAGCAGAGAAGAGGGAGGCTTGCATGTGCAAAAGCTTTGGTTCAACCTTGACTGGTCCAGCCCTCCAGTGGTATATCAACCTGCCCATCAAGACCATCAAGTCCTTTGCAGAGCTGATCAACCTTTTCAACATCCAGTTCGCCAAGATGGCAGTTGTTGGAGAAGCGGACCGATGATCTGCAAGGTCGTCGAGCGAAGCGAGTCTCTAAGGCACTTCTTGCACCCCTTTAACAAGGAGAAAGTGCCCATCCCCAGATGTGACATTGGCACGGCCATTGAGGCCTTCAGGCAAGGTTTGGTTAGAGATTCTGATCTTTATGTTGAACTAACTCGCTACCCTTGTTCTACTTTTGAGGATGTGCAGGCTAAGGCTCGCCCGGTCGGGGTAGAGGAGGACCAGCGATTGAGGCACGTTACGGGACGAGCGGGTGGCAAAGCGTAAAGTCACCACCCAATGCACAAAGAACAACAAAGCCTAGTCCATATCAGAGGCCAAACAGGAGGGAGGCAAACGCCGTGGATGAACAGACTGATACACCCAGGGTTCCACCTCCAGTCTCAGAGTACTGCTTTTCAGTGGGTCTTCCAGGCCTGATCAACAAGTTGGACAAGATGGGCTCGTGATCGGATGGCCAAAAGCAAGTGAAGCCAAATCCAAGGCGAGACACGACCAAGTGGTGTGAGTACCATTCTGATATTGGACACACCACAGAGGACTGCATAGCTCTCAGGAGGGAAGTAGCTCATCTGCTAAAGAATGGTCACCTGAAGGATATCCTGCCCAGGAACAGGAGGAACAGAGATGAACGAGATGAGCCCAGAGATCTTCCACCACCACCGCCAACTCATGAGGTAAAATTTATTTCTGGTGGTTCAGATATTTGTGGACTAACATATTCTGCCTGCGGCGTGTGGCTCGGGAGAGCACAGCGACCACCGGCGGGACAAAGCGAGTCCAAATTTCAGGAGATTGTGTTTGATGAGTCCGACCTACAAGGAGTGCATGGGCCACACCACGATGGACTGGTGATCAAGATCCAGATTGGAACCTGCATGATCAGAAGGGTCCTGGTAGATGGAGGCAGTTCAGTCAACATCATCATGATGGAGGCGCTGGAAGCTATGGGGCTGAAAGAGTCTGATGTAACGAAGAGGTCCAGCGTCCTGGTAGGGTTCAGCGGAGAGACAAAGCACAGCTTGGGAGAGATCACCCTACCAACCTATGTTGAAGGAGTCACCTCTTTTGAGAAGTTCTGCGTGATAGACTGCCTGTCCTCGTACAACGTAATCCTAGGGCGACCCTGGATCCACAACCTCAAGGCTGTACCTTCAACGTACCACCAGTGCATAAAGATACCAACAAAGTGGGGGACAGCAACGGTCAGAGGAGAACAACAAACAGCACAGGAGTGTTACAGGACAGCCCTGAAACCTCCTAGTCCAGGTAAGTCCCTCGCATAGCAATTAAAGCGACTGTCAGTGCATTGAGAATCTGTCCCACGCATGGAGACGGATGAAATTGTTTTGGTGAAGAAAGACTCGACAGAAAGGTTACGGTTGGTTCGACGCTCCGTAGGTAATCAGACCTGCTCTAATTGACTTTCTGAGGAAGAAAGAGCATTGTTTTGCCTGGTCCCATTTTGATATGACTGGTATAGGTTCTGATGTTATTACACACAAGTTAAATATTGACCCAAGTTTTAAGCCTGTGAAAGCGAACGCAGAAGTTTGCACGAGCGTAATGAGATTGTGAACCAGGAGGTACAGAATTGCTGGACATGGACATGATTAAAGAAGTAATGTACCCAGTTGGTTGGCAAATGTAGTTGTGGTCCGAGGAAAAGAATGGCAAGTGGAGAGTATCGTGGACTATACTGACCTGAACAAGGCGTGCCCAAAGATTCATTTCCACTACCTCACATAGATGCCATGGTGGATGCCACCGCAGACATGAGGTCTTGACATTCATGGATGCAAAGAAGGATTCAACCAGATCGGGAAGCACCCTCCGGACCAGGAGCATACACGGCGTTCATGACCCGGCAGAGGAATCTATTGCTACAAGGCCATGCCTTTTGGACTGAAGAATGCAGGTGCAACATATCAAAGGCTGGTGAACATGATGTTCAAGGACCAGATTGGAGATACAATGGAGGTCTACATTGATGATATGGTGGTGAAATCAAAGAAAGCTGAGGATCACATCCAGGACTTGGAAAAGGCGTTTGAGATTCTGGAAAAGTATAATATGAAATTAAACCCTACTAAATGCACCTTTGGTGTCACTGCAGGAATGTTCTTAGGCTATATGGTGACAAAAAGGGGCATAGAGGCTAGTCCAGAGCAGATCTCAGCAATAATCAATTTACAACCTCCCCAGAACTCAAAAGATGTCCAGAAGCTGACTGGAAGAGTAGCAGCGCTGAACAGATTCATCTCCAGGTCTTCTGAAAGGTGCAAGCCATTCTATGATCTTCTGAGAAAGAACAAGCAGTTCAACTGGGGGACAGAGCATGAGAAAGCATTCCAGGACCTAAAGGCGTACTTATCATCAGCCCCACTCCTGTCTAAGCCAGAACCAGGGGAGTCACTGGTCCTGTGCACTGCCTCAGAATGTAAGCCTCCGTAAGTGCGGCCTTGGTAAGAGAGCCGGATGGGCAAAGAACATCCTGTGTATTATGTAAGTAAGAGTCTTCTGGATGCTGAGACCAGGTATTCTGTATTGGAAAAATTTGTTTTGGCTTTAACAGTTGCTTGTACCAAGTTGCGCCCTTATTTTGAGGCGCATCATATTATTATTCGTACTAATGTCCCTGTGAGATCAGTGCTGTGTAGACCAGAACTTTCAGGTCGTATGTCAAAATGGTCAGTAAATTTGAGCACCTATGATCTATCCTACGAGCCCAGAACAGCAATCAAGTCTCAAGCTCTGGCAGACTTTGTGGCTGACTTCACTCCCACACTAGAAGAGCAGGTAACAAAAGAGATCTTCCATCTGGACCAGAAACAGCAGACCTGGGAACTCTGGACAGATGGTTCAGCCAATATCAGGGGTACTGGACTAGGTGTGGTCCTGAAGTCACCACAGGGGGACAAGATAGTACAGGCTGTATCCTGTGAATTCAGGACTACCAACAATGAAGCTGAGTATGAGGCACTAATAGCAGGACTAAACGTATGTCTGGACATGAGGATCCAGAATCTAAAGGTAAAAATAGACTCTTTACTGGTGGCAAACCAAATCAACGGTACGTACGCTGCCAAGGATTCTAAAATGATTGCATATCTCGATTTGGTCAACAATCTTTTTCAAAAGTTTACTAACGTTGAGGTTGAGCAAGTCCCTAGAGATCAGAATGTGCAGGCAGATGCTTTGGCTAACATAGGATCAGCATTTGAACCTGGTGCGCTGGACAGTATACCTATTGTACACATCTTGGAACCAGCAGTCCAGGAAGTTCAACCAGTCCTACAGAACGCAGTCCAAGCTACTCAGACCTGGACCAAACCATATTACGAATGGCTGGTCCAGGGCAAACTACCACAGGATAGAATGGAAGCAAGAGCATTCAGAATCAAGGCGTCCAGATATACAATCATACAAGGCATACTATTCAGAAGGTCCTTCAACCGGGCAGCCTGCTTGCCTAGAGCTGACCAGTCAGACAAGATCTTGTCGAAATACACGATGGACACTGTGGAAACCACACAGGTGGTAGAAGCATGGTTAACAAAATCTTGCGGATGGGATACTACTAGCCCACAATGAAAACAGATAGCATCCAGTATGCCACAAAGTGTGACGCCTGTCAAAGGTATGGTCCAGAGATACATCAGCCTGCACAGAACCTGCACTCGATATCAGCACCATGGCCATTCATGAAATGGGGCATGGACTTAGTTGGCAAACTACCAATGGCTCCAGGGCAGAAGGTGTTCATGCTAGCAATGACAGATTATTTTTCCAAATGGATAGAGGCAGATGCATACAAAAACGTTACAGAAAAAGAAGTAATTGCCTTTATCAAGAAGAATATAATCAGCAGGTATGGGATCCCCTCAGAAATCATATGTGACAATGGACTCGCGTTCGTGGGAAACAAGACCAGAAATTTCTGTGCAAGGTGGAACATCAACTTGGTCACTTCTGCACCAAGATATCCTCAAGCAAATGGACAGGCTGAGTCCAGTAACAAGATTGTAATCAATTGCATCAAGAAGAAGCTGATGGAGAAACAAGGGAGATGGGTTGAAGAATTGCCACTAGTGCTGTGGGCAGACAGGACTACACCAAAGAGAGCAACAGGACAAACTCCGTACTCAATGGTTTATGGATGTGAAGCTGTACTACCAATAGAAGTGCACGTTCCAACAATCAGGTATGGACTCAATACATTTTCTGAGAATAATGAACTACTCTGTGACAGCCTGGACACAGCCCAGGAGCTCAGGGACTTAGCAGCAGTAAGGTTGGCAGCATACCAACAATCAGTGGCCAGAAGTTACAACAAGAATGTGAGAGTACGAATGTTCAGACGAGAGATCCGGGTCCTGAGAAAGGTATTTCGTAACACAAGGGACAAGGTGCGCAGCAAGTTGGCCCCAACAGGAAGGTCCATACCTTATTGATTCGGCCAGCAGGGAAGCGCTCCTACGCACTACGTGCACTCGGAAGGAGACATGATCCCAAGACCCTGGAATACGCCTCCACCTCAAGCTCTATCACATGTAAAGTGTCCCGACCAAGACATCCGTAATACACAAAACTCAAAACTTTTCCTTTACAAATTATCCTATACAATTGTCTTGACTTGGCGTCGGAGGTCGTTGGCTAACGCCAGCGGTCGATCTGACCCTCTTCTGCGCGCACAAAACGACACAAACATATGGACCAGCCCAGAAACAAAGGCAAAGACAAAACCTTGGGCTCCAGCCCCAGTACGACTGCAACAACGGGACAGGGAGTAATGTCCGTTAAGGGAGCCCCAAAGTGTAAGTCGCCTAAATTATCAAACGCATGCATGCTATTTTACAAATTCACAACAAACTATATGCGCATCATAACAAAGACATAGAAAAAACATAGACATAGCACAACATATAACAGAGTCTTGTCGACATCAGCAACTAAAAGTCAACCCATGCCTGCGCATGGGCACAAAAAGAAGTTCAAAAAACAAATAAACAGAGTGCAAGTACTTACAGGCCAAAGCATAACAAGGGACATTCCCCCTGACAAATTCAGAATATTGTTCAAATTATATAAACAAACCATCATAAACAAGTTCAGTTGGTACCATCATCAGATTCACCTGTCCTCTCAGCGTTTTCTTCTGCAGGATCAGCACAGGATGCCCCAGCAACATCAACCCCGGCGTTGGGCCCAGCTGCATCTCCTGGACCAGGCTGAGCAGCTGAAGTAACTTCCGCCTGTTCCAGAATAGGCTGCCCAGGAAATAGCTGTTTAAAGGTAGCAAGCTCTGCAGAAAAATCCCAAGCAGCACGTTCTTCAGGGCTGGCATTCATCATTTCGACACGGGTACGAAGTGTATAAAATACACTCGAGTCCGCCAAAGCCGCATTATGCTGACTAACCTCAGCCCTGAGTCCCTCGATCTCCTGGGTCAGCTTTGCGATAAGGGTATCCTGCATCCGGACCCTCTCGGAACTGGTCTTGCTCAGAGTGGCCATCCTCTCACAACGAAGGCTCACACTCTCAAGCTCCTTTTTGCTAGCCTCAAGGGAAGAACGAAGTACATCATTCTCAACCTCAGCCTGACCTCTACCACTTTCCAGAAGTGGCACCGTAGAACCAAGACTGGCAGACATAAGTAGCAACTACAGGTGCAGAACAAAACAGAAAATCAGGACCATATCAAAAGTAACTCTGAACAAAAACGAAAACCAAGGGAAAGATACAAACCTGGGCACAACAGCCCACCATTCTGTGCGCCAGGCGTGTGGGATCTAGGGCAGCAGGTGCAGAGGACAATGTAGCAAAATTCTCACTCAGGGACTTCCCCAAGGAAACATACTCTGATTGGCTTTGGGAGTGCAATGGTATTGAGAGCACAGGGTTCATTTGAGGCAGCTTCCCCTTCTTCCTTTCTTCTTACAGTCGGGTAGGCTCAGGAGACTCGGCGACCATTTTTGAAGACCTGGTATGGACCCCTTCTGGCGCCTTCCTCTTGGAAGACTCAGAAAAGGGGGCCACCAGACCAGCAGCTGGAACAGAGCTACTACCAGACTTCGCAGCCTCACGAGCCTGGGCAATCCGAGCAGCAATAGCATCCATGGGCAGAAAAGTTTTCTTGCTGGATCCAGAGGCTGGAAACATCGCAGGAAACAGATTACGAAGGAACGGAAGGTGTATCAATTCATGAACCAGAGAATATGTCGCACTCAAGATGGCAGCTTAGGCCCAGCCGTGGCCTAGGCCAGAACTGCAGCGGGCAAGTGGGAATGGCCGTCAGCCCCAGCAAGTATAGAGTTCAAAGGGGTTACATGGATGGGAGTTTGGTCAAACATACCTATACCACCCCCACCAGTAACCCCGCTTACAGACTTTTCACCCTCCTCGGGCGCAACCTCCTCTTCATTTCCAGAATCCTCTTCATCTTCCTCACTCTCTCCACCGTCACCACCATGCTGCTCAGGAGCAGGAACCACCTCCACAACTTCATCATCATCAGGATGCATACACCTGGGCCAGGTCCTCTTGTCAGCAGGCAAATCCAGGAACGCTTGAATCCTCCTCCTTGACTCAGGGTCATCAGGAGTAGGGACCCAGTCAGAAACTACAAAACAAATCCACAACAAACCTAAGCGAAGAACACATGCAAGAACAAAACAGACAGAAATCCAAAAGATCAAAAGACATACGGTTCCTTCAAAGAAAACTTCGGGTGCCCAAACATTTGGACCCAAAGTCTTTGCTCCTAATAAACATGTAGTAGTGGTGCAATTACTCTCATCACCCACATCCAAACGGGTCAAGAGAGGCAAGCATCTATCCCTCAAACGAAAGTGAACCCTCTTTTTCTTGTACATTCGCAAACGGTAAGTATTCCTTATATCAGCAAGATGAATCTCAACCCCATACCTCCGGCAAAGGGAATCGATCCCATGGATCAATCGCCAAACTGAAGGCATGACTTGACAAGGCGACACTTGAACAGTGCCCAAGAAAGCGCTCATCAGTGGACAGAGCGGAAAGGTTGCACCAAACTTGAAGGATGACTCAAAAATCGAGAACCAGCCGGGGCTCACCCAGTCCACCCTAACATCCTTGGTGTCTGGGGCCCAGACCTCGGCGCTTTCAGGGATCTTTCCTTCCCTTTTGAGCTTCGCCACGGCCTCCTGAGCAAGCAAGTTTGGGAAGATATTAACGTCCTTAATCAAATCTGTCGCTTGAAAGATAGAGTTGCCGTAGGAGAAAGATACCGCCGAGGAAGGACCAGTGTCGTTACGTGCCATGATCAGAAGTGGAAGAGAAGGAAGAAAGCTAGGGATTTTACAAATTGATTTGGGGATTTTGTTTGTTAGGGTTTCTGATTGCAAAACAAAAGAGATCGAGAAGAGAAGGAGTTAGAGAGAGAAAGGAACAAAGAAACTAGGGCATATATAGTGGGACAAAAAAGAAGTTGGATGGTTTTTTACAAAAATAAGCGCGCGAAGTGACTTGATGTGACCCACGACTGATGTGCAGTGCATTGAGCGCCAAAATAGGGCGCACTTCCCCACGAAGAGGCAACTACCACATTAATTACAAAGTGCAGGTCCCAGGACCAAAGGCACAGCAGGACAGGAAGGACCTGGACAAGGCACGGCCCTGGTCCAGGGAAAGGAACAAAAGGATCTCCTTACCCCCGATTCGGGGATCAAGGGCAAGGAGATGGGGACAAACTGTTGGGACCGAAAACCAAGCTGGTCCCGGACACTGCGAGGTTGGTCCAGACCTTCACCAGGTCCGCACAAAGTTCAGATCTGATCTGATCAGGATCTGCCCAGACGGCACTAGGGCCATGCAGGCAAAACAAAGGTGCAGTCGAGAGAAAACCCAAAATGGGCGAGCCCAACAAAAAGGAGGTCATCATAAAGCAAGCCCAAGAACGCAACAACAACCCTAAAAGGAGGCGTTGGAAGACTTGGTCTAGGAAAGCGTAAAACGAAGCCTTGAAGATAGGAACTGCTGGAGTGATAGTTGGGGAAGTTAGCTACAAAGAAGGAAGTGAACGTTGGACCCTGAAGCACTATAAAAGGAGTAGAACTCAGAAGAAAGAGGCATTCATTATTCACATCATAATTTACACAACTCAAGCACATCATTCCCTACGCAACTCACAAGCAACTAAACACTTTATTATTATTTTACGATATTGTTGTATTCTGTACCAGTTGGTCCAGACTCTGTACTTCCTGAACCAGAACTAGTGCATAACCTCTCCTGGCTTGGCGCCCGTGGTTTTCCCTTAACATTTAAGGGTTTTTCCCACGTAACCATATCGTGTGTCTTGTTCTATTTTCGTTATCTTTTACACGTTCTAATCCCTATACCACGAACAACATAAAACTAAACCTAAAGGATAGTACTAGTAGATCCACAATCACTTAAACGAACCGTGTGAGAAAATCACCCTGAACAACTACTTTTACGTAGGCTTTTTTTATTGCAGTTTTCATAATACATTTTGTCAAAACTTTCGAAAAGTAACCTCACTCCGAATCCTCTCTGGTTTCACAATAACCTCAGAAGGATAGGTATCGACGCACCTTGAAATCTGAGACACTCGTGTCTTATATTTTAAGACGCGTTGAATAGGTTCCAAATTCCTTTAATATTTGGTGGCGACTCCAAAAATACATTTCAAAAGTGATTTTTATATTTCTTTTTATTTAAATCACATGCAATGACATTCCCCCATAAGCAAAAGAACGCTCGAGCGAGTTGAGCCAAGCAAAGCAACGAAAAGCGAAGCTTAGCGCCCGCGAGCTTCTTGCAAAATTATCACCTATTTCCCGCGCCGTGCATTCCGCCCCATGACACGAGGGCGGGCGCGAGCGGGGCGTCGAGAAGGGATCCCTACCCGGTATCCTCAAGAGGCCGTAGTGCAGTTGCAGGGTCTCTGCAGGGGCGTGGATGTGGCGCCGCCTTGAGGCGCTGTGGCTCTGGAGGGCTATGGTAGAGGGCGCGGTCAGGCTCGGAGGAACCCGAGGTTGAAGCGCAAGGTTGACGAGGCTTCTACTAGTGCTAAGGGTAGCGGCAGGCCACGACGTCGAGCTCGTGCTACTGCCGAGGGTGGTGACCGGGACGAGGCTGAGGTCGCCAGTGTTGCTGAGGAGGTTGGAGCAGAGGGAGCGCGTGTCGAGGATTCGCCGAGGCGTGGTCGTCCTCGGGGTCCGGGGAGCCGTTGCGAGGATCCCTCTGAGTCTGAGGAGTCAGAGAGTGACGAGGGGGAGCCTCCTGATGAGATCGCCGCTAGGTCCGCCGATGCCGCCGACGCCGCCGAGGTTCTTGCCGCTGCGCCGCAGGGCCGCTAAGGCGTCGGGTCGAGTTCGGGACCAGGCACAGGATCAGGCGGAGGATGAGGTAGCCGAGGCGAGGCCGAGCGAGGTGAGGTCGTGCCCAGACGGAGGTCTGGCGGCATCGAGGCTGCGAAGGAGGTGTTCATGGGCATGGTTGACGAGCTGGGTGTGAGGCCTGCTTATCCCCATGGTCCGCGCTTGTGGTCGCAGGTGGCCAAGAATTGGGATGGCGTGAGCTTGGTCTGGAGCCCGTTGGAGCACCTGTCGATCCGGGTGAAGGTCGGCTTTCCGTTAGGCGCGATGAGGACCTTCTTTGGGTTCCGGACGGTGTTTGACGCCTTTGACAAGAGGCACACAGAGGAGAAGCGGCAGATAGTGCTTGGGACGGCTTTCGGTCCCCTGGTGCAAAAGTGGAGAGAGGTGCGGGCCAAACGAGTGAACGCACCCCTTGCTGTGATCCGGGCATTGTTGGACAGGTTTTGGGATACGACCAACACCTTCCATATGCCTGGGTATGAGGTTGGTGTGACCCCCTCTTCGTGGGCAGTTGTCTCGGGGCTGCCTCATGGCGAGGGTGTGCTTGACTGGGGACGTGAGCGCCCTCCTATTGATAGTCCACGCAGCGTCGTCGCGGCGATCGATTGGTAGCGAGGTTAGGTGCGGGACAGGCGAGGAGCATACGTTTCAGCCCCGGACCGTGTGGTTTGCCGACTTCTTCAAGGGGAAGAAGAAGAGGGGGGCTACTCGAGCGAGAGCTAAGCAGAGGGCCCGGCTGTGGTTGTGGTGGTTTCTGACGGCCACCCACTTTGGCGATAAGGGGGAGAGAGTTTTGACGGCTGTGCTGATGGCGCTGTCGGATATGACACGTCTAGGCGAGTTCGATTGGGTTACCCCTGCTATATTGCGTCCTGACCGGATTGACGGGGACACAGATCTGTCGCTCGTGGGCCCTGGTCTTCTGATGGAGGTAAGGTTGATTTTGTAATGTTTCGTTGTTTCGTTTCTGCTTTTCTCTTTGTAACGTGTATCCTGATTGCTCGCAGGCTTGGTGCTATGCTCACTTCCCTTCTCTGCTCCCGAACACGTTCCAGGTGACGGCTACGTACCCGGCTTTTCATGCGTACGCGACGGCGGATCGGAGGGGTATTGGCCTGAGCTACGACGCGGCTCGTGTGCTCTTCAACGGGATGACCATGGATAAGGTAAGGGCGATTGTGTTTTGTACTTTGGTCTTTTGTAGCTTGTGTTTGGGTTCGTGTTTGTTTTTGTAGTTTATAACTTGATTTTGTTTTGCAGTTCGTTCGCGACCCTTGGAGGAATTTTACCGGCGTTCCTCCGTTGATTGCAACCCGCTTTGGCCCCCTTGACGGACGGCGGCTGTACATTGAGACTCAGTACGGCTCGTACTGGAGCTTGGTGAGCGTTTGTCTGCGCAGACGGGTCGCGGCGACTTCATCGTACCTGCACTTCCACCCTCGGTTCTGTTTGTGGAGACGCCCGACGCTAACGAGCGTCGTGACGTGTATCACGAGGGTGAGTCCGACTCCCTGCTGCGGCCGGCTGAGGATTACGTGACGTGGGCACAGCATGCCCTTACTGACGTTGTGATCGAGGTATGCTTTGCTGTTCCATTTTTGCTTATGTGTTTTGGTTTCAAAAAGCAAAAATTTACCCTATTTTTGTTTTGTAGCGACGTGATCCTGACCTTGAGTTCCAGCCTTCTCCGTTTGTCGAGGATTTGTTGGTTGAGCACGAGGGCTGCCAGCATTCGATCGTGTTACTGCGTGTATATGCATGGTGGCCGTCTGCGGGCCTGGAGAGCTGGGATCTGCGCGTGAAGAAGGTACTTTCTGTTTTCGTTTATCGTGGAGTATTATGTAGTATAGCCCCAGTTTGAATTAGATTTTTAGCGTAAAATCATTATTCAAACTCTGTTGAAGCAGCTTTTGATTGTAGCCCCCAGATTGAGTTAGATTTTATTGTAAAATCATTATGCAAACTCTGTTGAAGCAGCTTTTGATTGTAGCCCCCCAGTTTGAGTTAGATTTTATTGTAAAATCATTATTCAAACTTTGTTGAAGCAGCTTTTGATTGTAGCCCCCAGGTTTGAAAGCTAAGTGCATTTCTTTTATTGTGTGTAGGTGACGGCCGATGCGCACAGGAGGTTGTGGCGGGTAGCTAACCGTTGGAGGGCTCTCGTGAATGAGAAGGTAGTTGAGGCTTCCAAGAGCGAGAAGGAGGCGACCATCGTGCGACGTGACTTAGCCAGGGTCAGGGCTGAGGAGGGCGCGAGATCGCGGGCCGAGCTGGAGGCCGTGCATGCAGAGGAATTAGCGAGAGTCCGGGCGGAGCTAGAGGGTTGGCACGCAGAGGAGCTGGCTAGGGTGCGTGCTGAGGGTCGCGACCGGTCGTAGTAGGCTTGGATTTCGTTGGTTTTGTATTTCGTCGTGGACTTGTCGTATGGCTATGGTTGTATTTGAGACTTTGTGTGTAGTATATGTATTTGTGTGTGACGGTTTATGTATTAGGACTTGTGTATGGTTGATTTTTGGACTTGTGGGTGTTTACGGGTACAATATGTGTTTTGGCTTTGATTATTGGCTTCGCGTGTGGCGTACTAGGCTTTGAGTGTTTTGTCTTGTTGCAAAAATGCATGCTCGCGTCGTAGCCGAGTCGGAAATCCTTGCGTATTTGCTTGCCAAGTGTACCTGCAAAATATCGTTAGTCGTAAACATATGCATGAGGCTCGATTGAGACTGACTAGCTTAGGATTAAACTAAATGAAAATGCAAGGTTTTGAAATATGCTGTTTTAAAAAATATTTTAGACTCGTAAAAAAAAGACGCTTTTGACATTGTAAAAATGGGACTTGAAAACGACGTTTTGAGACGAAAATTATGAATGCGAAAGTCGTGTTTTGTGTTAAGTTTAATTTTTGTGTGATTATCGTGTTTTGTGAATCTGAAAAATCACAGCAGGAGGTGATTACATAAATCGAGGCACGCTTGACGGGACCGTAAAAACGGGTCTAAGGTCGGTAAAAATAATGTAGGGTAATAAGTTAAAAGATAAAAAGGGTGTAGGTGTGTAAGAGTTGTAAGAAATCGAATCAATTTGTCAGGAAACAAATTGAAAATCGCCTGTAAACAGGCGATTAAATTTTTATTTTGCGGTTTTTGTTTGATTTCTTTTTAATCGCTTGTTCACTAGCGTTTATGTTTTGTTTTGTACTTTGTTTTGCAAATCTCGGCTATAAAAGGAGGGCTAGGTTAACTCATTTTACTCATCCTTTCAACGTTCTATTCTCGGCATTCCAAAGATATTCAAAATATTTTCGGAACGTTCGTCGAGTTATGGAGAATTTTGAAGGTAATTTGCGCCGTTGGTGTGCGTCCTTGTCGGGCATAGAAAAGAAGAACTTGAAGGATTGTGGCGTTGGCGTATTTCGTGGTTTGAGGCAGGTTCGAATGGAGTACGAGTTCTTGGATGCTTGTCTTGAGTATTGGGACCCGAGCCTGCATGTGTTCTGCTTTCCTTGCGGAGAGATTTGCCCTTTAGTTGAGGAGTTTGGGGCCATCGGCGGGTGGGTGCACGTGCGTATTAGCTTGCCTGTATGCGTCAGGCAAGAGCTTGGCTATAAGAGGCAAGTACAGAATTACCTCCAGTTGACCCGTGATGAGGTAGAGGAGCTATTTGTCGGGGGTCGTGTTAACCTCTATCGTCTGTGCCAGCATTTCATGGATCGAGAGAACTTGACCATTTCTGCTGTGGCTAGGAAGAGGGCGTTGGCTTTTTGCTTGGTACACCGTTACATGTTCCCGTACTCAATGCATGAGGGAGCGTTAGGTGATCCGCATTTAATCGCCGTTGTTCAGCAGATGGAGCTGGGTTGCAATCCTTCTGCCTTAATCCTGGCAGAAACAATCCTTGGCTTGGATGACCGGGCTTGTAATAGGGAGCATGCGTATAGAGGATGTCCCTTGATTCTCCAGGTGTGGTTAATGGAGCGTCTAAATGTGTTGAACGACTAGGAGACGCAGGCACAACAAATTCACCCCTAGTCGTCTGCGCTGACAGCCTCTCACCTAAAAACCAATACAAGTCATACTGAGTAGCAATGTACAACCTCTGCCTGTCACGGAGAGCAAAGCGAGTCGCAATCGACGCAGGGACATCCGCATAATCTGCCCAAGGATTACGAACAAACTACAAAAACAGGAAATAAATCAAGATCCGCAAACACAATCAAAGCACAAGCACAAGGCGTAAAAGGAATACAAACCCCTCCTACCTTGTCAACGGTCATCCCGTTGAACAACACCCGAGCCGCCTCATATGTCAAGCGAATACCCCTCCTATTTGCCGTCGCATAGGCATGAAAAGCAGGGTACTTCGCCGTCACGGCAAAGTTGTCAGGGAGCAGCGACGGGAAATGAGCATAACACCAAGACTACGAAGAAACAGAAAATACATCACCAAAGGAAGGAATAACAGCAATAAAGCAATAAGACATCATAAAAAAGAGAAAGCAAAGCAATCATACCTCCATCAGCAGACCAGGACCAACTAGAGAAGGTTGCGAATCACTGTCAATCCGATCAGGACGAACTGCGTCCCTACAAAACCGAATCAGGAGACCCGTGGCAGGAGTAACCCAATCAAAATCACCCAATCTAGACAAGTCCCTCAACGCCATTAAAACAACAGTAGATGCCCTCCCGCCTTTGTCTCCAAAGTGGGTGGCCGACAGAAACCACCATAACCACAATCGAGCGTTCTGATCATGGCTCACATCACACACCTGCTTCTTCCCGCGGCCTTTGAAGTAATCATCAATCCATGACGTTCGAGGCTGAAATGTGTTCCGCTCATCCCTCGCACATCTAATACCGCCTCCAATCAAACGAACAACTGTTGCGCTAGAGATAGCAGGACGTGCTCTGTCCCACTCAATCACCTCCTCTCCATGAGGAAGCCCTGAAACAATCGCAAGAGACGAGAAAGTAATGCCGACCTCGTATCCAGGCATATGGAACGTATTAGTAGTATCCCAGAACCTGTCTAGCAGCGCCCGGATCACAGTAAGGTTTGCATTCACTTTCTTCCCTCGCACCTCCTTCCACTGCAGCACCAATGGACCAAAAGCAGTACCAAGGATTATTTCCCGCGACTCGGGAGACAATTTCCGATTAAATACATCCATGACGGTACGAATACCAGAGAAGGTCCTCATAGTGCCCAAACCAAAACCCACCTTCACCCGAGTAGACAAGTGCTCCAATGGGTTCCAAACTAAGCTCACACCATCCCAATCCTTGGCAACATTCGCCCACAATCGCGGTCCATGGGGATAGGATGCCCTCAGGTCAAGCTCCTCAACCACCCCCATAAACCTACCTTGTGCGGCCATAGCCCCAAGATCGGCACTGCAGCTCGCACCTCCAATCTCACCTCGCACCTCACCACCTACAAAGACTGCAACCCCATCACCAGCATCATCTACCGCATGCTCCTCGTCACCTTGCTCCTCCTCCGGCTCAGAGTCACTCTCAAAAGCATCCTCAAGTCGACGAGGAGGGCCACGCCTCGGCTTATCAACAGCAGGATCATCGCCATCCTCAGCCTCGTCAGAACTCACCTCACCTGAAACGCCAGCACTACTACCCTCACCTCGCTCACAACTACCACCAGCCTCGGCAGCACGATGACCACGCGTCCGAACGCCACCCTCAGCACTACCAGTAACAACATCCACCTTGCGCTTCCTACTAGGCCTATCGTTCTTACGTCCACCCCCACGACCTCCACCTTGACCTCTTCCAGCAGGTGCCGATGACTCTACGACAACACCACGTCCTCGCCCAGCGCCTCGCGAGGGTGCAGACCCAACTCCACGCCCACCAACAGAAGGCCTAGGCAACTCGGCAGTAACTCCACGCTCGCCAACAGAAGGCCTAGGCAGCTCGGCAGTAACCCCACGTGCACCAACGGAAGACGCAGGCAACTCCACAGCTGGCTCCACAGGAACCCCGGACGCATCTACAGCACGCCCTGCATCACCAACAGAAGGCCCTGTCGGCTCTACAGTAGTACTACGCTCACTAACAGAAGGCATGGGAGACTCCGGGACGGCTCCCTGCGCCTCACCTCCTGGCGTCAAAGTAGGAGGAGTCTTGAACAAATCGGATTGTGATGGGCCATCAGAAACCTCTAAATGCGGACGAAACTCGACATCGCCAGATGCGCTCCTCCCCTGTGACCGTAAAATCAATACTATTGATGAGTTTCTGCATAGCACTGGTGGTAGGTATCACAAACTCAGGGTCGCCTGCACGAATTCAAAAAGCAGTTTTTAGCAACGACAACAGTGCAATGTAACAAAATATATCCGGTCAAAGCAAATTCACAGCCAATAGAAGCATATACATGCACAAAAACAGCAAAAAGGAAGCTTCAGGCCTATTTTTGACAGAAAAGGCTAAAACAGAAGTACCGAAATGCATATTTTGAAACACGCATACGATATATACGTCGTACACAGCTAATCCAAGGAACAAGAATGCATAAGGGCAAAGAAAAAAACAAACGAAATAGCAAATAGCCAAGCAAAACGACAGAAGACGCACTTTAGGCCTATTTTTGACAGATAAGGCTAAAACAAAGCAGAAGAACAGAAATGCACATTTTATGAGAAATACACAATGTATCGTCATACATATATAGTCAGAATAACAACAATGCACGAAGGCAAGCGAAAAGCAAAGGAAAGAAAGAAAAGCGAACTCTAGGTCTTGTTTTGACAGATAAGACTAAAGCAAAGTAGTAGAGCAAGAAATGCATATCTTATGACACGTATACATTATATACGTCATATACGACCTATCCAAGGAGCGAAGGTACAAAACAAAGAATAGCCAAGCAAAACGACAGAAGATGCACTTTAGGCCTATTTTTGACAGATAAGGCCAAAACGACACAGAGACCCAGAAATGCATATTTTATGATGCGTATACAATATATAAGTCATAATATGCACCCACAAAAAATTTCGCGCGAAAATCATGCCCCGAACACATCGACTGAATAGCTTTTACAAAGCGCGCGCGAACTACAAAAACGACCTTTTCTTGGCCTTTCATTGGCCAAGGAAGCCCTAACTTCCAACGAAAAAACACTTTAGTCAATCCAAGCAACATGCATGACAATGCGTTCAAGGCTCAAAAGGCACGAAAATCAAGAAAAGCGTTTTCAAGAGACTTAGCCTAACTACACAAAAACGCTCCAAAATGCCTCTCAATGACACATTCTCAACAAAATTAAGCAAGCCACACACCATACGAGCCATAACAACCCAAGACGAAGGTTTCCGACAAGTTTCGAGACCGAAAATTTCCGACCCAAAATCGACCTACACATGTGGACCAAGAATGGTCAAGACGGTCAAGGATGGAGAGGAGCTAGACCAAGGGTTGAGTCCTTGGACTCAAACCCTAGCCTAGGCCTTGGTCCTAGGGTCCACTAAGTGCTAAGTCAAGTCAATCCAATGGTCAATTTAGCCAAACTTAGTGGGTCAAAGGAAGTCAAGGGAAAGTCAAGAAGGAGAGCAACCAAAGAGTCAACAAATGTGCTTTTTTGAATGTGATCACTTTGGAGTCTTGGTTTATGTGGAGTAAATCCTCCAATAAACAAGACTCACAAGACTCAAAAAATTCAGCTCAAGGAGGCTAGGAGCCGGCTCCCACAAGCTCACCAAGTCCCACATTGTTTTGTGCTTTAAGTCCTTTTCATTAATGTCGCTTTCATGCTTTATGCTTTATTGTTTTTAGTCTTCAAAAATCTGATTTAGTTGTTGTATGGACCGACCCACCTTGACCCAAGGCTCTACCATGGCCCTTGGATGATCACCTAAAAGCAAGGAGAGGATTGAGTCAAGTGTCACCATCAAACTTTATGCTTTTGTAGTTTGTTGTTTACTTAGAAAATTTCAGCACATGTAAGGCCTTAGAGCCGTTTTTTATGTTGTTTTTCAAGGGCCTCTATGAGCCCTTAGATCATCTTTGAATTGTAAGGCCAAGATTAGAGTGTGGGTATTATATAAACCCTCACTCTCCCATTGTAACTTTCAGATTTGAGGAATGAAAAAAACCCTAGAGTTTGAGAGCTTTTCATTTTCTCTTAACTAAGTGCTTGAGTTAGTGAGTGATTAATTAGTGGCTTTGTACTTGATTAATCAAAACCTAAATCTATTGCTTTGTGCTTAGATTTAGCCTATATATCCTTTATGTTTTCCTTTTACTTTCAAAATTTCAGAAAATTTATCACAAAAAACATCACTTTGGCCGAGTAAAACACAAGTCTTTCAAGATCGATTTTAGTTGCTCTCTTGAGTGAAATATAACCCCATAGGTTTCACTCCAAATTGGTATCAAAGCTTTGGTTGGGTTTGAAGCACAAGATCCACCTTTGTGCTTAGGAACCTCACGGTCCAAGGGGTTCTTGAAGTGCCCGAAATTTTTCAGATTTGTTCCTTGGTTATTTCAATGGGTATGTGTTCTTCCTTTTGATGTTTCTTGTGATACTACTCTTGGTGAGACCATGTTTGATTCTTTGGAGAGAGGTCAAAGGGAGTTAGAGGATAGATTGGCTCGGTTAGGAGGAGAGCCACCCCCTAGCCATGGCCGTGTGATTTGTAGAGCATTACATGCTCAAACCCTAACCCTAGAAGAGAATCACAAAGTCCAAATCTTTAGATCTAGGTGTACCATTATGGGGAGGGTTTGTAATCTGATTATTAATGGGAAAAGTTGTTCTAATGTTGCCTCAAGCACCCTCATTGACAAATTAACCTTGCCCACACAAGAACACCCTAACCCTTACAAGTTAAAGTGGCTAGATAAGGGAGCCGAGATGATGGTGGATAGACAATGCTTGGTTCCTTTCTCTATTGGGAAAGACTACTTGGATGAAGTCTTGTGTGATGTGTTACCTATGGATGCTTGTCACATTCTTTTAGGGACACCTTGGAAGTTGAAAAGAAATGCTAATCATGATGGGAGGGACAATACTTATAAATTTAAGATTGGAGCTAAGAAAATCAAACTTACACCCTTACCTCCGATTTTGAAGAACCCTAACCCTCCCTCCTTGGTTGAATCACACGAAAATGCAAAGAATGATGGGGGACCAGAAATGAAGCAAGGGCTTAGCAAGAGGGAGAATATCTTTGATGTCCTTGCTAAGGAAGTCCCCAAAGAGCAATACAAACTGCCCTCCAAGGAAGAGCAAGAACCGTTGGATTCCTATGAGGATGCCTACCTCATTGAGCTACTTAGTGGATCATCATCCGTTGGTGGCATTGAGTTTCTAAATGAGTTTGTTTCCGAGGCTTTGTTATCCAACAAGGCTATCCATGGAAGTGAACTTAGGGCTACTCAAGGACTTCAAAATCAGTTTGGGAAACTCAAGGAGAAGGAGTTTGTAAGGGAATCCCTTAGCCCTTGTGCCGTGTTTACACTTTGGGTACCAAAACGAGATAAGTCATGGAGAAAGTGTACGGATAGTAGGGGCATCAACGACAACATAATCGAGTATAGGCTTCCCATGTCTAAACTTGATGACATTTTAGATGAGCTTAGTGGAACCGAGCTATCTCCCAAGATCGAATTGAGGCAAGGGTACCCCCAAATGAGAACCAAACAAGGGGATGTGTGGAAATGGGAAACGGCCTTCAAGGCCATACATGGGCTGATCATGTTTCTTAGGTCGTCTAATTCAACAAGTACCTTCATGATTGAGAAAGTAGCCCTCCATTTGATCAAAGACAATCCTAGAGCAATAGGGGGAAGTCAAGGAGAGGAGCTCAATGGAGCCAAAGCGGAAAATTTGGGAAACCCAATCAAGTGGAAAGAAAATGAATCATTTGGAGATGCAAGGGTTGATGTTTTGGAAAGATCAAGAAGAACCATGAAATGGAGGATCATGGATGTAAGTGACCACGACAAGAGTGGTTTCATGGCAATCCTAAGCGAGCCTCAATTGAGTTTGGGCATGAATAGCTTAAGAATGAGCTAGGAAATGAATGTGGACCCAAGGAAGCCATGGTAAGGGAAGAGAGTAAGGTCATTTGCACGAGCCAAACAAGGAGCAACTATTCTCTCGATCAACCTCTAGGCCTATGGTGTTCTTGGGTATCAATAACCATGGAGTCGATTCTTGTCAAGAAGCAAAGGAGTATCAATCAATCTCATCAATGAACAAGGTCCAAACCAGAACAAGAGGAAGAGGCCCAGGGATTTGAGGGCAAATCCTTTTCAAGGAGAGGAGATTGGACCAAGAATGGTCAAGACGGTCAAGGATGGAGAGGAGCTAGACCAAGGGTTGAGTCCTTGGACTCAAACCCTAGCCTAGGCCTTGGTCCTAGGGTCCACTAAGTGCTAAGTCAAGTCAATCCAATGGTCAATTTAGCCAAACTTAATGGGTCAAAGGAAGTCAAGGGAAGTCAAGAAGGAGAGCAACCAAAGAGTCAACAAATGTGCTTTTTTGAATATGATCACTTTGGGTGCACCTATGTGGGTTAATCCTCCAATAAACAAGACTCACAAGACTCAAAAAAGTCAGCTCAAGGAGGCTAGGAGCCGGCTCCCACAAGCTCACCAAGTCCCACATTGTTTGTGCTTTAAGTCCTTTTCATTAATGTCGCTTTCATGCTTTATGCTTTATTGTTTTTAGTCTTCAAAAATCTGATTTAGTTGTTGTATGGACCGACCCACCTTGACCCAAGGCTCTACCATGGCCCTAGGATGATCACCTAAAAGCAAGGAGAGGATTAAGTCAAGTGTCACCATCAAACTTTATGCTTTTGTAGTTTGTTGTTTACTTAGAAAATTTCAGCACATGTAAGGCCTTAGAGCCGTTTTTTATGTTGTTTTTCAAGGGCCTCTATGAGCCCTTAGATCATCTTTGAATTGTAAGGCCAAGATTAGAGCGTGGGTATTATATAAACCCTCACTCTCCCATTGTAACTTTCAGATTTGAGGAAAGAAAAAAACCCTAGAGTTTGAGAGCTTTTCATTTTCTCTTAGCTAAGTGCTTGAGTTAGTGAGTGATTAATTAGTGGCTTTGTGCTTGATTGATCAAAACCTAAATCTATTGCTTTGTGCTTAGATTTAGCCTATCCTTTATGTTTTCCTTTTACTTTCAAAATTTCAGAAAATTTATCACAAAAAACATCACTTTGGCCGAGTAAAACACAAGTCTTTCAAGATCGATTTTAGTTGCTCTCTTGAGTGAAATCTAACCCCATAGGTTTCACTCCAACATACAAACGGACGTTTTCCTCCGAAAGACTCGTTTTTCGCACCTATTTCAACGAAACAAACTTGCCCATGCATTATACTACTAATGGGTAACCTACATTGAAATTTTGAACGTATTTCGAAACGAAAAACGAAAAATGACCAAAATACCACGAAAAACAGCCCCAAAAGTCGGGTTTTTCACATACAATCATCAACAATAGCAAGAAAAGCCTCATAGCACTCTCAAGCATCGATTTCAAGCAACGATAATGGCGAAATTCGAATCAAACAAAGTGGTTCCACATAAACCCTAAAAAACAAATTTTGAGTTAAAACCGACTCAAACCGACTTCAAAACACGAAAGAGCAACTCGATTGAGTACATACCTTGATCCATTGCGAATCGTAGGAAGCGGAATCACGAAATTCGGTTGAAAAATCGCCAAGAACAAGTTTTTCGATTGAGTTGTGTTAGTGTTTTGTTTTTCGGATGAAAGCCTAACCCTCCCCTTCCCGTGTTTTTGAACAAAATTACACACACACATTAAATCGCCGATTATCTTTGGCGATTTTTCCTGAAATCGCTAGTACCTTTGGCGATTTTTAGGTTGGTCACAGGGTTATTTTTCTAGTTTGCGCTGATTTCGTTGGCCCATTGCGCTGCTAACCCACTCATACACTCTTTACGAGTTAAAAATCAAAATACGTATACTCCTCACGAGTTCAATACGTATATTTTTCAAACACAAACACTCTTTACGAGTTAAAAATCAAAATACGTATACTCCTCACGAGTTAAATACGTATATTTTTCAAAACACATACACTCTTTACAAGTCAAAATCAAAAATACGTATACTCCTCACGAGTTAAATACGTATACTTTTCAAAACACATACACTCTTTACGAGTCAAAATCAAAAATACATATACTCCTCACGAGTTAAATATGTATATTTTTCAAAACACATACGCTCTTTACGAGCCAAAATCAAAAATACGTATACTCCTCACGAGTTAAATACGTATATTTTTCAAGACACAGACGCTCTTTAAGAGCCAAAATAAAAAATACGTATACTCCTCACGAGTTAAATACGTATATTTTTCAAGACACAGACGCTCTTTACGAGCCAAAATCAAAAATACGTATACTCCTCACGAGTTAAATACGTATATTTTCAAGACACAGACACTCTTTACGAGTCAAAATCAAAAATACGTATACTCCTCACGAGTCAGATACGTATACTTCTCAAATACATACACTTTTACAAATCAAAAACAAAATCGCACTTTCATTCTAATTAAAGCGAAACACGAATTCCTTCCGCAAATCAAGAACACATACACCCATGCTTTCTGCGAAAAAGAAAATCAAATTCACAAATGCAGAAGCAAGCACACAGCAGACACTCAAGACACAGGAGACGGCCAAGATACAAAACGCCATCAAACGATATTCAAAGCGGCCAGGCCTACAAGCCCTTAAACATGCGGGACCGTCATGTCCTTAAACATGCCGTCCCTCCCGCATTCAGGCACTAAGTCCTCGTCTCTCCCCGAGACACATGCTTAGCGTCGCCAGGTAGCATCGAGACTGTAATGGTCCGGATACTATCTTTTAAGTTTGACTAGCGCTTTAGTCCAACCTCAGCCAAACTGGGGGCTCTGTAGATACCCGTATCCGTACCCCCCAAAAACAAACCCGATGACGAAAAGGACTTTTCATGCATGTTTTAAAATAAGACGAAACGGTACATAAGTGTCTAATACATTTTAGTCATTTTTAACGTATTTATTTGAATTTTCATATTTCGTAAAAATGAATATTAATTTAGTCATTTTAATCGTAAGTCGACACAATACACACAAGCACGACACATAAGCGCCTCACAAAAATGGCCCAAGAACACAAAAACGACCCAAACACACAAAAACGGCCCAAGACACACAAAGAAGCCCAAGCACCCGAAGCGGACCAAAATGCGTCCCGGGTCACATTCTTACAAAACAAAGTTTCACAATATCGTAAAATAATATATTACAATATTATTTTATTTCGAGCCAAAATCGAAAAACACGGCGAAAAACCGAAACGCGAAACACGAAAACGGAGCCGAGAAAGTCAACTCGTAACAAGTGGATCAACTTGTACCAAGTTGATCTCTCAAAAAAGCCTCGAAAGTCAATCAAATTGGCAAACACAATGATACACACCTACGCCAACATGTTATACGAAATATGGCGCTACAAAAACTGTCAGAACAGGCCAAAAATCGCACGTGCCTTTGGCGATTTTGGAAAATCGCCGATACAGGCGATTTTCCTCCCTGTTTTGCACTGCGGTGATTTTTTGGTTAATCATTTGGTTCATGGCGATTTTCTGAGCAATTAT
This sequence comes from Dianthus caryophyllus, assembly GCA_023091065.1. Taxonomy (NCBI): domain Eukaryota; kingdom Viridiplantae; phylum Streptophyta; class Magnoliopsida; order Caryophyllales; family Caryophyllaceae; genus Dianthus; species Dianthus caryophyllus. The sequence goes on from JALGRB010000018.1 coordinate 2,351,189, forward strand.
ACATAAAACACGAAACATTTGCTATAAATAGCAGCCCTTGTACGACATACAACATACACAATTCACAACAACAACAATTCCAATCAATTCAATTCAATACAATACTAATACACATATATAAAGCCTCTGGCACTTATAAACTTCCACTCTAAAAACCGTCTTTGCATTTCAAGGTAAAGAAACTTTACCTTTAGATTGGACGTTTGAGACTTGGACGTTAAAGGGTTACTTTAACCCACCTCGATATTGGCACTAACGAACCCGTATTCGCAATACGATTGTAGTAATTCGAATTGAAAAATTCGTCTAAACCTCGCCAATATCGCATAAATAAACGACTCAAAATCACTAAATTAAACACCACTTTTACATTATGCAAATTCTCGATTCATGCATTAAATTACGACTAAAACAAGGATTCGACATTTAAGCATCTAGTTACATTTAGTCTTTTTAAAACCGAGGGTTTTATAAAATCTTAGAATTGAACGCAAATCGGAAAATAACGTCTATTTATTAATTCAAATACAAGGAATTAGTAACTTTACGTATATTTCCTACAGCAAATCGTCATAGCTTTACGGCTTACATTTATTTTACATATTTGTCGAGTCACATATTTGCATTTGTACGTAGCGTCCTGTTAGCCCAAATATCGAAATTAAAGCATTTGTTTTCAAATTAGTAAAGACTACTTTTACGTAGGCTTTTTTATTACAGTTTTCATAATATATTTTGTCAAGACTTTCGAAAAGTAACCTCACTCCGAATCCTCTGTGGTTTCACAATAACCTCAGAAGGATAGGTATCGACGCACCTTGAAATCTGAGACCCTCGCGTCTTATGATTTTAAGATGCGCTGAATAGGTTCCAAATTCCTTTAATATTTGGTGGCGACTCCGAAAATACATTTCAAAAGGATTTTCTACATTCCTTTTATAACAAATTTATGCAATGACATTCCCCCATAGCAAAAGAAACCTCGAGCAAAGCAAGCACTAGCCTCTTTCCGGAGCGCGCGCATTTTTGCAGCCTTTCCCGCTCAGTGCATTCCGCCACGTGACACATTATTCGAGGGCGGGCGCGAGCGGGGCGTCGAGAAGAGGTGGCACGGCTCTCCCGGTTCCTTCATAATAAAACAACAATAAACTACCAAAATAGGCAAGTAGACTACATTGAGAACATCAAAACAGAGAGACAAATCAACATAATTCAACCACAATCAAATGCTTCTAATTCACATCAAAATCCTTTAACGAAATCAACAACTAGACAACAATAATCATATCAAAAGAGTACACAATCATCATAAATCACTCACATGCATATTTCATTGCAAAATCCCTTATTACACCTATAAAATCGACAATTGACCCAAAAAAAATCAACAATAATTTAACAACAGTAATCATATCAAAAGAGTACAGAAATCATCAAAATTCACTCACATGCTTTAAAGTCACAGCAAATTTCCTAATCATACTACAATAAACATCAATGGGTCGATCGAAGAAGGAGACGATAAAGTTGAAATTTTGAAACCTTAACATAAATAGAAAACTGACTGATAAAAACATCAATCACGCTATGCAAAAAATAATATTGAACAAATTATTCATTAAATTTAATTTCCAAATCTGAATTGAAAACCCTAATTTAAATTGATTTTGAAAAACTACCTGTCAATTCCACGGAGATGACGATAGACGGTGGCGGCGTAGACAACAAAGACGGTGGCGGCGTAGACAACAAAGACGATGGCGGTGAAAGGCGTGATGGTTGACAACAAAGACGGTGGCTGATACGTGCTATTTATATTGATTATATGCACCCGGTTTAGTCGCATTTAGCTTGCATTTACTCGCATTCATTGTTAGTTTAGGAGCTATTTGCTATGTATTGCGATACTGCTGTTCCTCGTTTATATTTTGCAGGTTTTGGCGGTCCTGAGCCAAAACCTGAGTCGAGTGGAGCATTTTTAGTATCGAGACTACGAGACCAAGCTCGAGCTCGCGCAAGAGCTCGGGATATAAAGAAAGACCAATCCACGAAGAAATAAAGGCCCAAGAAGGGGTTTTCAGCCCAAGTCAAAGGAAGAAGAGGCGCCCAAGTGACGGCGGCCCGGCGATGCAGTGGGCCGGCGGTGGCCCGGCGACTCTGGCGTTTTACTGCGTCGGTTTGATTTAATTCGAGTTTGGCTCTTAGGTCGTACATCATAAAACTTATGCTTTATTTCTGGTTTTATTTTTAGCTTAAGTTTAGTTATTCTCTCTTTTACAAAGATTCAAACTTAATTAGTTTAGTTTCAAGATCGTTCTACTTTGTAACCGTCGGTACTCCGTTAAACTCTAGGTTTTATTTAATTGCGATTACTTTTATCATCATATCTTTCTTTTATTGCTTTGTTTTGATTTCCAGTATGCGTAGCTAATTTCTTAATTAGGGTTTAGGGTGATTTGTGAGATTGGTTCAGGAACATGTTTTAATTGCTTATTTTGATTGAACTTGTGCAAGTTGACTTCTTCCTTCGCGTTTTATTATCAATTGAATTTAGGGACGCCTTTATTGAATTGAACTTAGGTTGTTTCAGTTTAAGATCGAAAGCCGAATTGAAACTAGACTCATGCGTAATTGATAAGTTAAGTTTAGTAAGTTGCGAGAGCCCGCTAAATTTGCTTAAGGTTAATATTGACTCGAGAGAGCGTATTCCTAAACCTAGTCACTTGCATAGCTTCAATTGATTGTTAATTCCTTTTGAGTTGAGTTCCTGAATTGATCCCGATGCCCTAATCTCCCTTTTATATACCTTTTTACCATCTTATTTGCTGTTCTTAGTTTAGTCTTATAAAACTCCGATTTTATTGTCCTTGAGATTGACCTAGTTTAGCTGAGCATCCTCTTGACTGCCTGTCTCCCTGTGGATTCGACCCTGCTTACCGCTAGCTTCTGTTAGTTGTTTATTTAGGTTTTATTTTGATTAGGCGTGACGATTTAGCCTTGTCAATTTTGGCGCCGTTGCCGGGGAGACGGTTTAGCTAGTTATAGTTTTTGCTTAGTTTAGGTTTATTTCTCATTTGTCTCAGGGAACTCTAGTTCCTTGAGACCGTTCTCATCGTTTTCTTGAGTCATTTATGCGCAGGTCAGCTACAGGTTTAGTTCCTTTTGATCCTGAACCTGAGCGTACCTTTCACCGTACGCGTAATTTCTTTAAGGAGATCGCTGAGGCTTACGCAACTGAGAGTGTGCAAAGTTCATACGAGGAATCTCGTGCGGAACAACAGTCCTACGAAGAGGACAATATACACATTACTGTTGATATTGAGGAGCCTGTGACCATGCCAAAGCTTTATAATCACTCGCTTCCTAAGACGGAGTCCATTCCTAATGGATTCACGATGCCCGCTAGTCTAACGGGCAATTTCGAGATTCGCCCCGCTTTCCTAAATTTGGTGGAGCGGATTCAATTTGGTGGTTATCCCACCGAAGATCCTGGTCGGCACATGCAGATGTTTACCGATTATTGCTCTACGATTAAGCAGGCCGAGATTACTCAGAATCAAATAAGGGAAATGTTGTTCCCTTTTTCGTTGAAAGATCGAGCTCGTGAGTGGATCACGGACCTTGACAAGGAGGCTGCTGGTATTACAAATTGGAGGGGGTTAGCTCTGGCTTTCTATTCAAAGTTCTATCCTCCCGAGCGCACCAATCAAATGCGCAGTCAGATTCAGGGCTTCAAGCAAACTTATGATGAGTCTTTAGCTGAAGCTTGGGAGAGGTATAAGAAGCTGATTCGGGATTGTCCTCATCATGGGCTAAACGATTGGCTCGTGATTATGACCTTTTATAATGGTTTATATGCTGAAAGCCGTGCCATTCTTGATTCTGCTGGAGAGGGACGTTTTGCTAACAACGTCAACGACGATAAGGCTTGGGGATTGATTGAGGAGATGGCAATTCATTCATCTCAGTTGGGAAGCCGAGGGGTAATTAACGGTCTGCACACCAGGACCGTGATAAGGAGAGCATTAGCGCGCTCACTAGTCAGATTGCTGCGCTTACTTCTAAGATTGATATGATGCATATTGGTGGTTCTTCTAGTGCTCATGTGAGCAATTGCGGGGGCTCGATTCGAGTTACTCTACGGGGTATGCTGCGCCCCACGAGCAAGTTCATGCTTACCAATCCTATTCACAAAACTTGCCTTACCAAAATCAGCCAGGTTACGATCGATCGCTTCTTTCTTATCGTAACCAAAACGTGCTCAACCCAACCCCACAACCACCAACTTACCAACCCCCTCATAAGACTTTCCAACCACAACCCACTTATCAAAAACGACCTTACGTCCCTCCACCACAACTGCAGCCGTTACGATCCATTGGTGAAATGCGTACTATGATGATGGCGATGCAGAAGATGCAAATGGAGACAAATCAGGCCGTTAAGCATCTCGAGACGCAGGTTGCCCAAATAGCTACGTCGCAGACAACCCGTCAAAAGGGGCAATTACCTCTGCAGGGCGACCAGCCGAAGAATATTAAGCATGTTAATGCGATTCAGTTGCGGAGTGGGCGAGCTTATGATGGTCCTGTGGTGCCTGGGTCGAATGAGTTGCGTAGAAGAACTGTTGTAGATAATGGGGAAGAAGAAGGGACGGCCGAAATTTGAAAGGACAAAGCAGGCGGCGCGTGCCGTCGGCCAACGGCCGGTCGAGGGGCCGACGGTGAAGCGGCGACCACGGCCACAAGGCATGACGCGAGTATACGGAGCCAAGACTCGAAATTGGTTAAACTTCCTTTTCCTGGACGCGTACGTCAACCTAAAGTAGATTCCCAGTTCAGTAAGTTCTTCGAGATCATTAAAAGCTTGCAGGTAAATGTTCCTTTTATCGATCTAATTAGAGAAGTCCCTGCCTATGCTAAGTTTATGAAAGAGGTCTTGCTTAGGAAGCGGTCTTTGGATGAGATTGAGTTGGTTGCTTTTACGGGGGAATGTAGTAGTTTTCTGCAGGGTAACCCTCCCCCAAAGCTGAAGGATCCTGGTAGTTTTTCTATCCCCTGTGCTATAGGCACCCACACAATTAATAACGCCCTCTGTGACTTAGGAGCTAGTGTGAGTGTGATCCCATATTCCATCTGCCAGAAGCTTAACATGACCACTTTTGGATGTACCTCTATGTCTATTCAGATGGCTGACCGTTCGATTAGGAGACCTTTAGGAGTGTTAGAAGACGTCCCAGTGCGGGTTGGAAAGTTCTTTATCCCCGTTGATTTCGTTGTACGTGACATTCCCGAGGATTCTCATATCCCGATTATCCTCGGGAGACCCTTTTTACACACCGCGGGCGCGCTTATAGATGTGGGTAATGGGACGCTGACTTTCACGGTAGGGGGTGAGCAGTTAGGTTTTACTCAATCGAGTATTCCCAGGTCGCCTATGGAGTTAGAGTCAGTTTGTGCTATTGGCGTTATACCTCCGTCTCACTCTACTGGAGACACTTTGGAGGTCTTTTCTGTTGTCTCTCCTTGTGCAGGTTCGTCGAAGAATGGCTGTAGGACTAGTTTGGGGGAGAGGAAGCTGCTGACTACTGACATGTTGGATGCTGGCATTGGAGATAGAGGACCCACGATCGAGTCGCCAGGAGCGCAGGGGAGATATGGCGAGTTGTCTAGCAATGGAATCCCTTGTGTGCTGATTCTTGATGATGATCTGCCTCGAGGAGGTAGAATTTTCTTTGCATAGTAGCGACATTCTGACGAAGCGAGCGATGGCGAGTGGCCGACATCCTTGGCCCAATCTGACATGATTTTGAGCATTGAAGAGTCGTGCGGGAGGCAACCCGATGACGTTGTATTTTATTGTACTTTGTTTTGGTTTGGTTTGCTTTTGATGACATTTCACGTTTTATTGAGCGCGCGAGGATGAGGGTATTATTGTGTGATTTTAGTGCGCAGGTACTTTACGATTCCTGGCACTTAGAAAACTTGAGCTTGCTCGCGAGGAAAGGCATCAGTAGCCTCTCAATTCTTGCCAGACTGACCGGCGCCGTAGCTCAAATCTGGCGAGGAAAAAAGCGCAAAAAATTGCATGGGAGCCGGCCGTCGCTGATCTGGACCGGCCCCCACACACAGCTTTTTCGTTTTGTTTTCTCTTGCGTTCTACTCCGAAGTACTACATAGCTGGACTGATTTGGATGCATATTCGTGGATTTATAGCCGCACTCCTTGCTTCGCTTCAGTTTGGGGGAGCTCCAACTTGATAATGTGAGCTTTCATTACCCTCTTTTCTCGTTCTATTTTCCTACCCCCGTAAAGTATTTGTCCTTTTTCTGCTACTTGTGGTTGTGTTGTTTTCCACATTGAGGACAATGTGCGATTCTGGTTTGGGGGAGGGAAGCTCTTTCGCGCTTATTTGTTGCATTTTCATTTTTGTGTGCATTTATTTGAAAATCCAAAAAAATTAAAAAGAATTCAAAAAATCACAATAATACGAGTCTTTTGTTCTCTTTTGTCGTCTTAGAAACCTTTTGTGCAGGATTAGCTTTAGTGTCTTTTGAGATACGCTCTTAGTCGCTATGTTGAGTCTCTTGATTGTGTTGATTTGACATGCCTTGCTTACCATTTCCTTTCCTCCTTGAGGTGATTTGAGTAGACTGACTTATGGTTGGCATAGGGATATGTGACGTAGACGGGGCGCGTTTCTTAGACTACCCATCCACTTGACATTGTACATACTCGTGCTAGTGAAATGAAAACTTGAATCTATGTTATTGTTTGAGCCTATTTGTTCTTAATTGATCGAGCATTGCACGAAGAGGTACTTGATTTTGGTTACTATATTATATTAACTCCACATTAGCCAAATGGCCTACTTTTCAACCCTTTAGACTTAGGTCCCGCATTTGTAACCCATCTTAGCCTTTGTAGCCTATTTCTGAGCCGCATTATATATATATTGAGCTACATTCCAGAATTATCTTACCCAGGCTGATCAGTAGCATTAGGGATCTCATGTTATCACGGAGTATTTGGTTGGGAAGGAAGTGGGTTAAGTCCGTGATTGCCTATTTTGTGAGTTGGAGTTATGGGTTGTTGTTATGTGCGTATTCCCGCTAGTCTTGCGCTTTCCTACGAGTTTCAAGTTCCACCCGATCCTGTTTCATTTCAGTTCAAAAGAAAAAAAAAAAAAAAAAAAAAAAGCAAAAATCTAAAAGAAAAATCCAAAAAAAAAGGAGAAAAGAAAAGAAAACAAAAAGAAAGAGTTGGTTTGTATATACGTTGTTCTTTTTCAATAAGAGATTGGAAGTGTCAATAGGAAGCGATGTTTATCATTCTTAAGCGGGAGTTGTGGTTTATTTTGATTGGTGAATTGAGGAGGAGTTTGTTGATTTTAGATGCAGCTGTTAAGCCGTTGAGCTCCACATATCCAAATACATTTTCCACCTTTTTACCCCTTTGACCCGAGCCTAACATTACAACCCTTGGAAACCTCGCTCGATGTGATTTTGAGACATTTTGGGTGACGACGTGCTTAGTTCGAGTAGTTTTCCTAGTGTCGATGTTTGTGAGATTATTTATAGTCTCAGCGTTATTGTGGATGCATACGGTCGAAAGTCTTTGCATGGAGTTTGCGTCATTATGTTCCGCCGTCTTTTACTTGTTTAGTTTGCTCCCTAACTCTTCAATTTATTGAAGAGGAAGCAGGTATTGATCTGATTCGCTTTTGTATGAGGCGACGATGCTTGAGGCTTTGAGTTGCATTTTCCTGTACTAGTTTGTCCTCGTGATTATGTGCTATGTTTGGGTAGTTTGCTTGAGGACAAGCAAAGGTTTGGTTTGGGGGAGTTTGATACGTGTTATTTATATTGATTATATGCCCCCGGTTTAGTCGCATTTAGCTTGCATTTACTCGCATTCATTGTTAGTTTAGGAGCTATTTGTAATACCCGAGAATTTTGAGATCGTATTAATTTACATTTCTTAGCTTGACTTAGTTAAATTCAACTATTTTATTCTTAATTAGCTCATTTAAAGTTCTCTTAACTCTCTCCAGTTCAATTAGCTCACATAAATCCTTAAGACAACTTATATTTATATTAAGAGTCCATACATCATATTTATAATTATTATAAAGGTTTGTTTTTATTCTACAACTATTTATTTAACAAAGGTTATTTCAGATGTTATTTCAAAAGACGATATATAATATCTATATTGCGTTTTGGTTAAATTCCTTTTATATACCTTAAATAGAGTTCAAAGTATATTTTGGGTCACATTGATTATAATACCTTACAAATAAGAAAGAAAAATCTAACTTAAATAGAGTTCAAAGTATATACTTATATATTTTATTAAATGCTTTTTCACATATTGGGACTATATAAACAAAATTTATTTTAAATAAAATATTTTACTTAATCATTTATTTAATAAAATGGATTAAAGGTATGACTCATTAAGTAGAAATAAGAGCAAGGAACATGCACATACACACACAAAACACACGTACATACATGACAACATACATGCATTTTGTCTTCCCTTTGTCATTAAACCATTCTTGATTTTACAATCAACATTTATCCTCTAAATACATTCAAAGCATGATTAATTAGGGGCTTAATTATAGTTTAATTTTTCCAAGAAATGAATGAAGAACCATCACCCTTTCTCCCTTGTTTTGTCGTGCAATAGCATTGAATGGGGGGTTGTATTTGACTCTCCATTTAATCCTAATTAGCCCTATATAAACCTCACTTCCTAGAATCATTTCACTCATCTTTTAACTCATATTTTCACTCTATAATCTCTGCAAGAAATCTCCCAAAAGCTCTCCCAAAAAATTCCATAGAAAGGGGTCTCGTTAGTAGCACTCAATGACACAAGTTCTAAGTCGGGTTATCTGTTGAGTCGGGTTTTTCAACAAGGGTTTGGAGGATCGTTAAACCACTTTCTTAAGGCTTATAAGTATGACTCTTACCTCTTTCTTAATCCTTAATTTCGTGCCCTATCTTAGTCTTAATCCTTGTTTAGAAAGCATATAAACTTACTAAGAATTGAATCGTAAAATCTGTCTTTTTGTTGTTCTGTTTTCGACGAATTATTTTGGGACACTAAAATAAATCCTAAATTCGAAATAATTTTTATAATATCATCATAAGGTTATTAAAGATTCATAAAAATTTATAAATCACGTTTCTAAGATGTTTTGAGATTTTAAAGGAATTTATTTTGTAACTATCCTCAGCAAATTTTGATTCCAGAAACAAAGGGGTCTGTTCAATCAACGTTTTCTCAAACTTATGAACCAAATTTCTAGTTTTTCATAAAATGAAAGTTGTAGAACCTTCCAAATTTCAGACCCTAACTCTCAAAGAATCATCCTGTACAACGTTTTTCGTAAACTCGCTCAAAACTGTCTTTTCTGGAAAAATTCTTCTGTCCGGATTTTATTTTGTCACCTAAACATATTATTTTATCTTGAATTTTTGTATAAACCTTTATTAGGATGCTTAGTATATCCTCAAAAATTTTCAAGTCAAAATTCGATCGTTTGGATTTTTAAATGTATTTTATTCCAAGAGTGCGCAATCCTACCAAAACTGGAATTCTTGAATCTTGTTTAGCCACTTCCTTTCTCGGTTAGGGCTTGGCCCTAGGTCTCAATGGACAATCCTAGAACTCGTATAAGAACTTAATAAACTTCGTTTAAGACTATAAATAAAGGTTCGGGAATTTTAGAATCACCTCGAGTCGAATAACTAGTCATCGTTCTACGCTAGACTTCGCATATTTAAACGCAACATGGCTATAGGAATCGAACGTATTATAATAGGATGTTCTTGTTTATTGTAGAATCCGAGTTCGTCGAGGAACCCTTCTAACCTAAACGAATCGTAAGAAAAGGAATAACTCAAGGTAAAGAATCGATCTTTGCTTCCTCGATTGATTTTATGAATTGTTTAAGGCTTTGTTTGATTGATGCTTTTATAAATTGATTTTGGATGTTCCAAGCATGATTTTGGATTTGGTTTCTAATATTAATATTGTGTTTCTCAATTCTATATTTCTAATGATATTTCCTAAAAGTTTTGAATGTTTAATTATGGATTGGAAAAATGGTTTGGTTTAAAGAATTTCAAGGCAAATTATTATATTGAAATGTTTTCAATTTTGGGAAGATGTTATTATTATCGAAATGTTTTCGATAAAGGATTTGATAAAGGTTTGGAAATGTTTTCCTATTTATAAAGGTTTTAATCCATGGTTCTTGAGATGGAGGGTAGTTCGTCTTCTAGGCGACTACATTTTATATATATTGGCTTTGGGGTTGTTGATCACTTCCCCGTGTCTGTTAGATCACTTCTTGGGGTTGGCCCTTGTAAGGGTGCATGCACTTAAGTCTAAACATGACCTATTATTGTAGTTGGTTGGGTTATGCCCGCCTTCATGGTTACTCTATTCGTATTGATTCCATGGTACAAATGCATTTGATTAAAGTTGGTTTGAAAAGTCTATTTTCTAAAAATTTGTTGCAAAGGTTATCTATTTTATAATTCAAAGTTTCTATCAATTGTTTTATTAATCTTTCGTTTATTTAAATTATCATTCTTTACTCAACCTTTGTGTTGACGCTTTGCTTGTTTGTCCACTCTTGGTGGGCCTGTGGTGATCCATATGACTCTTTTGGGTTATATTGGGAAGCGGAGACTCCGTCTTGGTCGTTTGAGTTTTGGCGGGGTTGAAGAGCGCGATCACTACAAGAATCATTCGCAATTTAATGATGAGCAGCTCATGAATATTTATATTACATTTTGGTTTTTAAATGAGTTGTTTTAAACCTCTTTTGTTTCAATAAAGCATCTTTGGATTTGTTTTATGTTTTTAAATAGTGATATCCCGAGTATGTTTAGTCAGGGTGTTACAAAGTGGTATCAAAGCGGGTTCTTTCTTGGCTAGGCGTGGAAATCTTCATATTTCCTCGCCAACCCGCGCATTTTTACTCTTTAAAAAAAAAAAATGTTTCTTATATAAACTAAAATGAGCTACTATTAAATATTTTCCTTTATAATTAAAATGAACTAGTAATAAAATGAACTTAAAAATGAATCTAAGACAGGAAGTAGGGGAGCGCGTTCGATAGATACTAATTGTATGTTAAGTTGTGTATGGATGCCTGTTTGTTAGATGCCGATTGTCTTTATGCTAACACTGACCCTATGGATTTGACGTTTGAGATCAACCAAATCTTCGTAAGCATGTTTAGGAGAATGTAAGCCCCATGGACAATTATCTTATAGATTTGGATAACAAGTATTAAATGCGATGATCATATGAGGGGAAAGCCTTTATTTATGCCTTACCCTAATTAGGGCCTACATCACCCTTAAGAAAGCAACTTGCAAGGGAGGTTGAATCTTATGAGAGAAAATGCGATAATGGTGTGCAACAATGTTGATTATGGTAGTGAGTATAATGTAGGTTCTTGTTGGAGAAATAATTATGGAATTAAGACAGATGTCAGGTTTTGGAAATTTGGTTGTTTATTATTTGCAAACGGGTAAACTGGGAGTAATGGTCACCCATATATTGGTTTGGTAATCACTTAAGATCATTACAATAGCAGATGCTTCGGTCGGGAATAATGATACTTGTGGATTTCATGTTCATGGATATTAGGTTCATAGATTTTAGAGGTATCAGAATAACGGTTCTTATGGTGTGCGATAAATTATTTTAATCATTTGCCTATCTTGAAAGTTTTGGGTTTTAGTAGCGGCAATCGTAAATTTGGGGTACATATAACAAATAGAATGTTGATTTTGGATATAAATATACATAGACTAAAGGTGTGATGAAGAAATATGTCCTAACTAAGCTTAGTCATATAAAGTAATGAGAAAGTTTCCATAGGAAGGAAATAAGATGTCGGTGATGGCGAAGATAATCGTTATGGGTATCATATGAGTTGTAATCTTCTAAATCTTTTGGGGTTGTAAGAAACAAATAGGTATGAGAGAATTAAGAAAAACAATGAAAGGTAGTTGGGAACATTAAGGTGGAAGTACGAGTTACTTGAATGCGGTGAGGTTAGATGTGATGCGTATTTTTAAGGGACATATTTATAGTAGAGGAAAAAAAAAAGATTGTTTATAATTGAGGAATGTTGAGAATTAACAGGTTGTTAAGAATTAGTGGTTGAAGTAAGTTGAGCTCATAAGGAAGAGTAAGGTATGAGGATAAGTGGTTCTGATGTGATGTAAGGCGAATAAAAAGAGACATTTGAGGATTTTAGGACCCACTTTGACATTAATGTGTGTAAATTTGTTGTGAACCTTCATTTGGAAGTAATTAACGACAATAGTGAAAGATGTTTAGGAAGAACGATGTGGACAAATGATTATGGAATCTTATAATGATAAAAGTTGTAGCAATAGTATTGATTCCCTCTAAGGTATGTAGTCATATGATTTAATATTTGGTCAGCTGGGTAATAGATAGATTTAGTTTTACATATCGCTCGCTGAAATAATTTTGAATTAATTAAACGAATCTCAAACTTATGAGGAGCTCCCGTTAGCAATTTTGGATAGTAAGGAACAGAAAACAAGGTGGGGGTGAAACCAAAATAGTCAAGGTATTATGGTCCAACCATGATATTGAAAAAGCAAATTGGGAGTCTGAGGAATTTAAGAAACTTAAGTATTATAACCTTTTTCACCCGGATCTGCTTGATTATTCACGGGGCGTAACATTCTTTTACTGGAGGTGGAATGTAAACCACCACTCGTTTAGTAAAGCCATGCAATGCGTATAGGATAAAATTCTTTTACGAGTAGTATTAGATTACGTTCTTAGAGATTGGGATAAACTTCGGGGACGAAGTTTGTTTTAAGGGGGGTAGATTGTAATACCCGAGAATTTTGAGATCGTAATAATTTACATTCTTAGCTTGACTTAGTTAAATTCAACTATTTTATTCTTAATTAGCTCATTTAAAGTTCTCTCAACTCTCTCCAGTTCAATTAGCTCACATAAATCCTTAAGACAACTTATATTTATATTAAGAGTCCATACATCATATTTATAATTATTATAAAGGTTTGTTTTTATTCTACAACTATTTATTTAACAAAGGTTATTTCAGATGTTATTTCAAAAGACGATATATAATATCTATATTGCGTTTTGGTTAAATTCCTTTTATATACCTTAAATAGAGTTCAAAGTATATTTTGGGTCACATTGATTATAATACCTTACAAATAAGAAAGAAAAATCTAACTTAACACATTCTTATAGTATGGTATATATTTTTATATACTTATATATTTTATTAAATGCTTTTTCACATATTGGGACTATATAAACAAAATTTATTTTAAATAAAATATTTTACTTAATCATTTATTTAATAAAATGGATTAAAGGTATGACTCATTAAGTAGAAATAAGAGCAAGGAACATGCACATACACACACAAAACACACGTACATACATGACAACATACATGCATTTTGTCTTCCCTTTGTCATTAAACCATTCTTGATTTTACAATCAACATTTATCCTCTAAATACATTCAAAGCATGATTAATTAGGGGCTTAATTATAGTTTAATTTTTCCAAGAAATGAATGAAGAACCATCACCCTTTCTCCCTTGTTTTGTCGTGCAATAGCATTGAATGGGGGGTTGTATTTGACTCTCCATTTAATCCTAATTAGCCCTATATAAACCTCACTTCCTAGAATCATTTCACTCATCTTTTAACTCATATTTTCACTCTATAATCTCTGCAAGAAATCTCCCAAAAGCTCTCCCAAAAAATTCCATAGAAAGGGGTCTCGTTAGTAGCACTCAATCACACAAGTTCTAAGTCGGGTTATCTCTTGAGTCGGGTTTTTCAACAAGGGTTTGGAGGATCTTTAAACCACTTTCTTAAGGCTTATAAGTATGACTCTTACCTCTTTCTTAATCCTTAATTTCGTGCCCTATCTTAGTCTTAATCCTTGTTTAGAAAGCATATAAACTTACTAAGAATTGTATCGTAAAATCTGTCTTTTTGTTGTTCATTTTATTGAATTATTTTGGGACACTAAAATAAATCCTAAATTCGAAATAATTTTTATAATATCATCATAAGGTTATTAAAGATTCATAAAAATTTATAAATCACGTTTCTAAGATGTTTTGAGATTTTAAAGGAATTTATTTTGTAACTATCCTCAGCAAATTTTGATTCCAGAAACAAAGGGGTCTGTTCAATCAACGTTTTCTCAAACTTATGAACCAAATTTCTAGTTTATCATAAAATGAAAGTTGTAGAACCTTCCAAATTTCAGACCCTCACTCTCAAAGAATCATCCTGTACAACGTTTTTCGTAAACTCGCTCAAAACTGTCTTTTCTGGAAAAATTCTTCTGTCCGGATTTTATTTTGTCACCTGAACATATTATTTTATCTTGAATTTTGGTATAAACCTTTATTAGGATGCTTAGTATATCCTCAAAAATTTTCAAGTCAAAATTCGATCGTTTGGATTTTTAAATGTATTTTATTCCGAGAGTGCGTAATCCTCGCTTAAGCGGAATTCTTGAATCTTGTTTAGCCACTTCCTTTCTCGGTTAGGGCTTGGCCCTGAGTCTCAATGGACAATCCTAGAACTCGTATAAGAACTTAATAAACTTCGTTTAAGACTATAAATAAAGGTTCAGAATTTTAGAATCACCTCAGTCGAATAACTAGTCATCGTTCTACGCTAGACTTTCGATATTTAAACGCATAACATGGCTATAGGAATCGAGCGTATTATAATAGGATGTTCTTGTTTATTGTAGAATCCGAGTTAGTCGAGGAACCCTTCTAACCTAAGCGAATCGTAAGAAAAGGAATAACTCAAGGTAAAGAATCGATCTTTGCTTCCTCGATTGATTTTATGAATTGTTTAAGGCTTTGTTTGATTGATGCTTTTATAAATTGATTTTGGATGTTCCAAGCATGATTTTGGATTTGGTTTCTAATATTAATATTGTGTTTCTCAATTCTATATTTCTAATGATATTTCCTAAAAGTTTTGAATGTTTAATTATGGATTGGAAAAATGGTTTGGTTTAAAGAATTTCAAGGCAAATTATTATATTGAAATGTTTTCAATTTTGGGAAGATGGTATTATTATCGAAATGTTTTTCGATAAAGGATTTGATAAAGGTTTGGAAATGTTTTCCTATTTATAAAGGTTTTAATCCATGGTTCTTGTGATGGAGGGTAGTTCGTGTTCCAGGCGACTACAATTTATATATATTGGCTTAGGGGTTGTTGATCACTTCCCGTGTCTGTTAGATCACTTCTTGGGGTTGGCCCTTGTAAGGGTGCATGCACTTAAGTCTAAACATGACCTATTATTGTAGTTGGTTGGGTTATGCCCGCCTTCATGGTTACTCTATTCGTATTGATTCCATGGTACAAATGCATTTGATTAAAGTTGGTTTGAAAAGTCTATTTTCTAAAAATTTGTTGCAAAGGTTATCTATTTTATAATTCAAAGTTTCTATCAATTGTTTTATTAATCTTTCGTTTATTTAAATTATCATTCTTTACTCAACCTTTGTGTTGACGCTTTGCTTGTTTGTCCACTCTTGGTGGGCCTGTGGTGATCCATATGACTCTTTTGGGTTATATTGGGGAGCAGACTCCGTGCAGGTCGTTTGAGTTTTGGCGGGGTTGAAGGGCGCGATCACTACAAGAATCATTCGCTTAATTTAATGATGAACGCTTCCGCAATATTTATATTACATTTTGGTTTTTCGACAGTTGTTTTAAACCTCTTTTGTTTCAATAAAGCATCTTTGGATTTGTTTTATGTTTTTAAATAGTGATATCCCGAGTATGTTTAGTCGGGGTGTTACAAAGTGGTATCAGAGCGGGTTTCTTTCTTGGCTAGGCGTGGAAATCTTCATATTTCCTCGCCAACCCGCGAATTTTTTTACTCTTTAAAAAAAAAAAAATGTTTCTTATATAAACTAAAATGAGCTACTATTAAATATTTTCCTTTATAATTAAAATGAACTAGTAATAAAATGAACTTAAAAATGAATCTAAGACGGGGAGTAGGGGAGCGCGTTCGATAGATATTAATTGTATGTTAACTTATGTATGGATGCCTGTTTGTTAGATGCCGATTGTCTTTATGCTAACACTAACCCTATGGATTTGACGTTTGAGATCAACCAAATCTTCGTAAGCATGTTTAGGAGAATGTGAGCCCCATGGACAATTATCTTATAGATTGGGATAACAAGTATTCGTACGATGATCATATGAGGGGAAAGCCTTTATTTATGCCTTACCCTAATTAGGGCCTACATCACCCTTAAGAAAGCAACTTGCAAGGGAGGTTGAATCTTATGAGAGAAAATGCGATAACGGTGTGCAACAATGTTGATTATGGTAGTGAGTATAATGTAGGTTCTTGTTGAAGAAATAATTATGGAATTAAGACAGATGTCAGGTTTTGGAAATTTGGTTGTTTATTATTTGCAAACGGGTAAACTGGGAGTAATGGTCACCCATATATTGGTTTGGTAATCACTTATGATCATTACAATAGCAGATGCTTCAGTCGGGAATAATGATACTTGTGGATTTCATGTTCATGGATATTAGGTTCATAGATTTTAGAGGTATCAGAATAATGGTTCTTATGGTGTGCGATAAATTATTTTAATCATTTGCCTATCTTGAAAGTTTTGGGTTTTAGTAGCGGCAATCGTAAATTTGGGGTACATATAACAAATAGAATGTTGATTTTGGATATAAATATACATAGACTAAAGGTGTGATGAAGAAATATGTCCTAACTAAGCTTAGTCATATAAAGTAATGAGAAAGTTTCCATAGGAAGGAAATAAGATGTCGGTGATGGCGAAGATAATCGTTATGGGTATCATATGAGTTGTAATCTTCTAAATCTTTTGGGGTTGTAAGAAACAAATAGGTATGAGAGAATTAAGAAAAACAATGAAAGGTAGTTGGGAACATTAAGGTAGAAGTACGAGTTACTTGAATGCGGTGAGGTTAGATGTGATGCGTATTTTTAAGGGACATATTTATAGTAGAGGAAAAAAAAAGATTGTTTATAATTGAGGAATGTTGAGAATTAACAGGTTGTTAAGAATTAGTGGTTGAAGTAAGTTGAGCTCATAAGGAAGAGTAAGGTATGAGGATAAGTGGTTACAATGTGATGTAAGACGAATAAAAAGAGACATTTGAGGATTTTAGGACCCACTTTGACATTAATGTGTGTAAATTTGTTGTGAACCTTCATTTGGAAGTATTAACGACAATAGTGAAAGATGTTTAGGAAGAACAGTAATGGACAAATGATTATGGAATCTTATAATGATAAAAGTTGTAGCAATAGTATTGATTCCCTCTAAGGTATGTAGTCATATGATTTAATATTTGGTCAGCTGGGTAATAGATAGATTTAGTTTTACATATCGCTCGCTGAAATAATTTTGAATTAATTAAACGAATCTCAAACTTATGAGGAGCTCCCGTTAGCAATTTTGGATAGTAAGGAACAGAAAACAAGGTGGGGGTGAAACCAAAATAGTCAAGGTATTATGGTCCAACCATGATATTGAAAAAGCAAATTGGGAGTCTGAGGAATTTAAGAAACTTAAGTATTATAACCTTTTTCACCCAGATACGCAGTGTTACGGGGACGTAACATTCTTTTACTGGAGGTGGAATGTAAACCACCACTCGTTTAGTAAAGCCATGCAATGCGTATAGGATAAAATTCTTTTACGAGTAGTATTAGATTACGTTCTTAGAGATTGGGATAAACTTCGGGGACGAAGTTTGTTTTAAGGGGGGTAGATTGTAATACCCGAGAATTTTGAGATCGTATTAATTTACATTTCTTAGCTTGACTTAGTTAAATTCAACTATTTTATTCTTAATTAGCTCATTTAAAGTTCTCTCAACTCTCTCCAGTTCAATTAGCTCACATAAATCCTTAAGACAACTTATATTTATATTAAGAGTCCATACATCATATTTATAATTATTATAAAGGTTTGTTTTTATTCTACAACTATTTATTTAACAAGGGTTATTTCAGATGTTATTTCAAAAGACGATATATAAGTTCTACTCCGTATATTACATTTTGGTTAAATTCCTTTTATATACTTTAAATAGAGTTCAAAGTATATTTTGCGTCACATTTATATTATAATACCTTACAAATAAGAAAGAAATTTAACTTAACACATTCTTATAGTATGGTATATATTTTCATATTTTCATATATTTTATTAAATGCCTTTTCACATATTGGGACTATATAAACAAAATTTATTTTATATAAATATTTTACTTAATCATTTATTTAATAAAATAGATTAAAGGTATGACTCATTAAGTGGAAATAAGAGCAAGGAACATGGACATATGTCACATACACACACAAAACACACGTACATACATGACAACATACATGCATGTTGTCTTTCCTTTGTCATTAAACCATTCTTGATTTTACAATCAACATTCATCCTCTAAATACATTCAAAGCAGGATTAATTAGGGGCCTAATTATAGTTTAATTTTTCCAAGAAATGAATGAAGAACCATCACCCTTTCTCCCTTGTTTTGTCGTGCAATAGCATTGAATGGGGGGTTGTATTTGACTCTCCATTTAATCCTAATTAGCCCTATATAAACCTCACTTCCTAGAATCATTTCACTCATCTTTTAACTCATATTTTCACTCTATAATCTCTGCAAGAAATCTCCCAAAAGCTCTCCCAAAAAATTCCATAGAAAGGGGTCTCGTTAGTAGCACTCAATCACACAAGTTCTAAGTCGGGTTATCTCTTGAGTCGGGTTTTTCAACAAGGGTTTGGAGGATCTTTAAACCACTTTCTTAAGGCTTATAAGTACGACTCTTACCTCTTTCTTAATCCATAATTTCGTGCCCTATCTTAGTCTTAATCCTTGTTTAGAAAGCATATAAACTTACTAAGAATTGAATCGTAAAATCTGTCTTTTTGTTGTTCTGTTTTAAATGAATTATTTTGGGACACTAAAATAAATCCTAAATTCGAAATAATTTTTATAATATCATCATAAGGTTATTAAAGATTCATAAAAATTTATAAATCACGTTTCTAAGATGTTTTGAGATTTTAAAGGAATTTATTTTGTAACTATCCTCAGCAAATTTTGATTCCAGAAACAAAGGGGTCTGTTCAATCAACGTTTTCTCAAACTTATGAACCAAATTTCTAGTTTCTCATAAAATGAAAGTTGTAGAACCTTCCAAATTTCAGACCCTAACTCTCAAAGAATCATCCTGTACAACGTTTATCGTAAACTCGCTCAAAAGCTCTTTTTCGGAAAAATTCTTCTGTCCGGATTTTATTTTGTCACCTAAACATATTATTTTATCTTGAATTTTGGTATAAACCTTTATTAGGATGCTTAGTATATCCTCAAAAATTTTCAAGTCAAAATTCGATCGTTTGGATTTTTAAATGTATTTTATTAGAGAGTGCAATCACCTTGCCAAACTGGAATTCTTGAATCTTGTTTAGCCACATCCTTTCTCGGTTAGGGCTTGGCCCTAGGTCACAATGGACAATCCTATAACTCGTATAAGAACTTAATAAACTTCGTTTAAGACTATAAATAAAGGTTCGGGAATTTTAGAATCACCTCGTGTCGAATAACTAGTCATCGTTCTACGCTAGACTTCATATTTAAGCATAACATGGCTATAGGAATCGAGCGTATTATAATAGGATGTTCTTGTTTATTGTAGAATCCGAGTTCGCCGAGGAACCCTTCTAACCTAAGCGAATCGTAAGAAAAGGAATAACACAAGGTAAAGAATCGATCTTTGCTTCCTCGATTGATTTTATGAATTGTTTAAGGCTTTGTTTGATTGATGCTTTTATAAATTGATTTTGGATGTTCCAAGCATGATTTTGGATTTGGTTTCTAATATTAATATTGTGTTTCTCAATTCTATATTTCTAATGATATTTCCTAAAAGTTTTGAATGTTTAATTATGGATTGGAAAAATGGTTTGGTTTAAAGAATTTCAAGGCAAATTATTATATTGAAATGTTTTCAATTTTGGGAAGATGGTATTATTATCGAAATGTTTTCGATAAAGGATTTGATAAAGGTTTGGAAATGTTTTCCTATTTATAAAGGTTTTAATCCATGGTTCGTGAGATGGAGGGTAGTTCGTCTTCTAGGCGACTACATTTTATATATATTGGCTTTGGGGTTGTTGATCACTTCCCCGTGTCTGTTAGATCACTTCTTGGGGTTGGCCCTTGTAAGGGTGCATGCACTTAAGTCTAAACATGACCTATTATTGTAGTTGGTTGGGTTATGCCCGCCTTCATGGTTACTCTATTCGTATTGATTCCATGGTACAAATGCATTTGATTAAAGTTGGTTTGAAAAGTCTATTTTCGAAAAATTTGTTGCAAAGGTTATCTATTTTATAATTCAAAGTTTCTATCAATTGTTTTATTAATCTTTCGTTTATTTAAATTATCATTCTTTACTCAACCTTTGTGTTGACGCTTTGCTTGTTTGTCCACTCTTGGTGGGCCTGTGGTGATCCATATGACTCCTTTGGGTTATATTGGGGAGCAGACTCCGTGCAGGTCGTTTGAGTTTTGGCGGGGTTGAAGGGCGCGATCACTACAAGAATCATTCGCCTAAATTAATGATGAACGCTTCCGCAATATTTATATTACATTTTGGTTTTTCGACAGTTATTTTAAACCTCTTTTGTTTCAATAAAGCATCTTTGGATTTGTTTTATGTTTTTAAATAGTGATATCCCGAGTATGTTTAGTCGGGGTGTTACACTATTTGCTATATATTGCGATACTGCTGTTCCTCGTTTATATTTTGGAGGTTTTGGCGGTCCTGAGCCGAAACCTGAGTCGAGTGGAGCATTTTTAGTATCGAGACTACGAGACCAAGCTCGAGCTTGCGCAAGAGCTCGGGATACAAAGAAAGACCAAGAGATTGAAAGGGCCACGAAGAAATAAAGGCCCGAAGGGTTTTCACCCCAAGTCAAAGGAAGAAGAGGCGGCCCAGTGAAGCGGTAGGCGGCCTGGTGGGCCGGCGGTATTTGGCCGCTCTGGCGATTCTTGCGTCGGTTTGATTTAATTCGAGTTTGGCTTTTAGGAAACTTATATATATACTCTTAGGTCGTACATCATAAAACTTATGATTTATTTCTGGTTTTATTATTAGGTTAAGTTTAGTTATTCTCTCTTTTACAAAGATTCAAACTTAATTAGTTTAGTTTCAAGATCGTTCTACTTTGTAACCGTCGGTACTCCGTTAAACTGCAGGTTTTATTTAATTGCGATTACTTTTATCATCATGTCTTTCTTTTATTGCTTTGTTTTGATTTCCAGTATGCGTAGCTAATTTCTTAATTAGGGTTTAGGGTGATTTGTGAGATTGGTTCAGGAACATGTTTTAATTGCTTATTTTGAATGAACTTGTGCAAGTTGACTTCTTCCTTCGCGTTTTATTATCAATTGAATTTAGTGACGCCTTTATTGAATTGAACTTAGGTTGTTTCAGTTTAAGATCGAAAGCCGAATTGAAACTAGACTCACGCGTAATTGATAAGTTAAGTTTAGTAAGTTGCGAGAGCCCGCTAAATTTGCTTAAGGTTAATATTGACTCGAGAGAGCGTATTCCTAAACCTAGTCAGTTGCATAGCTTCAATTGATTGTTAATTCCTTTTGAGTTGAGTTCCTGAATCGATGTCATATTGATCCCGATGCCCTAATCTCCCTTTTATATACCTTTTTACCATCTTATTTGCTGTTCTTAGTTTAGTCTTATAAAACTCCGATTTTATTGCCCTTGAGATTGACCTAGTTTAGCTGAGCATCCTCTTGACTGCCTGTCTCCCTGTGGATTCGACCCTGCTTACCGCTAGCTTCTGTTAGTTGTTTATTTAGGTTTTATTTTGATTAGGCGTGACGATTTAGCCTTGTCAGTGGCGGTGAGAGCCGTGTTGGTGTTGGTGTTGGTGTTGGTTTTAATTTGTGAGAGTTGAGGGTGAATGGGTTAAGATGAGGCTTTTAGGGTGAGAGCCTTTTGTTCAATGTTTACAACTACGGTTTAATTGAGAACCGTGGTCTTTTAGTCACACTTTTGGCTTCGGTTTTGTAAGGAACCGTAGCCTTTTATGAATTGTCAAACTTTTGGCTGTGGTTGTTCAATAATAACCGTAGCCGTTTCTAAATCCTATTTACAATGACTTAATGGCTACAGTTGATTATTACAACCGTAGCCTTTATTAGTCGCCAAATGTGATTTTTGTACTAGTGAGCAGAAAGCAGATCATCAACCTGCCATTTTACGAAAAAATTGATAGCCACAGTCAGTGAGGAGTAACTCAGACGTTCTCCCAGCCACATTGCATTACAATAGCTGACAAGTAAATAAAAAACAGCTCATAATAATAATAATAATAATAATAATAATAATAATAATAATAATAATAATAATAATAATAATAATAATAATAATAATAATAATAATAATAATAATAATAATAATAATAATAATAATAATAATAATAATAATAATAATAATAATAATAGCCACAGTCAGTGGGGAGGTCCTTGACTTGATCATGGCAGAGGGCCCGGGTTTTGGCCTCCATCTTAATGTCGATAAGACGGAGGTTTTTTGGCGTACAGAGGATCCTCGGAGTCGGCATCCTGGTGTCTTTCCTTCTTCTATTGCACGGCCTGTGCGCGGTGTCTCTGTTTTAGGTGGCCCGGTCTGCACTTGCCCTTCTTTTGGCAGTGAGCTTGTGGCGCAGAGAGTGCCTAAGACCATCGTTCTTATGGGTTTAGTCGCGAGGATCGAGGACCCACGATGCGAGTTATACGCTTCGTGCTTGTATGCGGGTGTTTTGGCTTTATTTTACCCTCCGCACTTGTTCTCCGCGTGTCTTCGGGAGGCCACCTTGTGTTTGATGCGCGCTACGTTCTAGCGTGGAGCGTATTGTCCGCAGCGAGGCGGGCCTGGGTTTGGGGACTGGCAGTGGCGCCTTGCTACGCTTCCTTTTCGCCTCGGTGGGCTTGGGGTCTATGCAGCAGGGGATGTTATCCATTATGCTTTTCTGGCTTCCCGTTTGCAGACTGCAGAGTTGCAGGCTACGCTACTACGGTCTTCAGGAGTCGGGGTTTCTGGCCCTGCTTTTGACGTCGCTTTACAGGGGTTTACCGAGACTACGGGTTTTGCTTTCCCACGTGACCCAAGTGAAGTCACTGCCACTAGACATATGAAGAAATTGGCAGAAATATATTTCACGAAGGTTGCTATTTCTGCAGAATCTGCTTTCTCACTCTCCCCGCGACAGATCGCCTTATGGAGGTCTCAGCAGGGTGCCCATTCATCTGGGGTTCTTGTGCGATGCCTATTTCCGCTAGGGCGGACTATGAATGGGAGGAGTTACCGTAGTGTGGCAGTTCTGGCCTGGTGTTCCGTTGTTTGCGGTGTCTAGGCCTGTTACCTTTGTTCTCGGGTGTCTGTTGGTGATGTGTCACGGTGATCATGCGGTCTCGTGTCTTTGAAATTTGTTGGGGTTAAGTATCGGCAAAACCTGGTCCGCGACACCTTCTTTGGATATCTCGCTCTGGTGAGTATCTCGGCGGGGAAAGAGGTCAACATTGATCTGGTTGATGGGCACGGCGGATCCCTTCGCCCTGCGGATTTGCTTCTGTACTCTTGGGTCAGGGGGCGTGATGTTTGTGTGGACCTCACGGGTTCGTCCCCCTTGACTCGGCCCAGGTTGGCCGAGTTCGAAGTGCAGCGGGGTGGTTCTTTGCTGCAGCCAGTATGAAATGTGCTAAGTACATAGATTCTGTCTGCGGTGGTAGCTACGGTTTCCTCCCGTTCTCCTTCTCTACATTGGGGGAGCTGGATTCAGCGGCCATAGCTTTACTCAAGCGGGTTCAGAACTTCTCTGCCTCCCATGATGCAGGGGCTCGGGTGTCCGCATATATTTTTATTCGACTTAGCTTTGCGATTGCAAAGGGGGTGGGGGCCCAGATTATATCTCGGCTCCCCCCCAATTTTGTGTAAACGATGTAAAAATTCCTTTCATAATAATAATAACGGCTGCAGATAAAAAAAAAAAATTAAAAAAAAAAAAAAAATAAAAAAATAATAATAATAATAATATAATTTAGTAAGCTGAAACGTTTATATGACATATCCCTACGGGGTCGACTACTAACCAGCTGACAATAGGACCTCAGCTAGTTAGTCCCGCAGACTCGACAATAGGACCTCAAGATACTTCCGACAATACTGACAATAGGACCTCATTAAACTAGTCTAGGCCAATAATAGGACATTGAACACTAAACCAGTCCGAAAGCGGATAAAAATATAAAGTTTCGTAACTTACTAAATCAAAAAAAACATCAACTTAATATTATTATATTAAGATCACACTACGATACTTATTAACATACTTAATACCACTCCATAGGACACACTAATAACGCCAAATAGTTAAATTGATTAAATAAATAATCGACCAAGTTTCCCCAAAGCACAAATATACACACGCTACATGCACAGGAACACAATTATTTAACTGTATAAGTTCATAATTACGTTTAACCCAACGCCACTTCCTACTTGAATGATTTCCAACGCCCTATACAACACATGATTACAAACAATTCCACACAGAATGCAAACGAGTATTCAGCCAATTCATAAGTATAACCGAGACAATCCCAGCACACACAGTCACTATATCGCAACCACACGTAGTAATGTAATATCGAGTTACGTCGACAAAGTTACCTGTTCGCGCTAGTCCTCAATTGAGTCGTCTACTACGTACGTGTCAGCGTTAGGGTCGTCCCGGTTCAGTCCTACGATCGATTAGGGAGAAAAACGAGTATAAATACGAGTTACGACATCGACGATGATCAAAGCGAATGAACAAAACGGAGTATAGCTTACCTTAATGCGAAGAGGATGAAGAGAGGGTAATTATGACGCAAAACGGAGTAAAACGGTCAAGAAACGAAGTCGTACGGAAGGCACGAAGAGGCGTCAATGGAAGGGTAAAGAGGATGTTAGGGGTGCTTAATTGATGACGGAAATATCAGATGAAGGCGGGGATTGTTATACGAAGCAAGTGATTACCTAGGTTTAGTTTTATATGTAAACTAGTGATGCGACCCGTGAAATTCACGAGCCACTTTAATATATTTCGTATGTTTTGATTTAAATTCTCCGAATTAGCTTCATTAGTAACCATTTATCCCATCGCTTCACGACCTGAAGCTTAAAAAAAAAAAAAAAAAAAAAACCTTTGATTAGTCTTGAAAAATATACTTCCTCCAATTCAATAGAAAAACCAAGCAACCCAATGATATCCGATAGCAACAATACCATCACCAACTACTTACATTTGCCACTTTCATTAAATGGTCTCACACATTCATGCTACCATTGAAGACTGAATGGTTATTGACTTATCGTTTAATACTTGCAATTGCGGAAAGATAATGGTAAATAATTGTATGGCCAGAGCAAAATTTTAAGCTATTGTTATGTTATTTCTTGTTAAACAAATTCCTTGGAGGAAAAAGGTGCCAATAATTCTACAATGACAGGTGATATTTGAGATTTTTTTTCGTGACATACTCATGCACTCTTTATTCTCAGTAACACGTTAATTACTCCTTCACGTAGGTGATGTAGAACGGACTCGATATTTTGCAGCGGAAAATAAAAGATATGAATTAGCTAAGAAAATCTCGCAAGACCCCTCAACTAAGACTAGAATTAAACTAGCAATCTCGCAAGACTACTAGATTAACTCCTTTTGGTAACTCTAAACCTCGCAAGGAATCAAGTTAACAAGAATTCAACCTCGCAAGGAAGAATTAACACTCTTATAACTCGCAAGTTAATAAGAACACACAAGTATAAGCTTGAATTTTATTTCTCAAAGTAATCTGAAAAATAAGGTCACAATCCAACCTTATTTATAGTACTCTAAACAACTATATTGGTCCTAGGCTAATAAGGATACAAAATTATTCATCAACTAATAATTTCCTAATCTAATTAGGAAATAAACTAACAAAATAAAATAAACTAAAAGAAATTATTACTCCTACCACTTCTAGGATACTTTTCCAAGTTTATTTGCAACTAAATAAACTAAATAAAGATAATAAAATAAGATAAATTAACACGATTCAATTTTAGGAAAGTCGTGTTTCCAGCTGCCTGTTTCACGCGTTTCCAGTTAACAGCTGGAAACATGTATCTGCGTTTCCTGTCGGACAGCTTTAACAGCTGGAAACGTGTATCTACGTTTCCTGTCGGACAGTTTCCGCGTTTCCACTGTTTGTGCTTGCGTTTCCACTGTTGGACAGTTCCTGTCAGACAGCTTTAACAGCGGGAGCCTAGAATCACTGTGGAAACGGAAGCACAAACAGTGGAAACGCAAGCACAAAAAGTGGAAACGCAGAAACTGTCCGACAGGAAACGTAGATACACGTTTCCAGCTGTTAAAGCTGTCCGACAAGAAACGCAGATACATGTTTCCAGCTGTTAACTGGAAACGCGTGAAACAAAAGTAAATTTGGAAACACGACTTTCCTAAAATTGAATCGTGTTAATTTATCTTATTTTATTATCTTTATTTAGTTTATTTAGTTGCAAATAAACTTGGAAAAGTTTCCTAGAAGTGGTAGGAGTAATAATTTCTTTTAGTTGATTTTATTTTGTTAGTTTATTTCCTAATTAGATTAGGAAAGTATTAGTTGATGAATAATTTTGTATCCTTATTAGCCTAGGACCAATATAGTTGTTTAGAGTACTATAAATACTGATTTGTGACCTTATTTTTCAGATTACTTTGAGAAATAAAATTCAAGTTTATACTTGTGTGTTCTTATTAACTGCGGTTATAAGAGTGTTAATTCTTCCTTATGAGGTTGAATTCTTGTTAACTTGATTCCTTGTAGGTTTAGAGTTACCAAAAGGAGTTAATCGAGTAGTCTTGGGAGATTGCTAGTTTAATTCTAGTCTTAGTTGAGGGTCTTCTTGAGATTTTTTAGCTAATTCATATCTTTTATTTTCCTCACGCAAAATATCGAGTCCGTTCTACATCACCTACGTGAAGGAGTAATTAACGTGTTACTGAGAATAAAGAGTGCATGAGTATGTCAAGAAAAAAAATCTCAAATATCACCTGTCATGGTAGAATTATTGGCACCTTTTTCCTCCAAGGAATTTGTTTAACAATAAATAACATAACAATAGCTTAAAATTTTGTCGGCGTCATACAATTATTTACCATTATCTTTTCCGCAATTGCCGTGTTTCGTTCTTAGTGGGCGCGACACTTGCATTCACTCTTACCACATGTAAAGATCACTTGACGGGATTGGAACAGAAGTTCGAATCATTTCGAACACTAGAAGATGAGATGCAAGTACTATAGTATTCGGCGTGGTTTACGAGTCAAGTAAGTCGCTGCACTATGGTAGTGAGATGTAAGCGACTAGAGTACAATGGCCTACTCAGTGGTCAGGATCGTAAGCAGTATAAGTTGTTTGATTAAATGAGAATGAGTGCGTACCATCTTTGAAAACTAAAGACCACAAATTTCTGAAGTGAATCGAGTCTGCATGATGTGAATGATACGATATGTATGTTTGTTTGCGATCTAATATCGCTTCGTAATCCTGTTGATATGCTGTGACACTATTGCTATGATATTATCTGTTATTTGCTTTCATAACTGAATATCATGCTTATATGATTTATCGTCTTAATCGGATGCTTATTATGACTTATATGTCTTTATATGCTATATGTAATAAGCATGTTTATGTTTTTATCATAATGTTATAATTATGAAGCGATAGTAATAAACCAAATTAATTGAAATCGAGGGTAAGTATGAGCATAGCTAGTCACTGTCCGCTCAGCGGGCACCCTCCATCAGTTTATTGTGCAGGATAATTGTGGACCGGAAGCTGGTTGTTGGACGGGGCCATACGATGATTTAATGCTTTACTTTTTGTTGTTTTCGAGAGATTTGTAATATATAGCCTATTACACTTTTTAATTTCCGTACTTAGAGATGTTTTATTCAACTCTTGAACGATGTTGTAACATTTGGTTTTTTATGTATAATTAATGACCCTGTTTAAGACTTAATTAATTTCCGCCTTAGTAATTAAAGTCGACTAAAAACCAGGTTGTTACAGTTGGTATGAGAGCTGACTCGTGACCGTAACATGAATTGCCTAATGCGATTTATGCTTACCTAACGAGAGACACCTGGGCGGTACAAACATATTAATATGTTAACCCGCGAGACTACTAGGATCAAATAATAAATTAGATTTTTCTTTAACTAGATCACTTAAATAATAACTTTAAATCGCTTTAAAGTGTGAGGATGGGTAGAAACCTTAAGGACCGACCCTAAGCTATGGACTTTTAAATAACAAACTACTACCCCTCAAAATAAAATACACTAACTATCGTATGCTTGTGGAGCGATTTGAAGCGGGCCTCTTTTGACCTTGTAACCACACTCACCCTAAACTCGGTTCACTCATGAACATCCTTTCAATCACACGTTTTTTAGGGCTGAAAATGGGTGGTTAAGTTTCTGAAATTTATTGTAAAACATAAAACAAAGATAGGTGGATATGAATTAGACTAAGCACAAAGCCATGAGTCTAAGACTAAGGATCCGATCAAGCACTAAGCTAGGATCATCACCCAAGATACTCCAAGCACTAAGCTATGGAGGTTTTCTCAAACACTTAGCCATGAGAGAGGCTAGGGTTTTCAAAGAAAAACTCACACTTTAAAACTCAACTTTTTTATATATCACAAATCTGAAAATTTACATGAGGGAATGCTTGGTTTATATAAGACCAAGGCTTTCATCCTAGCCATACATCTTCCCTAAGATCTAAGGGCTACAAAATGACTTACAAAACAACAATAAAATCGGCCCACAAGATGTTACAAAATCAGCATACAAAAGTTCAACAACAACTAAAGTAGAAAGCAACTCTTGGATGCATCCTCTCCCTTCATTGTTGTTGTTCATCCAAGGGTCTTGATTGGTCCTTGGAGAGCAAGTGGGACGTCCCATTTAGGTCCCCATGCTGATTTTCTCATGCTTCCTTACAACATACAAAAAGTGACAAAGACATAAAGTATAAAGCAAACTTTATTGAAAGGGACTTGTGTTTGAATTAGTGTGTATCACTTGAACGCCAAATCAGCCGAGATTTTGGAGCCTATTTGGGCTGACTTTTCTTGACCATTAGTCCAAGGACCATGGTTAGATCGTAGACCAAAAATCGGGACCAAATCGCCAAGCCATTTCGTTCCAGCTTGCTACTTGCTGATGTGACTAACTAAAACTAACAACTATCCTCGGATATAAAATCTAAGTAATAAATTTAATTCTCGAAGAACGAAGCCATTAATCGGATACATGACGACAAGACCTTGTGGATACCCATATCCGTACCCTCCCACTCAAAACCCTGTGATGTAACACGGACTTTTATTAAGCATGCTTTAACGTTGACTTAAACGGTTCTAAATATGTCGAATTCATTTTGAGTCGTTTTGAAATGTTAAAATGATTTAGGTCGCTTCACATTATATTTAAATAAATGTTCATTTAGTCCATTTAGGGTCTAGCTTGGTCCGCGTCCTGCTTCATTTGGCATGAGCTTCGCACGTGCAGTACAATTAGCCCCTTTTACATTAACAAGGTCTAATTCAGCATTCCTAAATTCCTAAATTTAGGCCCGGTGGCTAAATCCCCTCTTTAGCCTCCTCTCTCACAAAATATAGCCTCACGGGTTACCTTATTTCACAAAACTCTACAAAATACACCTTTTTTACATTTTCGGGTCTCGGGCCCAGAACCGAGCCCAAACCCGCCTTTGGCCCTCACTCCAAAGCCCTCAACCCTTCAAAATGTCTTAGGAACCCCTCTCAGCTGTTTTCTTGGCGTACAAGCTCGAGATTATACTGTATCTTTCCAAGATATTATCAAACCGAAACTTGGAAACTAGGCTCAAACCATTATTCCCCAAACCGCATAGCCTTATGCGGTTTAGGGGTGAAACCGCATAAGCCTATGCGGTTTACCAGGGCAACCGCATAAGCCTATGCGGTTTGCCTGCCTGGTTTTATCTCGAGATTTCCTAATTTCTCTGAGGTTTTTAGTATATATTGTGGATACCCACATCCGTACCTCCCGCCAAAAACCCAGTGATGTAACAATGGACTTTTATTGCATGCTTTTATGTTGACTTAAATGGTTCTAACTATGACGAATTCAAGTTAAATGTTTTAGAATGCAAAATGAGGTTTCTTTATGGGTCATCACTCTTAGTGTCCTTAGGATAGTCTAGAGTCTAGCTTGTCTCAAGTTCAGGTCCTAATCGGCATGCGTACACCCCCTTTACAAATACATAGTCTAATTGGCCATTTTACACTAACAAGGCCCAGTTCGATTTAGGTCCAGTCACTAAAACCACCTTTTAGGATTGGCAAAAGCCCGAGACAGCCTCACGGATTGTCTTATTTCACAAAACACTACAAAATACAACCTTTTCACATTTTCAGGGCTCGGGCCCAAAACCGAGCCCAAACCCATCCTTGGCCCGCTTCCCTAGGCCCAAGAACTCACCCGCCTAAACCCTAGAAGATCATACAAGGTCTACTTGGAGCACAAGCAAAGAGAAAGCAAAGAATATTACCGAGATATTGCAAATCGGATTAAGGAAATACGAAATCTGGAGGTTTTGCCCGAGGTACAAGCCGCAAGGAGCCTTGCGGCTCCTTGGGGTGATCGTATGAAGCCATGCGATTTGCCCTGGCATTCGCATTGGTCCTTGCGATTTGTGCAGGCGGTTTTATCCTCTAGGGTTTCCTAAATCCTCTCGGATATTCTACTATAAATACAACCCTTTGCTCGACCCTTCAACACAAGTTTTCGACACAAGATAAACACCTCTCCTCACAACCTTTCTTCCTAGGTTTTAGCACACTCACATATACACACAAAAAGCCTCACGCATAAACATCCTTGAATTCTTCATCTTCCTAGTGTTGAATTCTTCTCCTTTTGAAGCGCCTAGGTTTCCTGATTTGAGACAGGTAGGTCTTAATCCTAACATGGATTAATGTTTTCTTTACTTCTTTGACTAGCAAAGGCCTACACTAGGCTCGATCACCCCGACTTTGGTACGCAAGTCTGCTTTTCATAAGGCGGCCATGCACCTCGAATACACAACCTATTCGTAACACCTTTCCAAAGTCGCATAAACAACTGATCTCTTTAAAATAAATCCATGGACAATTGAACTTTATTTTATTGTATGCATTTTAGCAAATCCTCACCTTGCATCTAAATCACTTAAAATGAATTCGTCATTAACTGAACTGTTTTCGTTAACAAGTTAAGCCTGCTTAACTGAGGGCTTTAAACAATCTCTTTTTGCATTATTTTTTACAACCTTTATCGCACTTGTACGTAGCGAATTACTTAGGCTCATGTATCATTCTTTGCATTGTTCTCAAGTCTAGTAGAGGCTATCTTTTGATAGGCTTTTCCAAAAGATCTTTCATAAAAACATTATTTTGAATTATGCTTTAGAAAAGTACCCTCACCCGAATCCGAATCTGGTTTCACAATAACCTTAGACGGATAGGTGTCGACGTGCCTTGAACTCTAAGACGTGTCTTTGAGCATGAGGACACGGAGGCGGGTTCTAAATTTCCCTCATAATTTAGTGGCGGCTCCAAAACAGTTTTTAAAGGTTTTTCTTACTTAATCTTTTTAACTTTACGCCCTTAGCAAGACGTCGAGTGGTTCCATGTAAATCCCGGTACCTACAGTTGGCGACTCCGCTGGGGACAGGTTTTAATTTTAAAACTAAAACTAGCTTTTTCTTTTTAAAAATAAAAACGTGACTTGAACAACTTGAGAACAATCAACATACATGAGCTAAGCATATTCGTTAGAGTCGAATCTAGTCGGATTCACACACGAATACCCCGAGAGGTGGTTCCAAACGCAGGCATTGTCCATTCGACAAGGCACGTACTGGACTAACCTTCCTCTCACCCCTCCACGGCTTGCCGTAGCAAACTGGTTTGACCGCCCCAGGGTTTCCTTCGTATCCTACACGTTATACTGTGTGGGCGAAGGGCTAAAAGCACCTGCCAAAGCGTACTCAAATCAGTTGGAGGCGTACAAGACTTGACCAAACGACCAAGAGTCATCCGTACGAGTGCGAGGCTATACAATATAGACTTTTTCCAAATTCATTTGCATTACATATCTTCGAAAACTCACTTAAAATTTTCAAGGTAAAAATGAACCTAACAACTAACATCTAACATTTTTACAAACAAAACTCTCGCGAATTTTTAAAATAAACATTTTTCAAATTTCCTTTTTTTTACACAACTATCAAAACCCGAGTCAAGGTTTCTAACCCGAACTCGTGGATTTTATTCTTTGAGTCTCGCAGCTCAAATCCTTTTTAACATCTTCGACCTGACTAGCTCGAGTCGAATCCTTTCCATACATTTTAACTTAGCCCACGACAACATACCGTCACTTGGGCTAAAAGAATTCAAAACAAAACAAAACATTTTAACATCGAGGCGAGTTGCGCGCACGCATCCTCGTCTCAAAAATCCTCCTAGCTTAAAACGTTTCGAAAACTTTCCTTTTTCAAGCTAAGAAAATAAGCAAAACCCGAGCAAGGTTTAAAACCCGAGCTCGTGGATCTTCTCTCACAAATTTTTGAAATAAACTGGAATGAAACCTAATGGGTTGGATTTCACTCAAGAAAACAACTAAAATCGATTTGTAAAAGTGATGAAAATCTCGGCCAAAGTAGTGTAGTATTGTGTTTGATTTTCTGAAATTTTGTAAGTTAAATGAAAACATAAAAGGATAGGCTAAATCTAAGCACAAAGCCAAAGATTTAGGGTTGAGTAATTAAGCACTAAGCCACTAATTAACTCGATAATCATTCAAGCACAAAGCAATGAAAATAAGGAAGAGTATGAACTCAAACTTAGGGTTTTTTTTTATCAAAAGCAAATCTGAAATTACAAGCAATGAGAGAGGGTTTATATAATACCCATTCTCTAATCTCTACCCTACAATTCAAGTTTGATCTAAGGGCTCATAGAGGCCCTTGAAAAACAACAAACTAACGGCTCAAATGAGCTCACAATTGCTGAAAATTTTGAAGACAAACAAACAATTACATAAAGCATAAAGCATAAAGCATAAAGCATAAAGGAAGATAGTGACTTGTGGTGAAAAGGACTTGTGGAAGACAAACATGTGATGTTTCTCCTCATTATTTTCGGCTGACTTGGGTGTTCTCACTTGACTCTTGCTCTTGATGATTTAATTGACTTGAGGTTGAGTTTTGGACCTTAGGTTAGAAGCGGGTCCTAGGTCAATGGATCGCACACTCTCAACTCCCGTTGCATAAACATCTTTCGAAACTTCATTTTGCAAAAAACAAGCAAAAACCCGAGCAAGGTTCAAAACCCAAGCTCGTGGACTTACTCCTTGGGTCACGCGGCCCAATCCCATCTTTTAACATCCTCGACTCGACGTGCTAACCGCTCTCGAGCCAAACTGCTTTTCATATATCCCAGCTCGAGCCCACGACGACATACCGTTCACATGGGCTCAATCAATTTAAAATAAAAGCATTTAACATCGAGGCAAAATGCATGCCCGCATTTTCGTCTCAAAAGCTTCTCAAAACAAAACCCTTTCATTTTTTGAAATAATCTCTTTTCAAAATTCATCTTTTTATACAAGTATAGCAAAAACATCCTCAACGATTTTTGAAATAAATCACTTTCTTTTCAAAAAAATCTCACGTCAAACCAAATAGTCTTATGCTATTTCGGCTTGGCTCTTCAAGCATTCTTTTCAACTCACCCGGGAATAATTACCACATTCTCTAAGCCTTTGGAAACGTAAATGGATTAAATAACCCACGGTTATCCTAACCCATTTATTGCATGCTTTCTCACAAAGCATGACCTAAGAATTAGAACACATTCTTGTTGAGTTTCTTCAAAGCAAACCCACGACCTTTGACCTTTTCGAACCTCTAAAAACAAACTCTTTTTCAAAACTCTTTGGGCCAAACAACTCATTGTCAAACTGGCCCAACATTAGCATCCTTCGCCAAGCCCAAGAAGGGCCAATCCCAATCTTGTGGACTCTAACATCGGATCGAATGGCTCAAAACCACTTCGATCCATTTCTTCTTTGACAAAATCCATGTGGACGTGTAAACTCGTCCTCATCACATTTTCGGCTCAAATAGCTTAACGCCATTTCGAGCATCAACTGCAATAGGATCTTAAAGACACATCGTTAACATAAACCTATAGGATTCTATCACAAACATCATTCACATCGAGCATGAAACGTTTTAAAACATTTCTGGCTCGAAATCCTTTCTAAACATCTTCATCGACACACGACGAACCCCTTTCACTACGCTCTCACTACATTTTGAAATAATATTTTTCAAAATGCTTTTCCCCAAACCAATTGATCCACACTCAATTTGGTTTGACTTACACAAACACTCTCTTCATCCAATAATAATCAACACATTCTTGCGACACTTCGAAAACACAAATGGGCTGCATGACTCGCAACCCATCTCTCGCAAAACTCTTTTCAAACCCGAGAACGTCAACCCATCCACGAGGATTTTCACGAAAACAAATCGAACGGCTCACGGCCTTTTCCTTTTTACACCTCTTTCGAAATAAGCATTATTCAAAAGTTTTCACTGGCCTAAAGCCTTCTAGGATCAACCATTCCTCTTTTCGCAAAAGTACAAAACCCGGGAATGTGTAAACTCAATCCCGTGGACTTTCGATGTTGAACCAAGTGGCTTATAGTCGCTTCGGTTTAACTCTTCCTTAAGCAAATGCATGAAAACGAGCACGACCATTTCCATCGCATGTTCAAAGCACCCTCGATTCGAGTAGCTTATCACTACCTTGGATCGACTTTCGCTCCACAACCCAACAACGAGGCCATCGGGTTCGATCTTAAGACATCTTTTGCACAGAGTAGAAATGTGACAACGCATTTCAACTCAACACCCTCTCACTTTCAAAACAAAGCACCCTCAAAGACAAAAACGAATCAAAGTATGCGTTATTCGAGTCTCGACACCAAGGGCATCGACGTGTACCCACGACACGTACATCACCAAGCAACCGACAAGGCGTTCACTCAAGTACCATCGACGATCTGGCGGATCTCCTCATGCAATTCGAGTCTTTTAAATACGGGTTGAGTTTTTAGGCATTGAGTCAATCTCCGTCAGTCTAGAACAATCGGGCCTTCGACGTACGACATTTTAACAAATCGATAAGGGAATAAGTTTGCCTACAACCCAGTTTCCTTTCACCCATTTTACTCACATTTATTATACAAAAACATTTTGCACCACATGCATTGCATCCTAGGAGTAGCTATCCGAAGAAGGTCTAGGCCGGGTACGAAGGTCGAAGTCAACATCAATACAAGACAAGAATAAGAAGGTTTTCGACGACTAAACACCTACGGTTCGGTAGTCAGCTTGTGGTCTACTACTCCGCTGCTTTTGGAGGAGGATCCATTAATTTGGAGCTCCACAGTGGTCATGAATTTGATCACGACCAAAAATATGAGTATTCCTGGATCGCCCTCCGCGTACTCGATCGCGTGCCTAATAAGCAAATGAACTTGTCAGAGGAGTCCGGCGTGATAGACACATGATCACATGCAACCTTCCCACCATAGGGTCCAGCAAAGTCGAAACTCGAGCCCAAGCCACAAAGGGCGCGACGAATTCTCAAACACAAAAGGGAAATACAATCAAAAGTGAAAACGACGGCAAAGGAGCAAAATCAAGGAGCTAACAAGTCTCAAAGTCTTCAAGAAATCAAAAAGCCACAAGTCTCAAAAGAAAGGGACAAAATAACATTCAAGAAGCCCGAAAGTCAATAGGGCAAGTGGCTCAGCAAATAAAGGTCTGCCCAAAACTGGACCCAGTCAAATACCTCTTCAAGAAACCCGTGCCAAATGAAAACATGGCACGATGGACGTAGCTCTTAGCCGAATATGACATCAAGAGACGAACAGTCTCCGATCTCCCCAAAGACGGAATTTACCAACATAAACGACGAACAATATACTTCGATGGTTCATCCAATTATCGAGGTCGAGGAAAAAGGAATACTCCTCATTTTCCCAAACGGCGAACACATACGCCTCTCCATCAAATTGGACTTTGATGTGACAAACAAACGGCCAAGATCAACTAAGGAGAACCTACCTTTAGGATGCAATGTATCAAGGTCAATCACATAAACACCCTTCTGGACCGGCGGGTCCTTAAACACGCACCTTTCCACAAAAAACATCACATGGACCGGCGGGTCCTTAAACACGCACTTTTTACAACAAAACAGCCTTCTGGACCGGCGGGTCCTTAAACACACACCTCCCCATACAAAAACACCTTATGGACCGGCGGGTCCTTAAACACGCACCTTTTCACATAAACAAACACTTTCCACAAACACATTTCACAAACACCCTTACCGGACCGGCAGGTCCTTAAACATGCGCCTTTGGAACTACGCTAGGTTTGATTCCGTACCCACGAATACGTAGGCCGCTCTCACGTGCCCAACTGAATTTCACAAAACATCCCTATGTCTAAAGCTTTCAAAGCCAAGGACATCCTCACAGAAATCTACAAAAATCAAAGGCAAACTGTTTCTTTATCGAGGCGTTAAAACGACTACGTCGAGACAAAGTTGTGTTAGACCTAGGAGTAGTACTCTGCTTTTTTATCTAACCTTGATCGTTTTGCAGGAACAACAACATGCCACTGAAGCAACCATGAGTCGCCAAGCCGGGGGCTTTACCGATGCACGTGTCACAGTCACTTACATCCCTATCATTGTCGAGTTTTGAGTCACGCATACGATTCACCTTCGCCTTTGAAACACTTTAAACCCTCTTTTCCTTTCAAAGCTTTTCAAGTTTTTAAAACTTCTAAAGCATCCACACATGCACGAGGAAACACATCCTTCAAACATCTCATCCACATCCACAAAGAGCATCTTTCAAAAATTAACTCAACACTCGAGTTAACGCACTTTGAAAAGAACTCGTTGTGAACTAACACAACACCCGAGTCAATGCACTTTAAGAAGCACTTTCTAAAAATTAACGCAACGCTCGATTTAATGCTAAACACAAATACACCTTCAAGCATCTTCAAAATCTTCTTTTGCAAAAACAGCATTTTCAAAATTTTGTTTTATGAAAGTGTCATTTTCAAAACCTTCTTTTGCAAAAACGGTTTTTCCTTCGAACAAAAGGCATTTCCAAAAACGCGAGAGCATTTTCAAAAACTTTCTTTTCTCGAGTACTAACTATGCAGGTACAAGCAAGAGATGGAGAAGACATCAAGCACGACATAAGCATTCACAATGCTCAAAATGCAGTCAAGCACATGGAGTACGCCCGACGATACTGGATACACGCTACGCCAAACCACGCAAGACACACTCTATCCAGCAACACTGGAATATGATACACCACGCTCTATGGAATTGGATACGCTGAGACACAATCCAT
Organism: Dianthus caryophyllus; assembly: GCA_023091065.1. NCBI lineage: Eukaryota > Viridiplantae > Streptophyta > Magnoliopsida > Caryophyllales > Caryophyllaceae > Dianthus > Dianthus caryophyllus. The sequence continues at coordinate 2,389,010 of JALGRB010000018.1, forward strand.
CCGACAGTACTAGATACGTCCTACCCTAGACAAAACGACAAAAACAACAACTTTTGACCGGTTACATCCATAACCATCTGTGATGCAGCCCATTTCCTACCAAATGGAGAACAAAGCGCCAAACCTCAAGACTGGGGGCTTATCTATGATACTCCCAATATCTATAGATAACACATACACCTCCTTAGACTAGGAAGCTACACGATCCTTTCTCGCAAGCATTATGATCGACTCATGCACCATGAGTGCGATATACATCTCACACTTACAACGAAGACTGGGGGCTGACACTCCACTTTAATATTACACTCCTGTACGAAGTACAACAAAATAGATATCCTTCACGGACGTCCAAAAACTTTACAACAACAAGTCGAAGCAAAGAACCTACCTTGATAGGGGACACCCTCAGAACAATAAACACCCCAGAAGCAAAAGCGAGTCAAATTCACAATTCGACTTAGCTCAAACGCCCTCCGGGCCGGCATGCCCTTAAACGTGCATTACCGAACTACGCTGGTCTGATTCCACACACCATGGATACGTAGGCAGCTTTGCAAAAGGCACGACCAACACCCCGCACCAAAACATCATTCCATGCAAAGACAGAAGGAACATTTCAAGTTTGACTTAGTTTTTACACCAAAACTCAACCAAACTAAGGGGGCAAAATTAAAATCATTGTCACGATCTTGACCTTACTTTTACACCAAAGCATAGTCCTAATTATAAACAAGACTTTGATTTAGCTTTAAAGCTTCGTCAAAGAAAGCCAACACTAAAAGCCAACATCATTTTGCCTAAATTCCAATCAAATTAAGCCAAACTACAAGGGGGTAATCCCAAACCAAACACTGTACTCCACACTTTGACTCAGTCTTCATACAAAACTTCGTCAAAATCGAGGGGGTAATCCAAAAACACTTTCTCCAACACATTTAATACCAAACACACGCTCCTCATTTTGACTCAATTTTCATACAAAACTTAGTCAAACTCGAGTGGGTAATTCAAAAACACTTTCAATCGAGCAACCTTGTCATCAAGTTTGACCATCGTTATACACTCTAACTCGGTCAAACTGGGGGCTCGTACCCTACACCCCTCAAGCTTCCGTCAACGAAAAATAGGGTAATTTTTTGCGAAATGACGCCTAACGAAGAACAAATCACGCTATCTGCGAGCATCTACGGTTTAGCGACACCTCCAGAACCGCTACGAACACAAGCATGCGCACTAAAAGCATAATACTTTCACGTGTGCACAAAGTATCAGACACCCAAACATCAGACACCCGAACACAGATACAAACATTCGAACACCCAAACATCCCAAGTCCAAGAGACGAGTATCAAGTGAACCCAAAGGAATTGTAATGATACCACGTTTCATGGCCGAAGCAAGCGAAATCTGAAGATCTTTAGAAGAGAAAATCGCAGATTCGAATTTTTCGGATTTGAAACCGCGACATGTGCGAATGAGTTCAAGCTTGAAGTCGCCAATTGATAAGAGATTCCCCGGAAGAATCACTAGTCGGCAAGGCAATTTACAAGGCATGTTTTATTCCACGTTTTCTATCCACCTTGGGTTCGATTCATTTCCAAGCCTAAGTATTTTTCTTCGGAACCGCAAGCTTTTCGGTTAAGGCGTCACCTAAAGTTCGCCACACACACACACTCTTTAACGAGTTTAAGCATTACACGATCATAATCACAACCTTTGCGTTTACACATGAGCACTAAGCATGAACACTTTCCCTCGGACGATAATTCCCGGCGGGCACCAGCACTCTTTACGAGACGAAGCACCACCACAAGCGTTAGCACGAAGCATAGGCACCTACGCTCTTTCACGAGACCAAGCACCTGCGCTCTTTCACGAGACCAAGCATCTGCGCTCTTTCACGAGACCAAACAACAGCAACAGCACGCTGTGGATACCCGTATCCGTACCCTCCCAAACAAAACCCTGTGATGTAACACGGACTTTTATTACGCACGCTTTAACACTAACTTAAACGGTTCTAATAATGTCGAATTCATTTTGAGTCGTTTTGAAATGTTAAAATGATTTAGGTCGCTTCACATCACACTTAAATAAATGCTCTTTTTGTCCATTTGGAGTCTAGCTAGGTCCTCGTCCTGCTTCATTTGGCATGAGCTTCGCATTTGCACTACAATTAGTCCTTTTACATTAACAAGGTCTAATTCAGCATTCCTAAATTCCTAAATTTAGGCCCGGTAGCTAAATCTTCCCTTTAGCCTCCTCTTACACAAAATACAGCCTCACGTCTTACCTTATTTCACAAAACACTACAAAATACACCTTCTTCACTTTTACGGGTCTCGCGCCCAAAACCGAGCCCAAACCCAGCCTTTGGCCCGCGCTCCAAAGCCCTGAACATCACAAATATCTCAGAAATATCCCAGGAGTTTTCTTGGCAAGCAAGCTCGAGATTATCCCGTAATCTTTCAAAGATATAATCAAACCGAAACTAGGAAACTAGGCTAAAAGCCACACCCTCAAACCGCATAAGCTTATGCGGTTTGGGGTGGCAACCGCATAAGCCTATGCGGTTTGCCCTGGCAACCGCATAAGGCTATGCGGTTTCCTGGCTTGTTTCTATCCCCGGATTTCCTAATTTCTCCGAGGTTTTTAGTATATATACACCTCTATACCTGACCTCGAAAAACACAATTTACACCCAGCTTTCACAGCAAATACACTTCAAAACTCTCTAAAGCCTCACGCACTCAAATCCTTGAGTTCAACACACCATCCCGTGTTGAATTCATCCTCCTTTTAAGTTCAAGAAGCGAAGCTCTGCCTGCATCCAAGCATCGGGACAAGGTAGGTGCAGATCCACTTGGATCAAAGCTTTTCTTATTTTTCATGGACTAACAAAGGGACTACACTCTAGCGCCGCCTCCCTCCCGGCTTTGGCAATCGAAGCGCTTGCCGGTCAAGTGTTCTTATTACTTCGGGTACACTCCATATCCGATGACACGCCAAAGTCGCATAAGCAATCGAATTCTTATAAAATAAACCAATGGACAATTGAACTTTATTTTATTTGTATGCATCTTGCACCCTTCTTATTTTGCATTAAATCAACTTAAACAATGAATTCGACCTTTAACTGAACCGTTTTCGTTAACAAGTTAAACATGCTAAACTGAGGGTTTTTATCAATCTTTTTGCATCTGCATTTGCATTCTTTTACAATCTCTTTTCGCACTTGTACGTAGTGATAACATTAGCTCAAATATCGTCTTACTTGGATTGTTCTAGGTTAGTAGAGGCTATTTTTACATAGGCTTTTCTAAAAGATTTTCATAAATTATTATTTGAATTAACTCTTTTCCTAAAGTACCCTCACCCCGAATCCAATCTGGTTTCACAACCTTAGATCTAGGGGTGTCGGCGTGCTCCAAAATCTAAGACATGTATTTAGCTTAGAACATGGTAGCAGGTTCCTAATTTCCGCGATAATTAGGTGGCGACTCCAAACAGTTCTTAAAGGTTTTTCAAACTTATTAATCTTTTTTAACTTTAACATCGCCCTTACGCAAGACGCCGAGTTGGGTCCCTCGACGCGGTTCCCGGGTTCCACAGTTTGGCGACTCCGCTGGGGAGATTTTATTTTTAAAACTTAAAACTAGCTTTTTCTTTTTAAAAATAAAGAGGTGAAACTTGAAAGCCTTGAAGAATCCATGTATACATATTTGAGCTATGCACATTCGTTTAGAGTCCTTTCCTTTTGGAATCTAGGCACCCTTTGCACCCTTGAGAGGTGGTTCCAACAAGCAGGCTTGTCCACTCGATAAAGCACGTGCAGGACTAACTTTCCTCTCGCCCCTCCACGGCTTGCCGTAAACGACTATCTCGACCGCCCCAGTGCTCCCTTTAGAAAACCTATCGCTCCGGCGTAAGTAAATAAAGGGGTTAAGTATCTGCCAAAGCATACTCGAGATAGTTGGAGGTGTACCCGACTGACTCATTTATCACCCTTTTTGAGTCATACGTATAAGTTCGAGGCCATGCACTCCATGGTCCTTTTCAAAACGAGCATATGCATTCATATCTTCGAAAACTCGCTTAAACGTTTCAAAGATAAATGAACCTAACATCTAATACCTAACACCTTTTCAAACAAAACTATCGGGAATTTTTGAAACAAGCCTTTTCAAAACTTCCTTTTTCACTAACAAGCAAAAACCCGAGCTAAGATTAAAACCCGAGCTCGTGGATTTCAATCCTCTAGGTCACACGGCCTAGATTCTGTTTTAACATCCTCGACTCGACTTGCTCGAGCCGAATCCTTCCTCTTTTACACATCCGACTCGAGCTCACCTCGGTAAATCACCGATACCAGCTCGACGGGTGCAAAGCAAAACCTTTTAACATCGAGACGAGATGTGCGCACGCATCCTCGCCTCAAAAGCTTCCCTTAGCAAAACTTTTTCTAAAATCTCCTCTTTTCAAATACAAAGGTCTTTCTAAACAAGGAAATGAGCTTAAATTGAATGCTTAGAATGTTCGTGAGACTAGTGGGTCGAGTCGTGTCACTAATATACGAAGTGAAATACAGGTCTCAGCCGGGTACTCGTCATGAATCGCATCATCACCCCTCACTTCAAACGCGAACGCGCCTCGAAGTCGGTTAACCTCAACAAATTAAGAGCTCTCTGTAACCGTATTAACCAACTCACCAAAGACATCGACAACTTGAAGACCTTGCATCAGATCGAAGTTGAACGCTTGGAACAGCGCTCCGAGAACAAGGCCGACAAGCATGTCTCCCTCTATACTCTCACAGCTCCACGTCAAAAGGATGAGGAAGATTTTACCCTTTACCTTTCTCGGTGGAGAAAACTGCTTGCCCAAGTTCCAAACCCTCCGCATGAAGACGAGCTCATGGACGTATTTCTCACCAGCCTGCAGCCTAAATGGCAAAGACATTTCAACGCCGAAGCTGCCGAAAACTTCAAAGAACTCATTGAAATCGGCATCCGAGCCCAAAACAACCTCACAAACAGTTACAACCACGCAATCCCCGTCGAATCAGTCCCGATCATAGATTGCTCCTACTTGACCACACCCAATGATAATCAAATCAAGGGCGTTTGGTTTAGTGATGACGAAGACGAAGAGTGGCCACCTACTAACAAAACCGTAGCCCAACTCTCAACTACTTCATCCCCAACCAAAAGCAAAAAGAACAAGAAAGGGAAGAAAAAGAAGGGCAAACAGCCCGAAAATAAGGACCAGAAAGACAAGGGCAAACAGCCCGAAAAGAAAGGCCAAGACGAGGTCTCACACCTCACACGTTCTGGTCGTCCTTATCAAAATATTTTCACCAATGAATACGCTCAAAAAGCGACCGCGGCCGAGAAAGGCAAGGCCGTACTCCAGGAAGATGTTCCTTCCACAAGCACACCCTCCGCATCCGCAGTAATTCCACCACCAAACATGAGTGAAGTGCTTCAAAAGCAACTCGCTCGCACAAAAGCTGATGTTTCGATCTGGGCTCTCTTACGAGACTCGGCGGAGCACAGGAACGCATTCATCCGCGCCTTACAAATAGCATGCGCGGATTCTGAAATCTCCCCTAACCAAATCATTAGTCATGTCACGAGAGATTGGCTACCGGGGGTTATCACTTTCTCAAATGATGACTTACCGGCGTTCGGACCAAATCATAACCTTGCCCTCTATATCAGCGTAGAATGCGTGAAGAAAACTCTACCCGTGTCTCTCGTTGACAACGGATCTGCGGTCAATGTTCTACCATTGGCCACCGCACATCACCTCGGCCTATCAGATAAAGACTTCACCCCGAGCATGGATGGAGTCAAAGCTTTCGAAGGAACCCGACGTGACGTGAAAGGAACCATTATTTCTCTTCACGTACGCAGTGGTCCCATAGAAAGGAAGGTTGAATTTCAGGTTACTGACATGACCCCTTCATATAATATACTTCTAGGACGCCCGTGGATTCACTTCACCAAAGCCGTAACTTCTACTCTTCACCACAAGGTCAAAATCCCTCTTAACGAGGAGATCATAACTTTGAACGCCTCAAACTTCCGCGCTCTTTTTGATACACCAAAGGAGCCCAATTCCGCGGAAATCGTTGTTGAACCCACAGAAGACCTATGTGGTTTCGACTTTGAGGTCGGCGCCATTACACGCATGCCGATCAAAACTTACAAACCCTTCAAAACAGCAAACAACAATAGCCTTTGACTCACCATGGGCCTAGGCTACAAACCCAATGACGATGACCAAAAACAAATGGCCAAAGAGGTCCAAAGGCGAAAGTCAACCCATAAGGTCACCCTACGGCCTTACATTCTTGACTTAGGCGCATACTTCACCCCTGGAGGAAAGGTCGATGGAAACACCTCCCTTCGAGACATCATCCACACATCTGAAGCTTGCTACTCTAGTGAGGTCGAGCATAACGCATCTACGACCTCACCGAGCATCAAAAATGAAGAGATCGTCGCCACCATCATGCGCGATCGACGTTTCGATCCTAACCTACTTATAGCCGACGCTACTGATAAAATCTTTAACGGATGGTATAAAACGCTGAAGTGGACCGATACACAAGGCCACCACTTCCAGCTTATCACCGGTGAAGGACCACTCTATGACCATGTCACCAACTTCAAAAACAAAGACAACAGTAACTCAAGCAACCCAAGCAACCCAAGCAACCCAAGCACCTCAAGCACCTCAAGCAGCTCAAGCAGCTCCTCCAGCCACGAAGACGATGAAGAAGAAGAAGAAATTCTTTTAAATTCTAATGCTCTTAGTGTCGGGTCATCTGTCGACCCATCTATCCTAGACTCTAGCTTTAGTTTGGATTTTCTTTTTACGGAGGCTAGCTCCAAGCAATTTTCTGAATTACCGAATAATTCTTTTCAAAATAATAAAATAAACAAGTTTGCTTACGTCTTGTCTCCAGCTAAAACAAACAACAAAGAACAAACAGCTAATCAACAAACAACCAACAAAACACAAAATACAAAAGACACTAACTCATGCGAAAATAAACAAACAAACGAATCATTAAACAAATACAATGCAAACCTTGTCTCTCCCAAAACACAGGACCCTATCATCGAGGATACCATAACCATAAACGTGGGAACCCTCGAAGAACCAAGGGAACTGCAACTAGGTGCCTCACTAGACGAAAACGAGCGCGCCCAATTCACACAGCTCCTAAGCGAATTCAAGGACGTATTCGCTTGGTCATACAAGGACATGCCTGGAATCGAACGAAGCATCGCCGAACACCGCATCCCGATTAAACCCGGTTACAAACCAATCAAACAAATACTAAGGAGATTACGTCCCGAATGGTCCCTTATGGTTAAGGAAGAAATCGAAAAACAACTACAAGCCGGTTTCATCCAAGTCATCAAGTATCCTGAGTGGGTCTCAAACATGGTCCCAGTCTCGAAGAAGAATGGCAAAATTCGAGTATGCGTTGACTTTCGCGACTTGAACAAAGCTAGTCCCAAAGATGACTTTCCATTACCCCATGTGGACGTCCTAGTCGACAACACCGCCGATCACGCCCTCCTATCCTTCATGGACTGACTCACGCAGCTCTGATCAAATAAAAATGTCTTGCGAAGACATGGCAAAGACGACCTTCATTACACCGTGGGGCACATACTGCTACACCGTCATGCCTTTCGGCCTGATTAACGCCGGTGCTACATATCAACGCACCGCTACAACCCTTTTACATGACATGATGCATAAAGAAGTCGAAGTCTACGTCGACGACATGATCGTGAAGTCAAAGGAGAGGAATGGTCACATCACTAACCTCCGCAAGTTCTTCACTCGCCTACGACAATACAAAATGCGCCTGAATCCCCAAAAATGTACTTTTGGAGTCAAATCCGGCAAACTACTGGGACACGTAGTGAGCCAAAGAGGCATCGAGGTCGACCCCTCGAAAGTCAAAGCAATTCTAGAAATGCAACCCCCGAAGAACCTCGACGAATTTCGAAGTTTCTTGGGCCAAATCCAATACATCTCGCGCTTCATTAGCAAACTCACCATGATATGTGAACCAGTTTTCAAGAAGCTCAAGAAAACCGACCACGTTGAATGGGACGAAAAATGTCAAAAAGCTTTTGACAAAGTCAAAGAACTATTAACTAACCCGCCGGTTCTGCGGCCACCCCAAAAGGATTTACCTCTATCCTTATACCTTACAACAACACCTACCGCCATAGGCGCCATGCTCGCTCAAGAAGTGAACGGCGAAGAACATGCAATCTATTACATAAGCAAAAGTTCCTCGATTACGAAACTCGATACTCACCCGTCGAGAAGAGTTGTCTGGCTTTAGTATGGTCATCCAAAAAACTCCGTCACTATATGCTTGCACACCAAACCAGGGTCTATTCCACAATGGACCCCGTAAAGTACCTCTTCGAGAAACCTGTGCTTAACGGACGAATGGCCAGATGGACATTGCTCCTAGCCGAGTTCGACCTTAAGTACGTACCCCTCAAAGCAATCAAGGGACGGGCAGTCTCCGATTTCCTAGCCGAAAATGCAATCACCGAACAACCAATCATAGACACAACATCCCTTCCAGACGACGGGATTTACAACATCGACCAAGAACAATGGGAATTATACTTCGATGGTTCATCTAACTATCGAGGATGTGGAGTAGGAATACTTCTCATATCCCCAAATGGCGAACACACACCCTTATCCATCAAGCTAGATTTATACGTAACAAACAACGCCGCCGAATACGAAGCATGCTTGCACGGTCTTCAAGCAGCGCTTGTACTCAACGCCTGCAACATAAGAGTCTATGGGGACTCCGTCCTCATAATCAACCAAGTATCCGGAACATGGAAGAAACTCATCGAAAATCTAGCACTATACCAAAATAAAATACAAGAGCTCATAAACGAATTCTATCGCGTAGAATTCATACACCTCCCACGCGAAGAAAACCAATTCGCCGACGCGTTATCCAAACTCGCGTCACTAATCAACATACCCCCGGGAATGGAAACATTACCCATTGTCGTGGAATGACGGAATGAACCCGCTTACATCTGCGACATCGAAACCGAGGAAGAACAAACCGATCCTTGGTACCAAGCAATCATCAATTACAAATCAAACGGTGAATACCCACCAAACATTGACAAACGGGCCAAGCGAGCCCTACGCCTATTATCATCACAATTCGTGATGGAAATGGGCAAACTACTCAAAAAGACGCCCCAGGGTACACTACTCTTGTGCGTCGACCACAAAAAGGGACACGAAATCATGTCCCAAGTACACGATGGCGAGTGCGGACCACACATGAACGCACGAGCCATGTGCAAACAAATCATAAGGCTAGGATGGTACTGGACAACCATGGAAGCTGACTGCGCAAAGTATGTCAAACATTGTCATAATTGCCAAATCTTCGCAAACGTACAACACATACCCTCTTCACCACTATACAGCTTAACCTCGCCATGGCCGTTCTCGACATGGGGAATAGACGTCATTGGCAAAGTACAACCCGTAGGAGCAGGAGGACACTGTTTCATCCTCATGGCCATCGACTATTTCACCAAATGGGTCGAAGCCGCATCATACCGTACGCTAGGCACAAAAGAAGTTGCGAAATTCGTGCAAAACAACATCATTTGTCGCTATGGCATACCCCCACGAGTTCATAAGCGACCAAGGAACACACTTCCAAGGAGAAGTCGAACCACTTCTTCTCAAATACAAGATACAACGACACAAATCATCACCCTATCGACCGCAAACTAACGGCGCAGTCGAGGCAGCAAATAAAACCATCGTATCAATCCTCAAAAAGATGATCGACACCTGCCACGACTGGCTCAACAAAATCCCATTTGCATTATGGGGATATCGCACTACTATCCGCACACCCACGGGTATAACACCTTATTTCCTAACCTACGGAATGGAGGTTGTCCAACCTGTAGAAATCGAAATGCAGTCCCTTCGAATTCTCATGGAAGCAGACATTCCTGAAGCCGAATGGGAACGCGAACGCTATGAGCAACTCATCCTTTTAGACGAGAGACGTTTACATTCGCTAAGTACAGTCCGAATGTATCAGTCTCGCCTACAACGCGCCTACAACAAACGGGTCAAGCCACGAAACATCAAAGTGGGTGACCTAGTACTCAAGTCCGTCCGAGCACCATTACCAGTCGACCCAAGAGGGAAATTCAAACCCAATTGGGCCGGACCATACTTGGTCAAAGAAATCCTTCCCGGAGAAGCCATGAAACTAACTGACCTTGACGGTCAAGACTTCCGATTACCAACAAACCTTGATCAACTCAAGAAATACTACCCTTAAATTCAAACAAATTTGCAATGTATTTCAAAAACAAAAACTCACTCTCGCATGGGTGAACTACGCTCGGTTTGATTCCACACACTGTGGATACGTAGGCAGCTTTGCAAAGAGCTCAACCGAATCACACGAACTACGCCGGTTTGATTCTGTATTTAAAAACACAGATACGTAGGCAGCTTGTCAAAAGCACAACCGAACTTCCTAGCACGCATGCCCAAAGCTTAAAAAGGTCAAGGGCTTTGCACTCACAAAATGACACACTCAAAGCTTAAAAAGGTCGAGAGCACAGTCAACACAAAAAAAAAAAAAAAAAAAAAAAAAAAAAAAAAAAATCTAAGTCCAAAGCTTAAAAAGGTCGAGGATTTTGAGACAAAACACGCATGTTCAAAGCTTAAAAAGGTCGAGAGCACAGTCAACACAAAAAAAAAAAAATAAAAAAAATCTAAGTCCAAAGCTTAAAAAGGTCGAGGATTTTGAGACAAAACACGCATGTTCAAAGCTTAAAAAGGTCGAGAACATTTTAACACAACAAAAGAAAGCAACGAGACAAGACAAAAGCAAACGAATTCTATTTTATTAATTTATTTAGAATTTTTCAAATTTAGAAATGATCTAGGAACAGGCCTCCTTAACCCTTTATTCGAATCAAAAACATGTATTTAATAAAGGAAATTTTCTAAACAAAACAAAAACAAACGACTCAGTCGTCTTCCGTCGTTTTGGGTTAGCCTCTTCACCTTCAAGAGGCCGATCCGCCACAATCTTCGAGCTAAGAACGGGAGTAGATCTCTCAAAACCTGGGGGCTCGATCGGATCCTCGTCCTTCTCGACTGGGGGCTCCTCGATTCTTGGCCCTGGGCGATCTTTAACAGTCACCCTCGGCCCAAGCCTTTCCCGCGCCGGTCTCGAAGTAGAAGCATCTGCACCAACAGCACAAAGATCACCATAATCCCTCCTTCCGCGCACCACCTCATGCACCAATGAGGGCTTTGACCCATTCTTTTCTCTCCTCCTCTGATTCTCCCGCTCTCGAGAATCCGTGGAATGACACCATCGCGTATAGAAATCCGTAACACGAGTAGACTCTATGTGCGCTGGAACCGCCCAAGTAACACGATCCGACCACCCTCGGATCCAAGCATCAATCATCTGATTGTTTTAGCATAACAATCCCTCCAACTTGCATATCCTGCTTCGGGATAGTCTGCGCAAGCCCGATTTGCCTCCTTAAGCGAAGAGGATGAATCTACACACCCCGTTCAAAACCACACAACATCAACCCATGAGTCGCTGTCAGCCATGCATTTACCAGTAACCTCAAAGAATACCCCACCACGGCACATACCAACGAATACCGCTCTCCTTCACAAACCCTCGGTAGTAGTTGAGTGAACGCTCCCGAGGGTTAGCCCATTCCATCTTCCGCGACGTCGTCGCCGCAGCCTTAAAAACAACACCGAGGGAAAGAGCGGCATAAACACTCAGCCTCTCCATGAGCCGAATGTTGAGAATCCTAGCACAGCCTCGGTACGAGCTCAGACGATTAGCACAACGGTCGTCTGAGCCCAGTATGGTCTCTGCTAGAATTAAAGCAGATGGATCATGTCCTAAAACACTACAACCCACATTCTCTTGTTGTTCCCCATGCAGCAACATTACATCTCGTTTTAGCAAATACGACTCCTATCACGAGTCAAAACAACGCATATTTAGCATTCACGCAAGCTCATTTCGGCATTTAAAATGAACTTTTTACTAACACATTTTCACAAATTACCTAAACACATCAAAACATCCCACTCGGGAATCATCTCGTTTTTCAAACCAAGCCTACTAACACAACAGGTTCACAAACAATGATCAGCTTCAAAGTTCAAGCTACAAAGACATGTAAACAAAGGTTCATACAATCTTTATTACACAAAGCTCAATCATGTTAACGACGACGATACTCGTCGAACTCCCTTCGAATCTGAGCCGTCTCAGCACGACTCTGACACAACTGAGCCGCCTGCTCAGCCCACGCCATCCTCCACCGGTTGGCTGTCCTCCACAGCTTCTTGTGCACCTCCTTAGCCACCTGCAACGCATAAAAACACATACACACCTTACATTTTCTCCATTTGGCCTTAATTTCACTCAAATTAAGCCAAACTTAGGGCGACAATTTCAAAAACAAATGCAACATACCCCACTTTGCCTTAATTTCACTCAAATTAAGACAAACTCGAGGGGGTAACCCCAAAAACACGCATCTCACTAGTTTGATCATCGCTATATTCCATACCTCGATCAAACTGGGGGCTCATACACGTACATATACAAATACAAACCTTCTTCACCTTGCCCGTCCAGCTGTCCATTCCTGCGTCAGTACTCACCGGCAAGTACGTCGGCAAAGCAAAGGTACGACGGACACCCGAGTCATCCCACTCAACAGTAGTAGGAAAGTCACCAGGCTGATCCGCCATCTCAGGATCAAACTTCTGCAAAACAAATACAAAACACACACATCAGGGAAATTTTTCGCAAAATTACCTTATGCACCCCCAAAAACAAAGTAAACATACCTCAATCGGTCCACAAGCGAGCCGAGACTGAGCGAACTGGCCGTAGTCTTCCCCAGGGCAGAGAAGACTCACCGACTCCCCTTCTCCGTGCAGCGTCATCCGATCCTGCGCGGAAAACCCTCGCTCAAAAAGGACTCTCGGCGGGTCCTTAGGCACTACTGGAGCCGGCCACCCTGCCTGGTAGACCAGACGCTCTCCAAGGTACCAAACCGGCCCGTACGGCGTCGCCAAGTACAGACGTTGGATGTCACGCGCCCCAAACCGCGCTCCAATGCCCTCAGGAATGCCCGCATACTGGCCCCACGGGAACGGCACGAACTACAAAGAAGAACAACTTTCATTAATGCAAATCATTTTAAATACACCCTATCTTAAAATGGTTCAAACACATACAATCGTTTTAAGTACATCCTATTTAAAATGGTTCAAACACAAACCTCATTAAACTCCATCAGGTTCAGACGCGTCCGAACCTCATCCTACGACCAATCAAAGGCCGCACGGTTACACGTGCCCCAAGTACGCACCGCCGGATATTCCCTCACAATCGTCGCGGCGTGCGGAGGCAGCAAAAAGGGGAAGTGGCTCAAGATCCACGACTGCACACGTAAGAAACAAAAACACGTTACAAAGACAACAAAAACAAATAACAATTCACTCAAAACAAAAACAAAATCAATGCGTACCTCCATCACAAATCCAGGCGAGACCAAGGACAGTCTCGATCCTCGTTGCATGACCCGCGGCCTCACCGCGTCCATGCAGAAGCGAATGCACAAACCCAAGGACGGCGACACCCAGTCAAGCGTCCCGATTGGACCCCAATCTATGAGATACATAAGGACCGACGTCGACGCTCGCTCACCCTTATCGCCGAAATACACGGCGCTAACAAACCACCACAACTACATGCGAGCGTTCTGCTCATCGCTCCACTCCGAAGGACCACGCTCGGTCTTCCTCTCGAAATACTCCAAGATGTAGCTCGTCTTGATAACGTAAGGTGGTTTGCCCTCATACTCCACCTCTAGACCACCGCCAATCGCGGTAGTCACCAACTCGTCCACAATGGACGGTGCAAACCCAAAACTCATGTCACGGTCCCCGAACAGCAGCCCCGTCATGGCCGCATACCCCGACAAAGTAATGTCGGCCTCAAAGCCGGGCATGTGAAACGTCGTGGTGGTATCCCAGTACCTGTCTAGGAAAGCCCTGATCAATATCAGGTTCGCTGTCTGCTTCCTCCCCGCAATCTCCCTCCAATGGCCGACCAACGGGCCAAAAGCACTGCGCAACACCCAAGCTTTCGCCCCATCCGAAAGCTTCTCCTCGAAAGCACATATCACGGACGAGACGCCCGAGAAAGTCCTCATCGGACCCTTGGGCCAGCCCATCGTCGCCCGATAGGAAACATGCCTCTCCGGAGCAAGCAAAAGGTCATGGCCGTCCCAGCCCTTGGCAAACGACCTGTTCGCACGAGACTTTCGCGGCCTAGAGCTACTCGCCCTAGGTACAGCCTCCTCGGCCTCCTCGGCTTCCTCCTCAACGTCCATCTCGGCCTCTAACTCATCTACCAAAGCAAGCGCGTCTTCCTCAACAAGATCAGGCACTGGGACATTCCTCCCACGACCTCTACCTCGTGACTGACCACGCCTCGTGCGCAAGTCACGAGGGTCGGCCTCCCTCTCACTGCGCGAACGCCTCATCCGACTACTCGAAATGGGGGCTCCCTCAGCCCTCGAGCCCGTGCTCTTACGAGCCCTCGATCTCGTAACACGATCAGAACCTGCTCCTGCAACAAACATGATCAACATGCAAGCACGCAAACACATGCACATACATGACAAAAAGCGACCTCAATACCCACAACAACCACAAATACTCACATTTCATGCACAGAGCATTTTTAGGCCTAATTCACAATTAAGCCAAAAAACCGTTCTCTACACCTCAAAATTGCAACTTTATGGTTTCAATACGCCATAATAGCCCCCAACAACAACCTAATACAAGCAATTGCATTTTTGGTCATCCCGATCAAAAACCCCCAATTCGCCCTAATTACTCCGTATAACTACGACTTAAGACGACGAATTGAGGACCTTAGCTCAACATTTTTGCAAAACTAAAGCTACAGGCATGCTATACACACTATGGGCATCCTACACCGAAGTTTAATTGAAATTCCGGGTCGGAAAATCCGGGCTCATTTTCGGGCCCGAACCCTAATTCGGACGTTTTTCACACAAAGACGGTCTAGATCATAATCAATTCACACACACATGCTAGCATGGCATAATGCAACACAATGGCAACAATTTCAAGCATTCAAATGGCAAATTTCAAGCAAAACTCGGGTTTTCACTCAAAACCCGTCTTTTCCACATTTCAAGGCAAAACTAGCTAATTACAACGACAAATAACGTAAAAGCAAGTTAAAATGGAGCATTACCTGATTCCATAGCAAGGCAACGCAAGAAAAATGAGCAAAATCGGTTGAGAAATCGAAAAATGGTGTTTTTAGAGTATGAAAACCGAAAATGATGAATGAGGCAAAGTCACGGTATGCACGAGCCTTTATACAGCCCCTACAGCCCGCAGGGGAAACCGCATAAGCTTATGCGGTTTGCCCCCTGAACCGCATAAGCTTATGCGGTTTCGGCCTTTGGTTTTTCTCGGGTTTTTCTCGTTTTGGACCTACTTTTGATTTCCTAACTCATCCTCGCTCAAATACAACTCCAAGTACGTCCTGTGCTTGGGCTAAGGCGTCACCTACAGTCCGCCATACGCGTATATTAAGCATTTAATGTACGGTACAGAAGCAGAAACACGAACGCTCTTCACGAGCAAATACATCATTTTCCCCTCAACAGAAGATAATCGCACGCAATAACAACTACGCAAACACTCCTCGGCGAGCCCAAGCATGAACACTCTACAATATCCTCAACTACAAGCATTTTACTCTACAAAAACGCTCCTCGGCGAGTTCAAGCACAAGCATCCTACAACATACGTCCAAAACACGAACATTGCAACAACCATGGCACAAAAGCACCCCTACGCAAGCATTGCAACACTTACGAATGCACTCCTATGCGAGATCTAACGCCCTGCACGCTCACTCTTCACGAGAACAGACACCTAACCCTGATACACTTTCACTCCCGCACTTTAGCCCCCTTCACATTTTACCACATGCGCTCTTCCACGAGACCACACGCAACACGAAGACTACAAGCAGCAGCACTAAGCATACGACGACACAAGGCATCTACAACAACATTACACGACAGCACGACAAGCACAACGAAGGCACTCTGCAGGCCAGCAGGCCCTTATAATATGCACGGACCGCCAAGTCCTTAAAATGCGCACGTCCCGCCCCGCATAGCCCGGTTCGTAGTCCTCGTCTCACCCATGGACACATGCTTCGTTCCGCTGATCATATCGAGACTGTAATGGTCCGGATATGGTCGTGGAGTTTGACTAGCGCTCTAGTCCGAGCTCAGTCAAACTGGGGGCTCTGTGGATACCCATATCCGTGTAGGAATATGAAACACGATATTGCTACTAAAATGTTAATCGTATTAACATGCCCAAGATTATACAAAACGATAATAATATGAATTACAAGAATATAGAAATAACCTTTCTAATTCTTCGATAGACGGCCTAAGAACCTCCTAAAACGTACCCGAATTACGTTTGTAAGAACAATATTCAACGTAGAATATCTCTTAACGATTGCACCCAAAACGTTATATGAAATGCCTTGAGTTTATGCTAGAAAACAAAGTATATATTACGATTAATATATGAAGTGAATTTGGAAATGTGATGAGTGAAAAATATGAGACAAACTCTCTCTTTTTCTCTTCAATATACACGACACACTCACACATAAAACACCAATTAATTTCATCTCATCTTATGAGTAAATTAAGTGAGTTTATTAATGTGTTTAGTGGGTAGTTTCTTAGTTAGTGGGGGGAAGTTATTTAAGTGATGGTAAGTAGTAAATAACCAACTATTAACCACCTATTATCACTAAATAAACAAACTAAAAACACTATATATATACACACATCACACGACACACTTATAGTGTGTGTGTGTGTGTATTTTGTTTTTAGTATTTTATATGTGCATGACATGTAAAATTATATGTATAATACGTATTTAATTAATTGATTATCGTATAATACAATAGATTAAATAACATAACTTATTGCATCACTTTAACTATAAATATCAAATATATTTATAATATAAATGTAGCTCATAACTATTATACACATGTGAATTAACACTTAATCCAGCTCATCTAGCTAAGTTAACATTTAATTCAGCTCACCCACTAATATAACAATAATCTATTTAATCATATTAAATAATTATTCGTATACATTTCCAAAGTTCTAATCGTTTAGATATATTTAAGGCATCAATGTAATCACATTACATTTCATAAAATCGCCCTATAGGTGTGACCAGATATGACCGGTGATCACCGCCATCTATATGACAGTAACGTCAAACTTTCTAGCAAGCCAACCGTTACCGATATACGTTAATCAGCTGATTTTAAATACAAGTATCCTTTGTGATCCTGTAAGAGATTTAATAAATTAATCACACTAATCATGGAGGACACCACCCAACAATCTCCCACTTATCCTACAAGTGCTTAACTGTGTGATTAACGATTCTCATATCCATATAAATCTCCCACTCAATGGTAGACAATTTGCAAAGTCGTACTTCCGCAAGGTCGTATCTATCAAGTGATCGTATCAAGAGTGGTTTCCTCGACTAGAGAGCAACTAACTGATAAACAAATGTATTCACAACATTCGAGCATGGCCATGCATTTCAGTTACTACTCCTCGAGTGGCCCTGAGATTAAAAAAACGATAAGATTGGATATTTTCCTTGACTCGAATCTTGCAGATTAAAGCACGCATTTAAATGACCCAGAAAAACTCTACTCGGCCTCCTTTTACGGTGCGACCACGAGAAAGAAACCAAAGCCACCCAAAATGCCCTTATCTCAAGAAACAGTCGACAGTCAAAAGAATCGACTCTGGGAACACAATAAACGTCCTATCCACGACCAGGCAAAAATGTCTGTACATTTAGGACTTCATTTAAGTGGTCACTATGTCCTACGCAGTATCTTCTATACCTCGCATATGTGTTTGATCAGACATCATATGTCCTTATGGTTATTGAACCTACCATCTATCAACCCACAACGTAATCACCTAGAGTTATCAGCTCACTTTGGTGATTATGGACAAAACATATATAAAGTAAATCAGTTCACTCAGTGGCGTTCAAAATTGTCACACAATCCACATGAAATACCATATATAAATAAATAATTTGATGATTACAAAGTAGTAGTTTTAACAGATACATTATCTAAAAAAAAACTAATGAAAAGCAGGAACACTCTTCAGTCCCATTGATACAACATGTTCAACATGTTTATTGTACGACAATGGCTTCGTGAGAGGGTCCGCTATGTTGTCATCCGTGACAACCTTGCAAATCTCTATCTCCTTTTGCTCCACGTAATCTCGTATCATATGAGCCTTCCGCAACACATGTCTAGACTTATTGCTAGATTTAGGCTCCTTAGCTTGGAATATGGCACCACTGTTATCACAATAAACAGTGATTGGGTCATTCGCACTAGGAACTACCATTAGTCCTTGTAAGAACTGACGCATCCATATTGCCTCTTTAGCCGCCTCTAAGTCGCAATATACTCGGATTCTGTTGTGGAATCTCGTGGATCGATTGTTTGGAACTTTTCCAACTCACTGCCGCACCATTAAGTGTAAAAACGAATCCGGATTGAGACTTAGAATCATCTCTATCCGTTTGGAAACTAGCATCTGTGAAACCTTTTGCACATAACTCTTCGTCTCCACCATATACTAACATCCAACCCTTAGTTCTTCTCAAGTACTTAAGGATGTTCTTAACGATCCGGTGACTCTCACCGATCCTTTTGGTAACGACTCGTCATACTAAGTCACGAATGCCACGCCTGGACGTGTACACATCATAGCATACATAATCGATCCTACGTACTGCGTATGGAATTCGATTCATGCGTTCTACTTCTTCTGGTGATTTAGGTGATTGAGTCTTACTTAAATGCACCCCATGAACCATCGGAAGATTACCCCTTTTTGAGTTCGTCATACTGAACCTCTCAAGAATTTTATCTATATAAGATTCTTGACTTAACGCCAACATTCTCTTGGATCTATCTCTATAGATTTGAGTACCGAGTATTCTCTGTGCCTCACCTAAGTCTTTCATCTGAAAATGATTCTTTAACCATTCTTTTACAGAAGAAAGCATAGGAATGTGATTCCCTATTAATAGTATGTCATCTACATACAAAACTAGGAATGCAATATAGCTCCCACTTGATTTGACATATAAACATGGTTCCTCGACTGATCGTTTAAAACCATATTGTTTAATCACGTGGTCAAATCGATGATTCCAACTCCTCGATGCTTGCTTAAGTCCATAAATGGAACGCTTAAGTTTGCATACTTTCTTAGGATATTTTGGATCTGTGAAGCCTTCGGGTTGTACCATGTACAATTCCTCGTCTAAATAACCATTTAAGAAGGCGGTCTTCACATCCATTTGCCATATTTCATAATCATGAAATGCAGCAATCGCTAAGATAATCCGGATAGATCGAAGCATCACGACAGGTGCAAAGATATCATCGTAGTGTAAACCTTGCACTTGGGTGAAACCCTTTGCAACAAGTCGTGCTTTATAGATATCTGGTTGTCCACCTAGTGAATGTTTTATCTTATAAATCCATTTGCACTGAAGAGGTCTAACCTTTTCAGGCAAATCAACCAGATCCCATACTTCGTTCTCGTACATGGAGTCTATCTCGGAATGCATGGCTTCAAGCCATAGCTTCGAGTCAGAACTAGTCATTGCACCTTTGTAGGTAGTCGGTTCATTACTTTCAAGAAGTAATAAATCATCTCCATTTTCTTCTTCAACGATACCAATGTATCGATCCGGAGGATAAGAGACTCGACTTGACCTCCTAGGTTCCGCAGGAATAGCTACTGCAGTGGAGGTTGAAGGAATATCTTCCTCCATCACATGTGCAGTGTCTGGTTCTGAGATTTCTGACAACTCAAAAACCCTATTACTTTGGTTATTCGTGATAAACTCTTTCTCTAAGAATTTAGCACTAGCTGCAACAAAAACTCGTTGTTTAGCAGGTGAATAAAAGTAATGACCAAACATTCCTTTTGGATATCCCACAAAGTATGTTTTGACCGATCGTGGGCCTAGCTTATCGTCAGGTCTCCACTTAACGTAAGCCTCACATCCCCAAACCCGAATAAAGGACAAATCAGGAACTTTTCCTTTCCACATCTCATATGGGGTTTTGTCTGCCGCTTTAGTCGGACTTCGGTTTAGAATGAGTGCAGCAGAATTTAGAGCAAACCCCCACAATGAATCTGGTAAAACCGTATGACTCATCATGGAGCGAACCATGTCTAACAAGGTCCGATTTCTCCGTTCGGACACACCATTCAATTGTGGTGTTCCAGGTGGAGTTAATTGTGATACAATGCCACAATCCTTTAGGTGTTGATCAAATTCATTAGATAAATATTCACCACCACGATCTGATCGTAATGCCTTTATTTTTCTATCTAATTGGTTCTCAACCTTATTTTGAAACTCCTTGAATTTCTCAAAAGATTCACTTTTATGTTTCATTAAATAGACATACCCATATCTACTTAAATCATCAAGAAAGTGATGAAATATCTATAGCCATCTCGTCTTTGTGACGGACATTGGTCCACATACATCGGTATGTATTAGTCCTAGTAAGTCACTGGCTCGCATTCCAATACCTTTAAAGGATATACGAGTCATCTTTCCAATGAGACATGATTCACAAGTACCAAATGATTCATAGCCAAATGGTGAAATAATCCCATTCTTAATGAGCTTCTTTACTCGTTTTTCATTTATGTGTCCCATTCGACAATGCCATAAATACGTTTGATCTTTATCACCTAATTTAGCCTTTTTATTATCCACATGATATATTTCTTGCGTTTGATCTAGAACATAAATACCATTCATGGAAAACGCTTGACCATAAATAACATCATTTAAAGAAAAAGTACAACAATTGTTCTTAATAATAAATGAAAAACCATAAACATCCAACATGTTAACGGAAATAATGTTCTTTGACAAACTAGGAACATAATAACAATTATTCAAACAAAGTTCCAAACCACTAGGTAAAAACAAGATGTAAGTTCCTACAGAAACAGCAGCAACCTTTGCTCCATTCCCAACACGTAAATCAACATCGCCTTTAGCCAGACGTCTTACGTCCCGGAGGCCCTGCAAGTGATTACAAATGTGAGAACCACATCCAGTATCAAATACCCAAACAGAGGAACTCGCATGATTAATTTCTATCATGTGAATATTAGATGACATACCTTGAGCTGTCGCACGTCCAGCTTTTATGTCCTCGAGGTACTTAGGACAATTCCTTCTCCAATGCCCAGACTGCTGGCAATGGTGACATTTTCCCTCCTTTTCTTTGCTCTTCTTGCCTTTTGAGTGATTTGACTCCCCAGGACCACTCTTGGGTTTAGGCTGACCTTTCTTCTTGAAATGAGGTCGCTTAGCATTCGAGGCAGCAGGTGCCTTTCCCTTTCCCTTAGACTGTATCACAAGAACATCTTTCTTGTGACTCCCACTCAAATTAAGATCTTTCTCAGCTTGCACGAGCAGAGAATGAAGTTCGTGAAGACTCTTCTTCATATCATTCATGTTGTAATTCACCCTAAACTGAGCGAATCCATCATGAAGAGAGTGTAGGATACGATCAACAATGATTGACTCTTCAATCTTGCAACCAAGAGCGTCTAACTTCTCCACATTCTCAATCATATTAAGCATGTGGCGCTAACAGTTGGCCCCTTTGCGACTTAGCCTCAAAGAAGCGTCTGGTGCATCATACCTAACAATTCTGAGCTTGCGAGAATTCATTAGTCAATGAGGTGAAAATGCGATTTGCACCTTGGGAAATGAAGCGGCGTTGCAAATGTGAATCCATTGCATATATGAGTACGTTCTTAATCGCACCGCTTCTTTAACAAACTCATCGTATGCGATTCGTTGAGCTCCAGATCTAGCGATGGGTTCGGTAGTGAATTGGCTCGATGAGATACTTCAGCTTTCCGTCTGCGATGGCAGCATTCTTTAATGCCGCCTCCCATTCGGTGAAGTTACTACCATCTGACTTGAGACGATAGTTTTGGTTGTAGGAGACATGGTCCATAAAGGAACGTAACCATGACTCCCTAGTCAAGACGGCACTAGGGCCGGGGGTAGCAGTATTATCAGCCATAATGATGCAGAAAAAGCAACAAATATATCTACAATATAAGAAGATAAACCAAACATAAGCAATCACCAAATTTAAAGCGTCTATTTAAAGCATGTAAATAAACTAAAAGCATTTATACAATTGATCCCACTCAAGAATTATATAAATGATTCCAAGACTCAAATTTCAATAAATCGATAAGTCAACCATTTGGCTAATTTTTAACTTTTTAAAAAACTCTTGGTTCATAAATTTCTCAAATTTATTAATAGTCCATTTCGATTCCCACATCTTAGTGAAAACCAAATGTTGAGTTCAACTAACATCGACATCAACTACTTACCCAAGGTAGAAGGGGTACACATGGATTTAACAACAGGTCCTATATGCTTGCAAAGCGAACAAGGGATTCATAATGATTCGATTTAGAAAGACTATATCTCAATTTTAATAGAAAAAGAGTGAGATCTCATCATCCATTAAAAACTCATTTAAGTGAACAATTTAGGTGAGTTTAAGTGAACGATGACTTGTTAAAACATCATATGTTTAAAAAGGTTAAAACATCATATGTTATAACTATATTAACTAACACGTGGGAATGAATCAATATTCATCTATATAGGTGGTTTGTTTTAGGCGGAATATGACGAAAAGCATAAATAAAACAAGCACATAAAACCTAGTGTGGCCTAACAAAAACGATACAAAGTCGGAATCCAATCAAATTGGACCCTATAAAATACAAATTGGAATCCTTCAAAAGGACCCTAACTCCAAAAGCAAGGCTCCAAAACCTCCGTCTTGGATCACCAAAAGGAATGGCAAATCTTCAATCTCCTCTTCTTGTACCACTAGCTATTACATTGTAAATCCTATTTACAAATAATCTAGGATAAAAGAATATTACAAGTTGGAGACGTGAAAATCCCAAAATCACATTTTCATCATTACGAAAATGTAATTTAAAAACAATAAACTTAGGCCACACTAGATATAAAACGCAATCAAATATAAACGCATTCATCAACTAAAACAAAAAAATTTTATACATCCAAATGCATGAAAAACACAAACCACCTACTAAAAATATGTTTAAGTGAAAATTTCATAAAAATTCACCTATTAACATAAAATCAATCATGTCATACATAAATTGATAAATAAGAATTAATTCAACATATCACATATAATGAATCAATTCATTAATCATTTTAAACTATTTTAAAATAATTGGCATCATATATACTCATATATCATAAACACTTTTATGACAATTCAATAAGGCATTTCAAAACAATATCAATTTGACTTTCAAATTAAAAATAAAATGAATCAATCATATTAATTCAAATTAATTCGGCCAAAAATAAAAAAAAACAAAAACAAATATTTTTTTTTTTTTTTTATAAAATCGGCCAAAATTAAATATATATACACATATATATAAACAATTATTTTATTAAATCATATTTAACAACAAAAATTGACAAGTATATATATATATATATATATAAATTTCGAAATTATTAATATATGCAAAAAGAATTGATTTCAATATAATTTCATAAATTACATCACAATTTTTATTATCATATAATAAACTTTATAATTATCATATAATCATATTATTTTGATTTTAATCATATTTAAACCAAAATTAAGTGTTATACATTTTAATTAATGATCATATCAAAATATTTACATATAACAAATTTGCATATCAATTTAACTTAATCATTCTAACAATTTAAAATAATTAAATTAAACAAAAAAAATTAATTTCGAAAATTTTAAAAAAATGCCGTGAGGTATTGATAACAAATAAACGATTTTATTTATCAATTTTAATCCATATTAAAATCATTTTGAGCCTAATGCTCTGATACCACTTGTAGGAATATGAAACACGATATTGCTACTAAAATGTTAATCGTATTAACATGCCCAAGATTATACAAAACGATAATAATATGAATTACAAGAATATAGAAATAACCTTTCTAATTCTTCGATAGACGGCCTAAGAACCTCCTAAAACGTACCCGAATTACGTTTGTAAGAACAATATTCAACGTAGAATATCTCTTAACGATTGCACCCAAAACGTTATATGAAATGCCTTGAGTTTATGCTAGAAAACAAAGTATATATTACGATTAATATATGAAGTGAATTTGGAAATGTGATGAGTGAAAAATATGAGACAAACTCTCTCTTTTTCTCTTCAATATACACGACACACTCACACATAAAACACCAATTAATTTCATCTCATCTTATGAGTAAATTAAGTGAGTTTATTAATGTGTTTAGTGGGTAGTTTCTTAGTTAGTGGGGGGAAGTTATTTAAGTGATGGTAAGTAGTAAATAACCAACTATTAACCACCTATTATGACTAAATAAACAAACTAAAAACACTATATATATACACACATCACACGACACACTTATAGTGTGTGTGTGTGTATTTTGTTTTTAGTATTTTATATGTGCATGACATGTAAAATTATATGTATAATACGTATTTAATTAATTGATTATCGTATAATACAATAGATTAAATAACATAACTTATAGCATCACTTTAACTATAAATATCAAATATATTTATAATATAAATGTAGCTCATAACTATTATACACATGTGAATTAACACTTAATCCAGCTCATCTAGCTAAGTTAACATTTAATTCAGCTCACCCACTAATATAACAATAATCTATTTAATCATATTAAATAATTATTCGTATACATTTCCAAAGTTCTAACTGTTTAGATATATTTAAGGCATCAATGTAATCACATTACATTTCATAAAATCGTCCTATAGGTGTGACCGATAAGGACCAGCTGATCACCGCCATCTATATGACAGTAACGTCAAACTTTCTAGCAAGCCAACCGTTACCGATATACGTTAATCAGCTGATTTTAAATACAAGTATCCTTTGTGATCCTGTAAGAGATTTAATAAATTAATCACACTAACTGTGGAGGACACCAGCTCCAACAATCCGTACCCTCCCAAACAAAACCCTGTGATGTAACACGGACTTTTATTACGCACGCTTTAACACTAACTTAAACGGTTCTAATAATGTCGAATTCATTTTGAGTCGTTTTGAAATGTTAAAATGATTTAGGTCGCTTCACATCACACTTAAATAAACGCTCTTTTTGTCCATTTGGAGTCTGGCTAGATCCTCGTCCTGCTTCATTTGGCATGAGTTTCGCATTTGCACTACAATTAGTCCTTTTACATTAACAAGGTCTAATTCAGCATTCCTAAATTCCTAAATTTAGGCCCGGTAGCTAAATCTTCCCTTTAGCCTCCTCTTACACAAAATACAGCCTCACGTCTTACCTTATTTCACAAAACACTACAAAATACACCTTCTTCACTTTTACGGGTCTCGGGCCCAAAACCGAGCCCAAACCCAGCCTTTGGCCCGCGCTCCAAAGCCCTGAACATCACAAATATCTCAAAAATATCCCAGGAGTTTTCTTGGCAAGCAAGCTCGAGATTATCCCGTAATCTTTCAAAGATATAATCAAACCGAAACTAGGAAACTAGGCTAAAAGCCACACCCTCAAACCGCATAAGCTTATGCGGTTTGGGGTGGCAATCGCATAAGCCTATGCGGTTTGCCCTGGCAACCGCATAAGGCTATGCGGTTTCCTGGCTTGTTTCTATCCCCGGATTTCCTAATTTCTCCGAGGTTTTTAGTATATATACACCCCTATACCTGACCTCGAAAAACACAATTTACACCCAGCTTTCATAGCAAATACACTTCAAAACTCTCTAAAGCCTCACGCACTCAAATCCTTGAGTTCAACACACCATCCCGTGTTGAATTCATCCTCCTTTTAAGTTCAAGAAGCGAAGCTCTGCCCAGATCTGAAGCATCAGGACAAGGTAGGTACCGATCCACTTGGATCAAAGCTTTTTCTTATTTTTTATGGACTAACAAAGGGGCCTACACTCTAGCGCCCCCCCCCCCCCCCGACTTTGGCACTGAGCGCGCTTACCGTCCAAGTGTTCTTATTACTTCGGGTACACTCCATATCCGATGACACGCCAAAGTCGCATAAGCAACCGACCCTTATAAAATAAACCAATGGACAATTGAACTTTATTTTATTTGTATGCATCTTGCACCCTTCTTATTTTGCATTAAATCAACTTAAACAATGAATTCGACCTTTAACTGAACCGTTTTCGTTAACAAGTTAAACATGCTAAACTGAGGGTTTTAATCAATCTTTTTGCATCTGCATTTGCATTCTTTTACAATCTCTTTTCGCACTTGTACGTAGCGATAACATTAGCTCAAATATCATCTTACTTGGATTGTTCTAGGTCAGTAGAGGCTATTTTTACATAGGCTTTTCTAAAAGGTTTTCATAAATCATTATTTGAATTAACTCTTTTCCTAAAGTACCCTCACCCCGAATCCAATCTGGTTTCACAACCTTAGATCTAGGGGTGTCGGCGTGCTCCAAAATCTAAGACATGTTTTTGTAGGGATCAGATCCCATTCACTAATCAAATATTAGTGTAAATCAAATTACTCTAATTTGATTTAGCAAGATCTATGTAGTACAAATTTACATTGTTAACAAGTTTAGATCTTTATACCTTTCTTTAAAAGGGAATTAGGGCACAAAACTAGAACTCCTTTCTAGTTTTGTTTCTTGAGCTAGGTATTAGGATGATCCTCCAAAAACCCGAGTTTCCAAAGTAGGAAACCTCTTTCTTGTTGCACCCAAGAAGTACACCAAAATCTATTAATGATTTTGATCTAGAAATCAATAATAGAAGCTTGATAATATGTGAATCATTATTACTAATACTTACTAACTCTTAGTAATATTAGAGATTATATTTAGAGAGAATATGAGAGAGATGAGGAGGAAAGAATGCTTGAATGAATAATGCACTACTTTAGGCCTTATGTTTTAATACAAAACAAAAACCAAAGTGTGTAGAACACACCTAAGGAGGCCGGCCTAAGTGAGGAGAGAGTGGTAAGTTTAGAGCATGCTTATCTTGATAAGATCAATCACATGAAACATAATCATCATGTCTTGCATGCTTAAAGCAAAAGCTATAAAACAAAATGAATAAGACAAGAAGGAATCTTATTCCTTCTCCCCTCTATTTTGGATGGTCCAAGGGCCCCTAAAAGGGTCTTATTTTGTTTTCAATATTTGTCCCACAAATACTTATAATTTATCACTTGATCATCTAATATGATAAAGTATAAATTATCAAATTAAGCTCTTAACTCTCCTTTAATATATATGTACACTTACATACATATTAAAATTGTACTTTTACTAATCTCATTAGTAAAATATACATAATTAGTGAATTAACGTTTAATCACTAATTCTCATCTCCTCTAATAATTTTATCGATATAAAATTAAATCATTCGAGTTCGCAACTCGATTTCTCTCTAAATTAATTCACTGACTAACCGTTAGTCAAATTATCAAGTCACTAATCTAATCGTATCTCATACAATTTAATAGCTTTAAAATTTGGAGTACGTTCCTATAGGTGTGACTTAAAGGGATCAATTGATTACCGCCGTTCTCACGACAATAACGTCAAACTCTAGTCAGCCAACCGTTATTGATTTACGTTAATCAATTGACAATAATACAGGATTATCCCCATGTATTCCTTAATTGAGATTTATTAAGTAATCGCACTATTGTGGAGGACACATACTCCAACAATCTCCCACTTGTCCGAGACAAGTTGTGCATTACCAATTCTCATGTCCGTTTCACATCTCCCACTCAATGCAAGGTGTCTTACAGGTCGTACTTGCATTCAAAGATATATATCATGAGTGGTTTCCTCGATAAGGAGAGTAGGTATGTCGGCCGGGAATCTACCGTAGATTCTTACCGAGCGTGGCCACGCATTTCCAAATGACTACTCCTCGAGTGGCCCAAAGATGTTTTACCTCGACGAGGGTGGACATTTCCCTTCCACTCGATTGTCTTTGTATAATGCAGTTCACCATGCCCCCAAAGATGCCCTTATAACCCCTTTCACGGCATGGCTTAGGACAAAAATGAAAGTCACTCGGAAACTGCACCGACTCAGATAATCAGTTCCAGTCAAAGAATCGACTCAAAGGAATACTATAGAATTCCCACCACGACCAGGTTTCAATCTCATTGAAAAGGAATTCTATAAGCGTCACTGTCCGACAGAGTGTTTCACAGTCTGTCTATGCAAACGAGCAGTCATCACTATGACCCCATGGTGTTGAACCCACCATCGAACGACTTGCAATCTAGTCTCTCCGAGACGTCACCTCATATGAGAGACTAGGGACCAAATACTTAGTTTATACCGTTCACTTGAATATGTTCAATGTTGTCACACAACTATTCGGATAAACAAAGTATGCATTCAAAATGACTTAAAAGAGTAAATATACTCTAAACAATGAATGTTATTTTCATATATGTAATAGGATACTTTATCCATTACATATCTCAAAAACTAAAGGAAATCAGGCATACGCCTCAACCCCAAAGAGGCGGTGTGAGCGTCATGCTTAGCCCTCGAAAGGGGCTTGGTTAAAGGATCAGCGACATTGTTGTCTGTCCCAACCTTACAAAGATCTATTTCCTTCCTTTCCACATTATCTCTAATAACGTGGTATTTCCTCAAAACATGTCTAGACTTATTACTAGACTTGGGCTCCTTTGCTCAAAAGATGGCCCCACTATTATCACAATAAATAGTGATTGGATTTGCGGCACTAGGGACTACACTTAGTCCATTCAAGAACTGCCGAATCCATACAGCTTCTTTAGCAGCTTCCCAAGCTGCTAAATATTCAGCTTCTGTTGTAGAATCTGCTGTGACTCTTTGCTTGAAACTTTTCCAGCAAACAGCACCTCCATAAAGACGTAGCCGGATTGGGATTTCAAATCATCCCCATCGGTTTGGAACCTTGCATCCGTGTAACCCTTTACACGTAGCTCAAGTTCTCCTCCAAACACAAGAAACGAATCCTTAGTTCTTCTCAAGTACTTAAGGATGTTCTTTACAATATCCAAAGGACTCTCACCGGGATTAGCTTGATACGCTCGTCATGCTCAAAGCGAAAGCGGCGTCAGACGAGTGCACATCATAGCATACATGATTGATCCTACAATGAAGCATAAGGGATCAATTTCATGCGTTCAATTTCACTTGAGAGTCATAGGACATTGAGATTTCTTCAATGTTGTTCCTACACTCATCGGAAGAAAGCCTCTCTTGGAGTCTTTCATATTGAACCTATCAAGAATCTTATCGATATAAGTTTCTTGACTCAATGCTAGTATCCTTTTGGATCTATCTCTATAGATCCGGATATCCAAGATGCGTTGTACCTCTCCCAAGTCCTTCATTTGGAAATGGTTTCCCAATTCCACCTTTACCGAGTTCAGACTTGGAATATCATTTCCAATCAATAATATATCATCCACATACAAAACAAGGAAAGTTACCTTGCTCCCACTAAACTTCATGTACAAACAAGGTTCCTCGGCACTTCGAGCGAATCCATGTTGTTTGATAACATGATCGAATCTGTGATTCCAACTCCTCGATGCTTGCATAAGACCATAAATGGATCTTTTAAGCTTGCATACTTTCTTAGGGTTGGATGTATCTACAAAACCTTCAGGTTGTGTCATAAACACTTCCTCTTCTAGAATCTCATTCAAGAAGGCGGTTTTTACATCCATTTGCCATATCTCATAGTCATGAAATGCGGCAACCGCTAAGATTATCCTTATGGATCGAAGCATAGCAACCGGTGCAAAGGTTTCATCATAATGAATACCTTGGACTTGTGAAGAAAAAAAAAAAAAAAAAAAAAAAAAAAAAAAAAAACCCATTGCCACCAATCTAGCTTTGTAAACATCAATATGTTTATCTATGCCGAGTTTGATTTTGAATATCCATTTACACTGAAGGGGTCTCACTCCTTCAAGTAAATCTACCAAGTCCCAAACTTGGTTCTCGTGCATAGAATCCATTTCGGATTTCATGGCCTCTAGCCATTGGTCGGAGTTGGGGCTACTAATAGCCGCCTTGTAGGTTGAGGGTTCGTTGCTTTCGAATAACAACAAATCACCCTCCTCCTCGATGTTCTGAGGTAGCAGTCGGAGTTGATGACTAATTCTTCCTGACCTCCTAGGGATTATCACCGTGTCAGAAGACGAGGGAACAGTTTCCTCATTTTCTGTCTCGGTTTGTGGCTCTTGAACTTCATCAAGTTCAAATTTTCTCCCACTCTGTTTTCCAGAAATAAATTCATTTTCTAGAAAAACAGCATCACGAGCCACAAACACTTTGTTCTCGTGAGGGTTGTAGAAGTAATAACCACAGGTTTCCTTAGGATAACCTACAAATAGACATTTGTCAGACCTTGAAGCGAGTTTATCGTCAGTTTTATTCTTGACGAATGCCTCACATCCCCAAATTTTCATGAATGACAAATAGGGAACGGTTCCCGTCCATATCTCATATGGAGTCTTATTGGCCACTTTAGTCGGACTTCGATTTAGTGAGAATGCGGTAGACAATAGCGCAAAGCCCCAAAACCATCCAGGAAGCTCACTTTGACTCATCATAGACCGAACCATATCTCATAAAGTTCGGTTTCTCCTTTCTGCAACACCATTCAACTGTGGTGTGCCCGGAGGAGTCCATTGTGATATTATACCACAATTCTTAAGATGTGAATCAAAACTCATTACTTAGATATTCGCCACCACGATCCGATCATAGTGCTTGTATCTTCTTATCAAATTGGTTCTCAACCTTATTTTGAAATTCTTTAAATTTCTCAAAAGCATCACTTTTATGCCTTATTAAGTAGACATAACCATATCTACTTAAGTCATCGGTAAAAGTAATGAAGTAATGATATCCTCCTCTAGCGGTGATGTTTAATGGACCACACACATCGGTATGTATGAGTCCTAAAACCTCACTTGCTCGTGTCCCTTTACCATTAAAGGGTGCACGAGTCATCTTCCCTAAAAGGCAAGCCTCGCATGTACCATATGATTCGCAATCAAATGATTTGAGAGCATTGTTCTCAACAAGTCTCTTTATGCGTTTATTGTTTATATGATCTAAACGACAATGCCAAAGGTAGGATTTGTTTGATTCATTCGTTTTGAGCTTCTTGTTCTCTATATGATAAACATCATTGACATCATTCAAAACATAAATATCTCCAATTGAAATGTCTTCACAATAAACCATTTCATTAAATGAAAAAGTACACCGATTGTGCTTAATCATAAAACAAAAGCCTTCCGCTTCTAACATGGAGGCGGAGATAATGTTTTGGTTAGAGTTGGTACAAAATAACAGTTATTTAAGTACAACCCTAAACCACTAGCTAGAGTGAGTACAAAAGTTCCCACGGAAACGGCCGCTACTCTAGCTCCATTGCCCATGCGGAGATCTACATCACCCTTAGCTAGTGCTCGCGTGTTTCTCATCCCCTGCAAGTGATTGCAAAGATGAGACCCACATCCGGTATCCCATACCCATGTGGAAATGCAAGCATGATTTATGTCAATCATATAAAGACTAGAAGGAACAATATCTTTGGATGTCGCACATCCATCATATAAGAATTTGGGACAATTTGCGCTTCCAATGTCCGGGTTTGGGCTTGCTATTCTCAATAGCGTTCCCCTTACCCTTATCTTCATTGAACCGAGCTTTATAAGCTCCCTTCCCTTTCTTAACCGCAAAGCTTATGTTCTTCAATCTCATTGAAAGAACATCTTTTATCTCAATCCTTATTCACTTTCGTGCTATCTAGGTCGAAGCACATCATCATCACTTTAGTGAATATCTCATATGCACTTTAGTGAGTAACGAAGCGAAGTTTGAGAGAATGTGACATTGACCAAATCAATATATTTTAACGTCATTGTCAACCTTTAGGTGCTCATCGTAGGCGGCTCGTGCCGCCGCGGTGGCCCTAAGTCCGGGTTCGGTGGGAGGTGGTTCGGTAAAGTTCTTAAGCACATTGTCGGATTGAACGGCGGCCCTTAAAGTCAAATCGCATTCGACAAAGTTGCTACCGTCATCCTTTAGGATACACTTATCCATCACGGTTCTCAACCATGAATATATATACCCAAAATGGGTGCGGGAGTTAAAGTTGTCATTACGATTTCAAATAAATTATTCTACAACAAATATGAGGAAATTAACATTCATTGTACATTAATGACATTTGCAAAAACTCTTTTAAAAACAAATGTCCATTTATATAGTGATCTCCCACGAAATTATATAAATGATTCCAAGACTCGTTTTTCATATAAAATTAGACATCTCATGTTTCCTTTTATATAAAAACGATAAGTCAACACTTGACTAATTCTACACTAGAATGCTTGGTTGATGATTTTCTATAAAATGCATCGATTAGCCCCAAATAACTCTTATTCGGTTGAGTTCAAACCAAATTAGCACGGGACTTCCTCCCACTACTTACCCATGGTAACAAGGTTCCACGTTGCGGAGGTCCTCACGAACATGGGGTTCATAGTCGCTACATTTGGAAAGGCTTAATCTCAATTCATTTGTTAAAATGTGGGTGATCTTGTCAATTTTTAGTCATTTCAATTCTTTATAAGTGAACTAATTTAAGAATGGCGACCTAAAAACGACAATCATAGTGGGATAACGTGGCATGCATGACGATTTTGGCATGTGAGCGGAAAATAAGCAAACACACAAGCATCAAGCAAACATAAACCTAGTATGGCCACCTAAAGTAATTAAAATACAAGGAGTTACAATTTGGAAACCAACTCCTTTGGTCCCTCTTCATATGGATCCCATCCAAGCTCCTCCTTGCTAGCTTTAGAACACTTCTAAGGCTCCATCTCGATCCATCGCCGGTCTTCGGTTTACAAATAGTTACAAGTATAAATTTACAAATGAATACATAGCAACCCTATTATATATTTATAAATGAAATTAACTATTAAAATTACAAACCGGCGATACGAGATCGCATTTAAATTACAAACCCACACGATATTCCCTTTCATTACGGGTAATATCGGTAAAAATATAACAAACTATGGCCATACTAGTAAGAACAAACATTCATTCAATAATAAACATTCATCCAAACATGCATAATGTAAAGCTTATAAATAAAAACATGCCAAAATCGCCCTAAACAATAATCGCATTAATTTGTTTAAAAACCGATCTCATATTT
The DNA here is from genome assembly GCA_023091065.1 of Dianthus caryophyllus. Taxonomy (NCBI): domain Eukaryota; kingdom Viridiplantae; phylum Streptophyta; class Magnoliopsida; order Caryophyllales; family Caryophyllaceae; genus Dianthus; species Dianthus caryophyllus. The sequence goes on from JALGRB010000018.1 coordinate 2,422,708, forward strand.
AATCGATTAATCTCATATTAATCAATAATGCTTAAAACACCTTTTAAGCTTGAACCAAAACTTCTAAACTGATTTTAGAACACCCAAATTAGTTTTCACTAATTCATGGTGATTTTAGTTCATAAACATGGTCATTTGCTAATTCGATGTACTTTAATCATAACCTTTTATGAATAAAGCTTCATAAAATCAAAATAAAATAAAATAAAATAATTTTTATTTTGACAAAATTTTGTATATTCTGGAACACTTCCAAAATATCAGAAATGAAAAGTTTGGTCAGAAAATATTTACGAATTATTTTATATAAAATAACATACGATTTTATAGATTTTATCTCATAAAATCAAGAAACCGTCTAAAACAGTGAGGAAAAATCCCAAGTTTATACGAGAGCATCCTCATAATGTGTAAAAATATTGGTATAAATTTCATGTCCAGAAAACAACGTTTACTATATTTTTGGACATAAAATGCAAACAATACCGATTTTAAACAAAAATATGAATAAATATTCAAAACTCAAACTCTGATTTTGAAAATTTACATGCAGAATGTATAAATATGAAATATCACTGTGTAAAAATTTCGTGGCCAGATTCGAACTATAACTATTTATAGTAACTATTTTAGCCAAAAACTCACTTTTTGACTCGGTTTTGTATAAAAATCATTTAAATTAGCAAACAAATTTCAAAAATTACGAAATTTGACCAGTAACTTCATGAGACCAGAAACTTTGCATGCAATAAAAATCTCGTGTTAAAACAACTTTTAACACTATTTTCGGATTTTATCATATTTATTCTCAATAAATATATAAAACTCCAAAAATAACAAAATAAATTTGTAACTACAAGCCTTGGCTCTGATACCACTTGTAGGGATCGGATCCCATTCACTAATCAAATATTAGTGTAAATCAAATTACTCTAATTTGATTTAGCAAGATCTATGTAGTACAAATTTACATTGTTAACAAGTTTAGATCTTTATACCTTTCTTTAAAAGGGAATTAGGGCACAAAACTAGAACTCCTTTCTAGTTTTGTTTCTTGAGCTAGGTATTAGGATGATCCTCCAAAAACCCGAGTTTCCAAAGTAGGAAACCTCTTTCTTGTTGCACCCAAGAAGTACACCAAAATCTATTAATGATTTTGATCTAGAAATCAATAATAGAAGCTTGATAATATGTGAATCATTATTACTAATACTTACTAACTCTTAGTAATATTAGAGATTATATTTAGAGAGAATATGAGAGAGATGAGGAGGAAAGAATGCTTGAATGAATAATGCACTACTTTAGGCCTTATGTTTTAATACAAAACAAAAACCAAAGTGTGTAGAACACACCTAAGGAGGCCGGCCTAAGTGAGGAGAGAGTGGTAAGTTTAGAGCATGCTTATCTTGATAAGATCAATCACATGAAACATAATCATCATGTCTTGCATGCTTAAAGTAAAAGCTATAAAACAAAATGAATAAGACAAGAAGGAATCTTATTCCTTCTCCCCTCTATTTTGGACGGTCCAAGGGCCCCTAAAAGGGTCTTATTTTGTTTTCAATATTTGTCCCACAAATACTTATAATTTATCACTTGATCATCTAATATGATAAAGTATAAATTATCAAATTAAGCTCTTAACTCTCCTTTAATATATATGTACACTTACATACATATTAAAATTGCACTTTTACTAATCTCATTAGTAAAATATACATAATTAGTGAATTAACGTTTAATCACTAATTCTCATCTCCTCTAATAATTTTATCGATATAAAATTAAATCATTCGAGTTCGCAACTCGATTTCTCTCTAAATTAATTCACTGACTAACCGTTAGTCAAATTATCAAGTCACTAATCTAATCGTATCTCATACAATTAAATAGCTTTAAAATTTGGAGTACGTTCCTATAGGTGTGACTTAAAGGGATCAATTGATTACCGCCGTTCTCACGACAATAACGTCAAACTCTAGTCAGCCAACCGTTATTGATTTACGTTAATCAATTGACAATAATACAGGATTATCCCCATGTATTCCTTAATTGAGATTTATTAAGTAATCGCACTATTGTGGAGGACACATACTCCAACAGTTTTTAGCTTAGAACATGGTAGCAGGTTCCTAATTTCCGCGATAATTAGGTGGCGACTCCAAACAGTTCTTAAAGGTTTTTCAAACTTATTAATCTTTTTTAACTTTAATATCGCCCTTACGCAAGACGCCGAGTTGGGTCCCTCGACGCGGTTCCCGGGTTCCACACACGCAAAGGCAATCAGCAGGCAGGCATGCCCTTACAAGTATGCAAGGACCGTCATGTCCCTAAATATGTTCGTCCCTCCCCGGATAAGCCCGGCTCGGAGTTCTCGTCTCACCCATGGACACATACTCCGCGCCACAGATAGTATCGAGACTGTAACAGTCCGGATGCTGTCGTGTAGTTTGACTTTCGCTTTAGTCCTAAGCTCGGTCAAACTGGGGGTTCTTTGGATACCCACATCCGTACCTCCCGCCAAAAACCCAGTGATGTAACAATGGACTTTTATTGCATGCTTTTATGTTGACTTAAATGGTTCTAACTATGACGAATTCAAGTTAAATGTTTTAGAATGCAAAATGAGGTTTCTTTATGGGTCATCACTCTTAGTGTCCTTAGGATAGTCTAGAGTCTAGCTTGTCTCAAGTTCAGGTCCTAATCGGCATGCGTACACCCCCTTTACAAATACATAGTCTAATTGGCCATTTTACACTAACAAGGCCCAATTCGATTTAGGTCCAGTCACTAAAACCACCTTTTAGGATTGGCAAAAGCTCGAGACAGCCTCACAGATTGTCTTATTTCACAAAACACTACAAAATACACCCTTTTCACATTTTCAGGGCTCGGGCCCAAAATCGAGCCCAAACCCATCCTTGGCCTGCTTCCCTAGGCCCAAGAACTCACCCGCCTAAACCCTAGAAGATCATACAAGGTCTACTTGGAGCACAAGCAAAGAGATAGCAAAGAATATTACCGAGATATTGCAAATCGGATTAAGGAAATACGAAATCTGGAGGTTTTGCCCGACGTACAAGCCGCAAGGAGCCTTGCGGCTCCTTGGGGTGATCGCATGAAGCCATGCGATTTGCCCTGGCATTCGCATTGGTCCTTGCGATTTGTGCAGGCGGTTTTATCCTCTTGGGTTTCCTAAATCCTCTCGGCTATTCTACTATAAATACAACCCTTTGCTCGACCCTTCAACACAAGTTTTCGACACAAGATAAACACCTCTCCTCACAACCTTTCTTCCTAGGTTTTAGCACACTCACATATACACACAAAAGCCTCACGCATAAACATCCTTGAATTCTTCATCTTCCTAGTGTTGAATTCTTCTCCTTTGAAGCGAAGCGCTGCCGGTTTCCTGACTTGAGACAGGTCTTAATCCTAACATGGATTAAGGTTTTCTTTACTTCTTTGACTAGCTAATACATGTCATTTATATAGCTTTTATGCCCCCGATATAGTTGCATTTAGCTTGCATTTGCTCGACTTCATTATTGTTTTAGTAGCTATTTGCTTTATATTGTGATACTGTCGTGCTTCGTGTGTATTTTGCAGGTTTTGGCGGTCCTGAGCTAAAACCTGAGGTTAGTGGAGCACTTACGAGTATCGTGACGTCAAGACGAAGCCCGAGAGTCGATTCGGAAGTCATACGATGATTTGGGACGTCAAACCTATAGGTTCAGAGCAAAACCTATAGGTTCTGGATACGTGAAACAAGAACAAAAGTTGCTGGAATTGCTGGAAGTCCTTAGAACCGCACGGTTCTATGCAAACCGATCGGTTTACCTCCTAGAACCGCACGGTTTTATGAGCCAAAGTTGCTGCCAACTTCTGAGAACCTTAGAACCGCACGGTTTTACGAGAACCGATCGGTTCACCCCCAGAACCGATCGGTTCTGGCCCGAACCGCTCGGTTCTGCTGCTCTTTTTATCCGGATTTTCGTGCCTATATATATATAACTTGAGTATAGGGTTTGAGGGATGCTTTTCATTATATTTTACTGTTTTGAATTAGAAGTAGTTTTCTCTCCTTTCAAACTCTCAAATACTCTTAGGTTTAGCTTTAAATTACTTGCAAGATTCGATCTTTTACATTACAATTCAAGATTACTCCAGGTTTAATTTAATTGTTCTTCTTCTTCTCATCATGTTTATTATTATTAAGTTTATTGCTTTCTTTTCAATCATGCATAGCTAATCCTTCAATTAGGGTTTAGGGTGATTGTGAATTGATTCAGGAACATGTTGTAATTGCTTTCATTAATTGAATTTGTGCAAGTTGATTTCTTCCTAGGCGTTTTATTATCAATTGAATTTAGGGACGCCTTTATTGAATTGAATTTAGGTTGTTTCAGTTTAAGATCGAAAGCCGAATTGAAACTAGACTCACGCGTAATTGATAAGTTGAATTTAGTACGTAGCGAGAGCCCGCTAAATTTGCTTAAGGTTAAAATTGACTCGAGAGAGCGTTTTCTAAAACCTAATCGCTTGCATGACTTCAATTGATTGATAATCCCTTTTGAGTTAGTTCTTGAATCGATGTCACTTGAACCCGACGCCCTAATCTCCCTCTCATACATCTTCATTACTCTTTCATTTGTTGTCCTAGTTTAGTTCAGTCTTAAACACCCTCTTTCACACCCTTTGAGACCAACCTAGATAGCTGAGCATCCTTTTGACTACCCCTTCTCCCTGTGGATTCGACCCTGCTTACCACTAGCTTCTGTTAGTAGTTTGTCTAGGTTTATTTTGATTAGGCGTGACGACTTTAGCCTCATCAATTTTGGCGCCGTTGCCGGGGAGACGGTTAGCTAGTTTTAGTTTGCTTATTCGTTAGCTAGGTTTTTCTCTCTTGTCTCAAGGAACCTAGTTCCTTGAGACTGTTTCTTATCATTTGCTTGTAGTTTTGTTTATGCACAGGTCACCTCGGACTCTAGTGCCTTTTGAGCCCGAACCTGAACGAGCGTTACATCGACTACGCAAGCAAGCAATTCAAATCGTTGATCTTAATACCGAGGAAGCGTCGTCTAGTGCTATGCAATCGTCCTACGAAGCGGACACACCTCCAGTTACTCCTTTCACTCCACCGCCGGTGACAATGCCTAAACTTTCTAGTCACTCGGTGCCTAAACCGGAATCCATTCCTAATGGATTCACGATGCCCGCTACGTTACAGGGCAATTTCGAGATCCGCCCCGCCTTCTTAAATTTGGTGGAGCGCAACCAGTTTGGTGGTTATCCCACCGAGGATCCTGGTCGCCATATGCAGGTTTTTACGGACTATTGTTCGACAATCAAGCAGGCCGGGATCACTCAGGAGCAAATAAGGGAAATGATGTTCCCTTTTTCATTGAAAGACCGAGCGCGAGAATGGATCACAGACCTTGATAAGGAGGCCGCGGGTATTGCTGATTGGAATGGTCTTGCCCTTGCGTTCTACTCTAAATTTTATCCTCCAGAACGCACTAATCAAATGAGAAGCCAAATTCAGGGCTTCAAGCAGACATTCGACGAGTCGTTGGCTGAAGCTTGGGAGCGATATAAGAAGCTCATCCGCGATTGTCCTCACCATGGGCTTAATACTTGGTTGGTGATCATGACATTCTACAATGGGTTGTATGCTGAGAGCCGGGCTATCCTTGATTCAGCCGCAGAGGGACGTTTTGCTAATAACGTCGATGACGACAGGGCTTGGGGTTTGATCGAGGAGATGGCAGTACATTCATCTCAATTTGGGAAGCCTAGGGGTAATTCACGGTCTGCTCATAATGACCGTGATAAGGAGAGCATTAGCGCGCTCACTAGCCAGGTTGCTGCGCTGACTACGCAAATTAGTATGCTGCAGGGAGGTGGTTCTTCAGGTGCCCACGTGAATGCTGTCACAGGGCACGATACGGGTTATTTTACGGGGTATGCTGCGCCCCACGAGCAAGTTCATGCTTACCAATCCTACCCACAGAACTTGCCCTACCAGAACCAACCGGGTTACGACCGTTCACTATTATCATATCGTAACCAAAACGTGTTGAACCCGACCACCCCACCTCCACAAAACCAACCCTACATCCCTCCCCACAAAAACTACCAACCACCTCCACCCAACTACCAAAAACCACCCTACACACCACCACCTCAACCTACACAGGGCCCCGATCCTATGGCCGAAATGAAGGCCATGATGATGCAGATGTCGCAGGTGACGATGGCCGTGCAGAAGTCAAAAGAGATGATGTTGCAGCAGATGCAAAAGGATGGCCAAGCTAAGGACGCTGCGATAAAATTGTTGGAGAATCAAGTGGCGCAGCTCGCCGCTTCGCAAGCGTCACGACAGCCGGGTACCCTACCCTCTCAAGGTAATCCTCCTAACCCACCTCACGATACAGCATGTGCTATTACTTTGCGTAGTGGTACAGTTTATGATGGCCCAAAGCCTCCGGAGGATGAGGTGAAGCGTGGGACAAACCACACGGTCAAACCGTGTGATGTTGCTGTTAAGAAAGACGTGGGTGTTGATTCTGGTGTTCCTGTTGTTCCTCCCTCGCCCCCGATTCAAATAAAGCTTCCTTTTCCAAGTCGTGTACGCCCGGCTACCGTGGACCCCAAGCTCGATAAGTTCTTTGAGATCCTCAAAACTTTGCAGGTAAATATTCCATTTATCGATTTGGTTAAGCAAATTCCTGCGTATGCCAAGTTTCTTAAGGAGGTCATCTCTAGGAAGCGTTCCATCAATGAGACCGAGACCGTGTCTTTTGTGGGGGAGGGTAGTGCTTTATTGCAGGGTAGTTTGCCCCCGAAGCTGAGTGACCCCGGGACCTTTTCTATCCCTTGTTCTATAGGGAGGTATGTGGTTCAGAACGCCTTGTGTGACTTAGGGGCTAGTGTGAGTATCATTCCTTACTCCATCTGCAAGAAATTGAATATGACTAAGCTAGGAGTGACCTCCATGACATTGCAGATGGCTGACCGGACTGTACAGAGACCCCTAGGTATCCTAGAGGACGTCCCGGTTAAGGTAGGGAAGTTTTACATCCCCGTTGACTTTGTGGTCTTAGACATACCCGAGGACCCACACATTCCTATTATTTTGGGTCGACCTTTTCTGCACACTGCTGGTGCAGTTATCGATGTTGGGAACAAGACCCTGTCGTTCTCGGTGGGAGGGGAGAAGCTCACATACACTAAGTCTAGTCTTCCCCGTGCCCCTATGCAGCCTGAGTCTGTGGCTGCTGTTGACCTTGCCCCTCCGTCTCACTCTACTGGAGACACTTTGGAGGATGTTTCTTCTGCTATTTCTTGTGCAGGTCCTACGCAGGTTGGCAACAATCCTGGTTTGGGGGAACGAAAGGTCATGACGGCGGATGTCTATTCTCCTAGTGATGGTGAAGGAGACCCACGGTTTGCGGTGCGTGGCGCACGGAGCTGTTATGGAGAGCCATTTCGCGATGGAATACCTTGCGTGATGGACTATGCTGCTCTTCCTCGTGGAGATCGAGTTTTATGGCGAACAGATGCTCTTTCGCCACATGAAGGTTTTGCTAGTGGCCAACGTCCTTGGCCTAATTGGACTTGATGATGAGTTTTGACGACGGTCGTGCGGGACCATTATAAACCAGCGCTTTCCGGGAGGCAACCCGTTGACATTTTGTAATTTGTTGTACTTTGTTTTGGTTTGGTTTGTTTTTGACTTTGACATTTTAAGTTTGCCTTTGAGCGCGTGAGGATGAGGGATTTATATTTAATTTAGCATGCAGGTACTTTAGGACTCTTCGTCCTAAGTATCTTTGAGACAGACCTCGATGGCCGGCCTTGGCCGCCCTCTCTCTATTTGTTAGGCCTCACCTACTCGCGTGCTACTCAAAGTACCTCACAATTTGGTGGTGAATTGGATGCAAATCTGTGGATCGATAGCCGCACTCCACGCTTCACTTCGGTTTGGGGGAGCTCCAACTTGATCATGTGAGCTTTCTTACTCTTTTTCCCTCGTTTCCTCGCTTTCATTTTCCTACCCCCGTCTTTTATTTGTCCTTCTCTGCTTGTGGTTGTGCTGTTTTCCACATTGAGGACAATGTGTGATTCTGGTTTGGGGGAGGAAAGCTCTTTCGCGCTTATTCTTTTGCATTTTTCCTTTTTGTGTGCTTTATTATCTAAAAATCCATAAAAATTAAAATTTTGAAATTTCCAAACCTTATTTTGGCTTGCATTGTCTAGTTTGGAGAGTTGATTAGTGTCCTTATTATGATCTTTGGCATCTCCGAGTTGAAAATCCATCGTCGTAGCCTGCACTATATGTTTGTTTCCTATGAATAGATTGCGAGCCTCAAACACTAGCCCACTTGTATTTGCTTAATTCTTATTGCTTTTCGTTCTTTTGCTTTCGATATTGGTATTCTTGCGAGGCATTTGGCTTGTGGAAAGTTGGAATGTTGGCTTGTGGTATGATATGGATGGATGCTAATAATGTTTGGAGCAGTGCTTCGATGCTCTCGGAGGGGACTCATTGATTTGAGTAACCACAATGGCCATGAATTTGGCTGTGACCGGGAGTATGAGCAATGATGTAACCCTTAAGGAAATATGTGTACCCGAGCTCGATTTTTACCGAGTGAACGTCAAGCTAAACGGTATAACATACGAGGGATGCTCCACATTGCGCGAAAAAGAAAAAAAAAAAAAAAAAAGAAGAAAGAAAAGAAAAGGAAAAAATGAAATGATGTGGTAAGAAAGGTGAAATGGAAGTGGTATGCACGGTTGGCCTTGCTTGAATCCAATTATCGTTAGTTTGATTTTTGCGAAAGCATGAGAAGCGAGTAGTACGATGTTGGTGTGAATGGTTGAGACTTGTGCTCTATTTTCGGTGAAATAGACTATGGTTTGTACGTTTATGTGTATGGGTCGTCAACTTTGAGATGCCAGCGTGATTAATTTGGATACTTTGACTTTCTCCGACGCTGTTTGCTTGAGGACAAGCAAAGGTTTGGTTTGGGGGAGTTTGATACATGTCATTTATATAGCTTTTATGCCCCCGATATAGTTGCATTTAGCTTGCATTTGCTCGACTTCATTATTGTTTTAGTAGCTATTTGCTTTATATTGTGATACTGTCGTGCTTCGTGTGTATTTTGCAGGTTTTGGCGGTCCTGAGCTAAAACCTGAGGTTAGTGGAGCACTTACGAGTACACTAGGCTCACCCCGACTTTGGTACGCAAGTCTGCTTTTCATAAGGCGGCCATGCACCTCGAATACACACCCTATTCGTAACACCTTTCCAAAGTCGCATAAACAACTAACCTCTTTAAAATAAATCAATGGACAATTGAAATTTATTTTATTGTATGCATTTTAGCAAATCCTCACCTTGCATCTAAATCACTTAAAATGAATTCGTCATTAACTGAACTGTTTTCGTTAACAAGTTAAGCGTGCTTAACTGAGGGTTTTAAACAATCTCTTTTTGCATTATTTTTTACAACCTTTATCGCACTTGTACGTAGCGAATTACTTAGGCTCATGTATCATTCTTTGCATTGTTCTCAAGTCTAGTAGAGACTATCTTTTGATAGGCTTTTCCAAAAGATCTTCCATAAAAACATTATTTTGAATTATGCTTTAGAAAAGTACCCTCACCCGAATCCGAATCTGGTTTCACAATAACCTTAGACGGATAGGTGTCGACGTGCCTTGAACTCTAAGACGTGTCTTTGAGTATGAGGACACGGAGGCGGGTTCTAAATTTCCCTCATAATTTAGTGGCGGCTCGAAAACAGTTTTAAAGGTTTTTCTTACTTAATCTTTTTAACTTTACGCCCTTAGCAAGACGTCGAGTGGTTCCATGTAAATCCCGGTACCTACATATATACACCCATATACCCGACCTCATAAGATACAAATTTACACACAGAATTTACAGCATACACACAAAAGCTCTCTCAAAGCCTCACGCACTCAAATCCTTGAGTTCAACACACCATCCCGTGTTGAATTCATCCTCCTTTTTAGTTAAAGAAGCGAAGCTCTGTCGATCTGAAGCGTCAGGACAAGGTAGGTACCGATCCACTTGGATCAAAGCTTTTTCTTATTTTCTATGGACTAACAAAGGATACTACACTCTAGCGCCCCCCCCCCCACCCCGGCTTTGGCACCGAGCGCGCTTGCATTCCAAGTGTTCTTATTACTTCGGGTACACTCCATATCCGATGACACGCCAAAGTCGCATAAGCAACCGACCTTTTAAAATAAACCAATGGACAATTGAACTTTATTTTAATTGTATGCATCTTGCACCTTCTTATTTTGCATTAAAATCAACTTAAACAATGAATTCGACCTTTAACTGAACCGTTTTTGTTAACAAGTTAAACATGCTAAACTGAGGGTTTTAAACTATCTTTTTGCATCTGCATTTGCATTCTTTTTACCATCTTTTTCGCACTTGTACGTAGCGATAACTTTAGCTCAAATATCATCTTACTTGGATTGTTCTTAGTCAGTAGAGGCTTTTTTTTACATAGGCTTTTCTAAAAGGTTTTCATAAATCATTAATTGAACTAATCTTTAGTTAAGCACCCTCACCCCGAATCCAATCAAGTTTCACAACCTTAGATCTAGGGGTGTCGGCGTGCTCCGAAATCTAAGACATGTCTTTAGCTTAAGACATGGTAGCAGGTTCCTAATTTCCGCGATAATTAGGTGGCGACTCCAAACAGCTTTCAAAGGTTTTTCTAACTTAATCTTTTTAAACTTAATCGCCCTTATGCAAAACGCCGAGTTGGGTCTCTCTCGATCCCGGGTTCCACAGTTTGGCGACTTCGCTGGGGAAAATTTTATTTTCAAAACTTAAAACTAGCTTTTTCTTTTTAAAAATAAAGAGGTGAAACTTGAAAGCCTTGAACAATCCATGTATACATATTTGAGCAATGCACATTCGTTTAGAGTCCTTTCCTTTCGGAATCTAAGCACCCTTTGCACCCTCGAGAGGTGGTTCCAACACGCAGGCTTGTCCACTCGATAAAGCACGTGCAGGACTAACTTTCCTCTCGCCCCTCCACGGCTTGCCGTAAACGACTATCTTGACCGCCCCAGTGCTCCCTTTAGAAAACCTATCGCTCCGGCTTAAGGACATAAAGGGGTTAAGTATCTGTCAAAGCGTTGTTGGAGCTAGTGTCCTCCACAGTTAGTGCAATAACATAAATAAATCTCTAAAGGTACACAGGGTACATTTTGTATTTAATCAGTTGATTAACGTTTATCGATAACGGTTGGCTTGCTAGATAAGTTTGACGTTATTGTCATACAGATGGCGGTGATCAACTGGTCCCTAAGAGTCACACCTAAAGGATGTGTTTGAGAGATGTGATTATTTGAGAAAATGATCATATCGATGCCTTATTTATGACTAAACGGTTAGTCAGTGTTGTTGACTAAAATGTTAGTCAGTGTGATGATGTTACTGACTAAAATGTTAGTTAGTATAATGATGAATATTATTTAATAATGATTAAATGATATTAGATGAGAGGAATTAGCTGTAATTCGTAAATTGAATATAAAAGGTTATATTTAATTATAGCGTATAATATAGGCTAATTAATTTTAAACAATTATAATAAATTAGCAAATTATAAATATACGGATATTTATGATTAATTATAATATATGGATGTTATAATTACATTATACATTAAAAGCTAAAGAAAACTAATTAAATGGGTTAAACCTTTTAATTAGATTTGGGCTTATAAATTTGAGGTGGAAAAGTGCACAAAAATGGTTAAGCTCATTTTTGCTCATTTTTGAGGCTTGGGCTACTTGGGACCTATGGCTCGAGCCATGGCTTAATTTGTGATCATTAGGATCAAACCAAGTGAAATGTACTAGGAGGAACGAAGGAAATCAGCCCACACATGGAAAACAACAATCTAGGCCATGAACCATAAATCCCAACTTGACATGTCGGTAGAGATTTTAACGTAACTCCCAATCTGCTCATCCAATTGAGGTGAAACCACTTGCAAATGAAAGCTAGCTCAAATAGCTTTCATTTGACATATGGTTGGCTATCTGGCTCAAAGGGAGCTGAGAGTTATGGCCTCTACAAGTCAGGGGTCAGATTGTGAAACTTCAGTCCAAAGGAGGGTTCGACATGTCTGTACTAAAAGCTCAATATCTTGAGTTGTAAGCCATATTTTTGGATGATTCTTTTTGCATTGGAAAGCCAACTCAATTACCTTTCCAATGACATATCATGGGCCTTCTAATTCAACGGGAGTAAGGAATGGTGGAGCCTAGAAGTCACTGTCAGATTATGAAATCCGGTTTGGACTGTTTTGGAGTAATGAGCCATGAACTTGACCTACATCATTCTCCTTGGGTGAGCTCACCTTGGGGACCTTTTAAAAGCCTCCTAATCAGCCTAAGGGTCACATGAGACGTGGTAAGCTCAAGAGGGGGACCAAAAACATTAGCTCATTTCACAAATCAAAATCAGCTCACATGTCTTTGTCACTAGTAGTCCTTGTTCTACTTTATGTCCTTTTCCACTTTATATTTTTGTTATGTTGTAAGTTAGTTTATTTTCAGATTTAGGGAGCATGTGACCTAGCTCTCCTTGCTCTCCAAGGTGTCAATCCTAGCCCTTGGATGATTACCTAAACACAAGGTGTAGATGAACCTAGATGTCACTCTCTACCTTTATGCTTTAAGTTGTTGTTTTGGTCAGGTTTGTAAGGCCAATAGGGCCGAGTTATTTGTTGCATTTCAAGGCTCTTTGTAGCCCTTAGATCTTTAGGAAATGTAGGGCTTAGATGTGCCAAGGCATTGCTAGCACCGTGGGCACTCGTGCTAGGCGTCTAAAATGACCCCTAAGCAACAATTTGAGGTTATGGGCTAGGCATTACCGGCAAGACGTGGCGTGTGGCTAAGCATTGCTAGCACCACGAGCAACAATTTGTGGTTAATGGCTAGTCATTTCTAGCATCATGCCCACCCATGCTTGCGGGTGCTAGCGTCATGGGCACCCATGGCTTGCGGGTGCTAGCATCATGCCCACCCATGGATTACGGGTGCTAGCATCATGGCTAGGCGTTGCCGGCAAGACGCAAAAAATGAATTTTCGAGTCACGTTCTCGGAATTAGCTAAAACTTTGCGGGGTTGTTCCTAAGGTCATATGTGAATGTTTGGTGACACAAATGACCCCTTATTGTTGGGCAAAACACCCAAACAACACACACTAAAAGTCCCATCCAAGGGTACCAAGTCGACACTGGCAAAGGGGTTCGAAACCCGAAACCACTCGAATTTTTTTTGGCCAAACCCAAAGAGACATAAGTTAGGATCAAGAAAACAACTAATTTGCATTACCCCAAGCTCATTTGGCAAGTTAAAAGTACATTTTGGTCGTGGATAGGGGTAATCCACGAATTCGGGATTTGACCCCTGTTCCGGCACGTTTTTCGGCATCAAAACTCGATGTTTTTCGAATTTTTTTTTTCTAACATCAAGTTCAGCAAGTTAGCTTTCCAACGCATCCTTAAGCGTCCCATTTGGACAACATTTGGTCACTCAACTAATTCAAAACAAAAAATATACGCTATTCTGCACATCCAATGTTCACTACCAAGAGATGGGTACAAGCAAAAAAGCCTCTATAGGGGGAGGCAGGAGGCTTGGTGGCTGGTGCACCAAGGGTTGGCGTCGTGGGCATGATGATCGATACGAGGTGAGCTCCCCCCCGGGCAAGGCAAGCATGATGGGTTTTTGTGGGTTTTCGAGTTTCGATGATCCCGTCATGCGTGCCACACCTGGGCCTCGTCGGAAAAGTCGGGATAATGTCGGAAATTGTGGTGGACCCATTTTTGTCGGTTTTATTGGATTTTCATTATGCGGGTGCTATCGTTTGGCGGGTTTATGGATGGCTATTTACGATTTGTATTAATTTTCATGAACCGATGACCGCAAGGAAGTCGGGAAAAGATGGTTTTTACAGGGCGGGGGTAGCCATTCATGGGAATGACGCGGGAAAGTGCGTAAGGCGGCTACAAACGATACGTGGGGCTCTACCTAATCACAACTTATATATCTCGACGATTAGGGATGGGTTGCGTAAAGTGCGTGGTCGTTGTCGGGAGAAGCATACGTACGCGGAGTTCCGTCGCAAGTTTTTGTGATGGTCCTGAAAGGATTTGACTACGCAGCGGCCGCTTGGAATTGACATTGGTGCACTCGTACATGCTTTGAGCGTTCGCATTAGTAACGTTGAGTTCCCTCGGGTGAATATTTGGGAGACATGCGGATGATGTCTCTGCATCGATACATGCGGTCGTTTTATTCGATCCACGTTACGATGATTGGGGATGGTTTGTATGTAGAGGATGTAGGCATCGTAAGGAGGCGTGAATATACGAGGGTTTTGGTGGCTCTAAACTTGGTGTGCGATGCGTCCGGAGTTCATTGCAAGTTTTTGTAACGGTCCTGAAAGGATGTTGACTATGCAGCGGCCATTGACATCGAAACACTCGTTTACGCTTTGATCAATTCGCGTAAGGTACCAAATAGGATCCCATCGATATTGACGATAACACCTGTATAATGTGAGTCCAATGGAATTGACAACGATACTAATCCCCTACGTTTTCGATATTATCTTGACCGATCCGAAGTCCCGTAAAATATCGAAACTCAAAAAAGCATGTCGTATCACCCGGTGCGACGTGCGCTCAACCGGTTAGAACATTAACCGG
>JALGRB010000018.1:2460000-2467500 GCA_023091065.1 Dianthus caryophyllus
CCCGCCTCCCGCTCCCGTTGTTGATTCGGGTGTGGCGAGTGAAGGCCATGATGCTTCAGATGGCCAAGTCGCAGGAGATAATGATGCAGCAAATGCAAAAGAGCGACCAAGCCAAGGATGCTGCGATTAAAATGTTGGAGAATCAAGTGGCTCAATTGGCCACTTCACAAGCATCGCGTCAACAGGGCACCTTGCCGCCCCAAGGTAATCCCCCTAATCCACCCCATGATACCGCGTGTGCTATAACTTTGAGGAGCGGTACGTTCTATGATGGCTCTAAGCATTTGGGGGAGGAAGACGACGAAACCATGGCTGATCCGAGGAAAAAGAGGTCTCAGCCGGTCGACCGGCAGCCGGTCGTCCAACCGGCTGGACCTGCTGCTGCGGGAAAAGTTGATTTGGGTGATAATTCTAGTGCTCCTGCTGCTACTCCTTCGCCCCCGATTCAAATAAAGCTCCCATTTCCAGGTCGTCAGCGCAACTCCGGTACTACCGCTCAGTTGAGTAAGTTCATAGACGTCCTAAAGACGCTGCAGGTAAATGTTCCATTCATTGATTTAATTCGTCAAGTTCCTGCTTATGCGAAATTTCTTAGGGAAGTCTTAGCTAGGAAGCGGACCATAGATGGCGTTGAGACCATTGCATTCTTGGGGGAGGGTAGTGCCTTGCTACAGGGTAGTTCACCTCCTAAGTTGAGTGACCCCGGGACTTTTTCCATCCCCTGCTCGATTGGGAAGTATGTGGTCCAGAACGCTCTATGTGACCTTGGGGCTAGTGTCAGTGTCATTCCCTACTCCGTCTGTCAGAAGCTTAATATGACTAAGTTAGGAGTTACCTCTATGACGCTGCAGATGGCCGTCAGATCGCTCGTGAGACCTTTAGGTATCCTAGAGGACATCCCGTCAAGGTAGGGCGCTCTACATTCCCGCTGATTTTATTGTCCTAGACATTCCGAGGATCCCCACGTCCGATCATTTTAGGGAGACCTTTCTCGCATTAACCGCAGTGTCTTTGTTATAGACGTGGGGAATAAGACCTTGTCGTTCTTGGTGGGGGGGGAGAAGCTCACATACACTAAGTCTAGTCTTCCCCGTGCCCCTATGCAGCCTGAGTCTGTGGCTGCTATTGACCTTGCCCCTCCGTCTCACTTTACTGGAGACTCTTTGGAGGATGTTTCTTCTGCTGTTTCTTGTGCAGGTCTTACGCAGGGTGGCTGTGATCCTGGTTTGGGGGAACGGAAGGTCACGAGGGCGGATGTCTACGATCCTGGGGATGGAAGAGGAGATCCACGGTCCGAGTTGCGCGGCGCACGGAGCTGTTATGGAGAACCATTTCGCGATGGCATACCTTGCGTGATGGATTACAATGCTTTGCCTCGAGAGGGGAGAATTCTATGGCGAACGGATGCTATTTCGCCAAGCGAGGTGGTTGCCAATGGCCAATGTCCTTGGCCTTCTTATACTTGATATCTGCTGCTTTGAAGAGTCGTGCGGGACTATAAACCAGCGCTTCCGGGAGGCAACCCGATGACGTTGTATAGTTACTTAGCATTTGTACTTTTGGTTTGCTTGCTTTATGACCTTTTGGATTTCTTTGAGCGCGCGAGGACGAGGGGTATTATATTTGATTTTTAGCGCGCAGGTACTTAAGGCCTTTTAGGTCCTTATTATGTTGAAAACGCACACGAGAAGGCCTCCCAGCCGGCCAACCGGCTGCCGGGCCGGGACAGGAGCCGTAGCTGAAATTTGGAAGTTGAAGAAAAATCGAAAAAATCACGTCAGGTGGCCTAAGCCGGCCGTGGCCCGATCGAGACTACCGCCACCCGTCCCAATTTCATGCTTCGTTTCTTGTTTGCTCGTGTTATCTGCCATACTTGACGTTGGTGATTTGGGACGCATATACGGATTCTAAGCCCCACTCCACGCTCACTTTGCCGGTTTGGGGAGCTCAGGCTAGATAATGTGAGCCTCTTTACCCCTTTTACCCTCCTTTCTCGCTTTTACTTTCCTTACCCCGTATGTTATGTGTCCTCCTCTGCTTTTGTGGTTGTGCTGTTTTCCACATTGAGGACAATGTGTGATTTGGTTTGGGGGAGGGAAACTCTTTCGCGTTCATTAGTTCATTTGCATTTTTCATTTCGTGTGCATTTATTTTGAAAATCCAAAAAAATCGAAAAAATTCAAAAATACGAGTCTTTTTGGTCTGCTTTGTCCTGCTTTGTCTAGTTTGGAGAATGGATTAGTGCATTAACTTTGATCTTTAGTATCTTTGAGTCGACTTCCTATTGTCGTAGCTTGCACAATTGGTTTGTTTCCTGGTACTAGATTGCGAGCCTCAACACTAACCCACTTGTATTTGCTTAATTCTTTCTGCTTTTCGCTTGTTTACTTTCGACTTTGACATTCGAGCTTGGCATTGGTTTGTGGAATGTTTGGTATGTCGGTTGTGGTTTGATTTGGAAGGATCTTATTTATGTTGGAGCAATGCTTCGATGCTCTCGGAGGGGACTCATTGAGTTGAGTAACCACAGTGGCCATGAATTTGGCTGCGACCGGGAGTATGAGCAATAACGTAACCCTTAATATGTGTACCCGAGCGCGATTTTTACCGAGTGAACGTCAAGCTAAACGGTACTACATACGAGGGATGCTCCACATTTGCGCAAAAAAAAAAAAAAAAAAAAAAAAAGAATAAAGAAAAGAAAAAGAATGCAAAGAAAAATGGAATGATTTGGAGAGATTGGTTGATTGGAAAGTGGTTCGTACGGTTGGCCTTGCTCGAATTGATTTGTCGTTAGCTTTACTTTGCGGAAGCGTTAGAGGCTAGTGGTATAATGTGGCGTGAACGGTTGAGACTTGTGCTCTATTTTCGGTGAAATAGGCTTTGGTTGTATTGTTTATGTGCATAGGTCGTCCACTTAGAGATACTAACGTGATTAGTTCGTGTCACTTTGGTTTTCTCCTACGCTGTTTGCTTGAGGACAAGCAAAGGTTTGGTTTGGGGGAGTTTGATACACCCTATTTATATTCATTTTATGCCCCCGGTTCAGTCACATTTAGCTTGCATTTAGTCGTATTTATTATGATTTTATAAGCTAAATGTTATACTTCTCGATACTGCTGCGTTTTATTTATATTTTGTAGGTTTTGGTGGTTTTGAGCCAAAACCCGGGACGATTGGAGCATTTGAGAACCGAGACGACTGGACTAAGCTCGAGCGCGAACGAGAGCTCGAAAAACCAAGGACCAAAGGCCAAAAGACATAAGAAGGCCAAAGATAACAAGGGCCACGTATAACTTGAAGGCCCAAGTGAAGTATTGGGCCAAGCAAGCCAAGGAAGAATAAAAGAAGAAGGAGCCCAAAATAAATGGTCGTGCCGGTCGGCCAGAAGCGGCCGGCCTACTACTGAGGGTCAATTTCTGCGGGTTTTGTTTTAATCCGAGTTTAATTATTTTGGGACACTATATATAGGTGCCTTAGGTCGAGAATTAGATTATCTTTAGTTTATGCTTATTTTTACATTCAAGTCTTAGGTTTAGTTTTAATATAAGTTTACTGCTTCTACTTTCAAGATTGGTTTTAATTTCAAGTTATTACTTTGCACTTCAGGATTCCTTTCAGGTTTAATTTAATCTTTATTGTTTATTTCAATTATGTCTTCTATTATTATTATTGTTGTTATTGCCCTTAATATGAGTAGCTAAATTTCTAATTAGGGTTTAAGGTGATTTGTGATATTTGATTTGGGAACATGTTTTAGGATTAAATTGGTTGAGTAAATTGTGCACTTGATTTCTTCCTATGCGTTTTATTATCAATTGAGTTTAGGGACGCCTTTATTGAATTGAATTTAGGTTGTTTCAGTTTAAGATCAAAAGCCTAATTGAAACTAGACTCACGCATATTTGATAAGTTGAATTTAGTAAGTTGCGAGAGCCCGCTAAATTGAACTTAAGGCTAAAATTGACTCGAGAGAGCGTTTTATAAACCTAGTCAATTGCACAGTTTATCTTTTCCTTCTTATTAACTTGCGTTCCTGAATCATTGTCACATTGAACCTGAACACCCTAATCTTTCCCTTATTATAATCTTATTCATCTGTTTTATTGCCTGCTTTAGTTATTAGCTTAATCAAACCCTCTTTTCACACTTTGAGCTGAACCTGTCATTACCGACTTTAACTGAAAACTGCGCTGTTTCTCTGTGGATACGATCCTGCTTACTACTATCTGCTGTTAGTTGTTTGTTAGGTTATTTTTGATATTAGCGATACGACTTAGCTGTGTCACCCGCCGTTCGATTGCCGACCCACAGTAGGAGCTTACGCTCCCAAGGGCACGTGTCGTGGGCTAAGCCAGCGCATCGGATGCGATGCGGTGGCCGCCTTGAATTAATTTTAACCGGCGGCGGGTTGAATCCTTTGCAGACGACTTAAATACGCGACGGGGTATTGTAAGTGGCAGAGTGGCCTTGCTGCCACGATCCACTGAGATTCAGCCCTATGTCGCTTCGATTCGTCCCTCCCCAAAAATATTTTAAAAACAGTGGTTCGAATGAGGAGGTTAAATATGATAAAAGTGAGTAAAATATGCTAAGTACCCAAAAAAAAAAAAAAAATATTTAAACCAACTCATACTTGATGTGATATCGTACAATTTTACCCTCGGCTTAACGTTGAGTGACCCAAGGCATTGCTAGCACCGTGGGCACTCGTGCTAGGCACGGCTAGCACCGTGGCTAGGCATTGCCGGGAAGACGTTGAGTGACCCAAGGCATTGCTAGCACCGTGGGCACTCGTGCAGTACCCGCCAGCACCGTGGCCAGCGTTGCCTGGAAGACGTTGATTGTGCCAAGGCATTGCTAGCACCGTGGGCACTCACGCTGAAACCGCGGCTAGCACCGTGGCTGGCGTTCTTGGGAAGACGTTGAGTGACCCAAGGCATTGCTAGCCCCGTGGGCACGCGTGCGAGGCACGGGTAAGCAGTGGCTAGGCATTCTTGGGAAGGCGTTGAGTGACCCAAGGCATTGCTATGCACCGTGGGCACTGCGTGCAGGCACGGCCAGCACCGTGGCTGTGCATTCACGAGGACGCTGAGTGACCCAAGGCATTGCTAGCACCGTGGGCACTCGTCTTTGAGGCACCCGCCAAGCAGTGGCTGGCGTTCACGGAAGACGTTGAGTGTGCCAAGGCATTGCTAGCACCGTGGGCACTCGTGCTAGGCACCCGGGTAGCACCGGCCAGGCATTGCACGGAAGACGTTGAGTGACCCAAGGCATTGCTAGCAGTGGGCACTCGTCTTTGGGCACGGCCAGCACCGCGGCTAGGCATTCACGGAAGGCGTTGAGTGACCCAAGGCATTGCTAGCACCGTGGGCACTCGTGCTGGGCACCCGCCAGCACCGTGGCTGGGCATCACGGAAGACGCGTTGAGTGTGCCAAGGCATTGCTAGCACCGCGGGCACTGGTCTAGGCACGGCTAGCACCGTGGCTAGGCGTTGCCTGGAAGACGTTGATTGTGCCAAGGCATTGCTAGCACCGTGGGCACTCGTGCTAGGCACGGCTAGCACCGTGGCTAGGCATTGCCGGGAAGACGTTGAGTGACCCAAGGCATTGCTAGCACCGTGGGCACTCGTGCTTTGAGCACCGGTAGCACCGTGGCTGGCATTCTTGGAAGAAGGCGTTGAGTGTGCCAAGGCATTGCTAGCACCGTGGGCACTGCGTCTTTACGGCTAGCAGTGGCTGGGCATTCTTGGAAGGCGTTGAGTGTGCCAAGGCATTGCTAGCAAGTGGGCACTCGTGCTGAGCGCACCGCTAGCACCGTGGCTGGGCATTCGGAAGACGCGTTGAGTGTGCCAAGGCATTGCTAGCACCGTGGGCACTGCGGTGCTGAGCACGCTAGCACCGTGGCTAGGCGTTGCCGGGAAGACGTTGAGTGTGCCAAGGCATTGCTAGCACCGTGGGCACTCGTGCTAGGCGCGGCTAGCACCGTGGCTAGGCATTGCCGGGAAGACGTTGAGTGTGCCAAGGCATTGCTAGCACCGTGGGCACTCGTGCTAGGCGCGGCTAGCACCGTGGCTAGGCATTGCCGGGAAGACGTTGAGTGTGCCAAGGCATTGCTAGCACCGTGGGCACTCGTGCTAGGCGTCTAAAATGACCCCTAAGCAACAATTTGAGGTTATGGGCTAGGCATTACCGGCAAGACGTGGCGTGTGGCTAAGCATTGCTAGCACCACGAGCAACAATTTGTGGTTAATGGCTAGTCATTTCTAGCATCATGCCTACCCATGCTTGCGGGTGCTAGCGTCATGGGCACCCATGGCTTGCGGGTGCTAGCATCATGCCCACCCATGGCTTGCGGGTGCTAGCATCATGGCTAGGCGTTGCCGGCAAGACGCAAAAAATGAATTTTCGAGTCACGTTCTCGGAATTAGCTAAAACTTTGCGGGGTTGTTCCTAAGGTCATATGTGAATGTTTGGTGACACAAATGACCCCTTGTTGTTGGGCAAAACACCCAAACAACACACACTAAAAGTCCCATCCAAGGGTACCTAGTCGACACTTGCAAAGGGGTTCGAAACCCGAAACCACTCGAATTTTTTTTGGCCAAACCCAAAGAGACATAAGTTAGGATAAAGAAAACAACTAATTTGCATTACCCCAAGCTCATTTGGCAAGTTAAAAGTACATTTTGGTCGTGGATAGGGGTAATCCACGAATTCGGGATTTGACCCCAGTTTCGGCACGTTTTTCGGCATCAAAACTCGATGTTTTTCGAAATTTTTTTTTTCTAACATCAAGTTCAGCAAGTTAGCTTTCCAACGCATCCTTAAGCGTCCCATTTGGACAACATTTGGTCACTCAACTAATTCAAAACAAAAAATATACGCTATTCTGCACATCCAATGTTCACTACCAAGAGATGGGTACAAGCAAAAAAGCCTCTATAGGGGGAGGCAGGAGGCTTGGTGGCTGGTGCACCAAGGGTTGGCGTCGTGGGCATGATGATCGATACGAGGTGAGCTCCCCCCCCGGGCTAGGCAAGCATGATGGGTTTTTGTGGGTTTTCGAGTTTCGATGATCCCGTCATGCGTGCCACACCCGGGCCTCGTCGGAAAAGTCGGGATAATGTCGGAAATCGTGGTGGACCCATTTTTGTCGGTTTTATTGGATTTTCATTATGCGGGTGCTATCGTTTGGCGGGTTTATGGATGGCTATTTACGATTTGTATTAATTTTCATGAACCGATGACCGCAAGGAAGTCGGGAAAAGACGGTTTTTACAGGGCGGGGGTAGCCATTCATGGGAATGACGCGGGAAAGTGCGTAAGGCGGCTACAAACGATACGTGGGGCTCTACCTAATCACAACGTATATATCTCGACGATTAGGGATGGGTTGCGTAAAGTGCGTGGTCGTTGTCGGGAGAAGCATGCGTACGCGGGTGTGTCGATGGCTCTAAACGTTAGTACGATAGGTCCCGGAGTTCCGTCGCAAGTTTT
>JALGRB010000018.1:2492500-2567500 GCA_023091065.1 Dianthus caryophyllus
AAGACGTTGATTGTGCCAAGGCATTGCTAGCACCATGGGCACTGCGTACAGTACCCGCCAGCACCGTGACCAGCATCGCCGGAAGACGTTGAGTGACCCGAGGCATTGCTAGCACCGTGGGCACTGGTCTTGCACCGCTAGCACCGTGGCTGGGCATTCAGGGAAGACGCGTTGAGTGTGCCAAGGCATTGCTAGCACCGTAGCACTTGTGCTAGGCACCGCTAGCACCGTGGCTGGCGTTCTTGGGAAGAGCGTTGATTGTCCCGAGGCATTGCTAGCACCGTGGGCACTGCGTGCTGACGGCTAGCACCGTGGCTAGGCATTCTTAGGAAGGCGTTAGTAACAACCTGGTTTTTAGTCGACTTTAATTACTAAGGCGAAATTAATTAAGTCTTAAACCGTAGTCATAAATTATACATAAACCCAAAATGTTACATCCTCGATCGAGAGGTGAATAATACAACTCTAAATAGGCTAGTTAAAAGAGTAGCGTTATATATCACATATCTCTCCGAAAACAAAAAAAGAAAAGAATAAAAGCGCCTCGTGGCCCCATCCAAAATCCACTCCCGGTCTACGAACGCCCCGCACAATAAACTATGGGGGATGCTCACGAATGACAAAGGACTAGCTATGCTCATACTTACCCTCGATTTCAATTACTTTGGTTTAATATTATCGCTTTATAAACATATCATTATGATAAAACATAAACATGCTTAATACATATAGCATATAAAGACATATAAGTCATAATAAGCATGCGGTTTAAAGCGATAAATCATATAAGCATGATATTCAAACATGAAGGCAAATAGCATATAATAGCATATCAATAGTATCACAATAATTCAATAGCATTACAGGGCGATATCGGATCGCAATCAAACATACGTGATCTTATCATTCTCCTCATGCACTGATTCAATTCGTAAAGTTGTGGTCTTTAATTTTCAAGATGGTACACACTCATTCTCATTTAAACATATAATGCATAACACATACCGCTACGAGCCCGACTAATCGAGTAGGCCCTTGTACTGATCGATTGCATCTCACTTCCATAGTGCAGAGGCTTACTCGACTCGTAAACCACGCCGAATACTATAATACTTGCATCTCATCCTCTAGTGTTCGAAATGATTCGAACTTCGATACAATCTCGCCAAGTAATCTTTACGCAGGTAAGAACGAATGCTAGTGTCGCGCCCACTAAGAACGAAACACGGCAAGGAGACCACCGCTATAATCGCCAAATTCCAAGACGATGCCCTGTTAACTTTAGCGAAATAGGGAATAAAACCCTAGTCTAGTACATGTACACTAGTATCCAATTTAAGAATGGGCTATGCTAATCATAGAGCACCTTAACTCAGGATAAAACGACTATTTCCTAAAGCCCGAGACAAAAGCCTTGGCATATTCAATTATCTTGTCCCAAGAATGGCGACCGCCACAAGACTATCTTAGTCCCACTTCACTTACGATTGACGCTTTCATATCCGAGGCCCAAGCTTGACCTTTTATTTAAACTTACTCAAGATTTATTATTTATTTGATATTACATATCACATATTACTAGACTCTCCTAGTCTCACACAAACGCTTAAGTATTTGTAGGTTTCATATGATCACATAACACGCTCGCTTGTTATTTCAAGTGTTGTTAATTATTAATGTTTTCAAGTTTCTAAATCAAAACGCTTATTAGTATGTCCAATTTTATTTATGTGTTTTTCAAACACTTTAGGTTATTTACTTCTTCATTTTAAATTTTCTATACTTAGTAAAATTTTCAATTATTTTCAGATTTCACTATTCACTTGACACTATTCATTGGTCACTATTCATCGTATTTTATACGTATTTTTATACGTATTCAGATTTTTATACTTCAGATTCTATACGTATTTTTATACTTATACGTATTCCTATACTTGTACGTATTTTATATTTATGCGTATTTTTATAATGTATTCATATATATTAATATATTTCCTAAGTATAAACTAAAATTTCATTTTTATTTGCTAATTACAAAAATTCTAGTTTCAAAGTCGTTAGGTTCGTTTTGTACTTAGGCGATTTTTGAAAATATTCTAAAGTCTAGTTTTAAAAATGTTAAGTTCGGATTGTATTTAGTCATTTATGAAAATATTCGAAAATCATAGTTTTAAAAACGTTAAGTTCATTTTGTATTTAGTCATTTATGAAAATATTCTAAAATTCTAGTTTTAAAAACGTTAAGTTCGGGCTATAAAAGGTGATCAATGATATTTATTTTAAAACGAGACTTAGTTAAATTTAGTCATCTATCTATTTAAGTTAATGATAGTATCGTGGATGATTCATTTATAGTCCGTATGTCCAAGCTCAATAATCCAATAGCAAAGGTAGTAGCACACGAATTAGTTCATTTTTATAATCTAAGTACATATTTTTATCTGCTTATCGTATTTCATTTATAACTAAAACAATTTATACAAAAATTCAATTCTAATTACTATTTAACTTTAGTGACTTAGTGATAATTTCATTTTAGTCAAATTTAGTCAATTAAAAATGAAAATGCCGTGTACAACATATCTAATACAAAAATTGATTTATTTCTTTTAATTTCTTAAATCTAACTTATTAACTAATAATTAAATTATTTTAACAATTAAACTAAAAAGTGATAAAAGTAAATTTTAACCTAAAAATGGTGAAAATGCCGTGAGTAGGTAGTAGTAGTTTCCAAATTTTCATTTATCGAATTTATCTGCTTAGCTTAAAGTCTTTATATTTTAATTATTCTAATTATACTAAAACGATTTAAACTAAAAATGAAACTTACTAACAATTTCATTTATATTTATGAATAGTGTTTTTCAACACTTTAAATTTCTAACTTTTAATCTAAATGATTTATAATGTTTTAGTTGATTTATAGTATAATACTAAGTGATATATAAAACAATAACTAAACATAAACATAAATTATTAACAAACATAAATTAAAATGAAATCAAAATGAGTAACAAGTATGAACATCAACATGAATAACTCAAGAACACACATGAAGAACTCAAGAACAACTCAAGAACACTTATTTCGATTTTGATAATTTATAATTTATTTTCCTAAATTAATTCTTTTCATATGGTAACATCCATTTTAACTAACTTAATCTAACATATTATTTACAAAAATTAAAAGTGAAAATTTATTAAAAAAAATAAAGAAAACCGTGTATATGTAATATATATATATATAAATTTTCATTTTTGATTTTAATCACTTTAAACTCATTTTTAATATTTCACATAATTTTTATATAACATTACTACTTCATTAAAACATAAATAAACATAAAAATCATATGAACATAAATTAAAAATGCTCAAAATTAATTTAACTAACATATGAACAATATTACTACAATTACACTATTATCATTATTACCTATTTATTATCATTTTATTATATAACACATAAACATATAAGTTCATACAAGTGATGTTTAACATATTTAACATAATTTTCATATCCATAAAATCATAATAACAAAACAAATTAATTTACTAAAAAGATAATACAAGACATAGTTAGTCACCTTTGATCGGTAAGTTTATTGGTTGTCCGGATCGACTATATTATCCAAGTCTAAGTCTTCACCCTCAAACCCGCTCTTCACCTTCAAATAAACCCGTAAAATATAAGCTCCAAATACCCAAAGATGTCTAAGAACACTAGTGTAATATTAGAGTAATATTTAGGTTTTTATTTAGGAAGTTTTAAGTGAAAAATGAAAGAAAATAAAGAGAGAAAAAGAGAGTAAGGTGGCTTACCAAATGAAGAAGAAAAAGAGGTGATTTTGTACTTAGAATAAATGAAAATGATGTTATGCAATTAGGTTAAATGAAATGTGTAGTATAAGTTTTGATTTATTATGAAAATAATGTTTTATTATTATGTAATTAGGGAACCAAATGATCATAGTAGACTTACTAATGTCAACATTACTATTAGGTGTAGAAATTGTCTAATTTGTGTTTAAAAATGTTTACCTCGAGTATGGTCAGCTTAAAGCTCAAGGCCAAAAGCGATAAAAGTTAATGTGTGCGCGTTTGACGATTTTTCGAAATATTTCTACTTTTAAATTCTAAGACTAAATTATTTATTTCATTATTCAAAAATTTTGAAAAGTGTTAAAGAAGTCGATAAATTTTACAAAACAAAAGTTTAGTAAAAATTGTGATTTTGAAGGCTAAAATGATTAAGAATTGATTTAAGGTTTGAAATTAGAAATTGATGGCTAACTATTGAATTAAATTAACACGGGGTGTTACAAACCTCCCCTTAGAAAAGTTTCGTCCCAAACTTGAATGAAGAATAGGATTTTCACCGAGGTAAACAAATGATATTTCTCCTTCATAGAGGCTTCGCCTCCCAAGTTGCTTGTTCACCGGTTGACCTTTCCATAGCACTTTTACTAAGGGAACCGCCTTCCGCCTCAACCTCTTGGTTTCTCGTGCCAAGATCTTTACAGCCTCTCGAGTAGAGCAAAGTTAGGCTCAACCGCGATTACGCCAGGAGTAATGATGTGACTTGGGTCGCCTCAGACGCTTTAGTTGTGAAACGTGGAACACGCTAGGACCTTGGAGAGGTTGGGGGTAGCGCTAGGCGATAGGCTACCTCGCCAATTTCGCTTGCTATCTCATAGGGTCCTACGTATTTAGGACTCAACTTTCCTTTCAAACCGAAGCGCCGGCCCCCCTTCTTGGGTGATACCTTTAAAAACACATGATCGCCAACCTCGAACTCGATTGGTCGACGATGCTTGTTGGCATACATCTTCTCAAGGTCTTGTGCCGCTGCAGCGCTCCTAATGATTTTTATGTGTTCAATTTGGTCTTGAATGACCTGTGGTCCAGCCTCCCACGTTGTCACTAGCATCGCCCCAACAGATCGGGCTACGACACTTCCTCCCGTAGAGGGCTTCAAATGGAGCACAACCCGCACTAGCATGGAAGCTATTGTTGTAGGAGAATTCAATCAAAGGTAGACTTTTCTCCCACCTCGTTAAATTCTAGGCACATGCCCCGAGCATGTCCTCAACCTGCTTGGATAGTTCGCTCGCTTTGACCATCAGCCAGGTGGTGGAAAGCGGTGCTCATCTTCGCTGGCTTCCCAACGCCGCTCGAGTTTGTTCCAAAAGTGAGAGGTGAACCCTGATCCTCGTCCGAGATAATGTCTAGCGGTACAATCGTAGTCGAATCACCTCCTTCTCATAAGCCTTAGCTAGCTCTTCAAGGCTCCAAGTATCTTTGATTGGTAGAAAGTGGGCCGATTTGGTTAAGCGGTCCACTATTACCCAAATCGCATTATTGCTTCGGTGAGTTCTTGGCAAACCTGTTATAAAATCCATGGAGATGGAGTCCCACTTTCCCAATGGAATGTCCAAAGGTCGTAGTAGGTCCCCGGTCGCTGATGTTCAAACTTCACTTTCTCGGCAGATTAGACACTTTGCAACATACTCTGCAATCTCTGCTTTCATTCTAACCCACCAAAACTTCGCTTTTAAGTCTTGGTACATTTTATCGCACTGGATGTATGGAGTATCGTACTATGTGCCTCGCTGAGGATCCTTCTCTTTAAACTGCACGTCGGGCACACACCACCTTTCTTTGAATCTCAAACTCCCGTCAGTTTAATCTCAAACCCTACTCTTGCTTCTCAAGGAATTTCCTTCCGATTTTTACGAAGTTCTTCATCCTCCCATTGTAGAGCCCTAATCTCGTGATATAACTCCGCTCGCGATCATTATGCTCAAATCAAAGATCGCCGATCAACCAACTCTAAGTTCATTCTCTTGAAGTCTCCGACAATACTAGCCTAATTTCCCAAATGTTGCTAAGGGTATGCGTAGTCTTTCTACTCGTAGCGCCAAGAACGACGTCGCTTTACCCTCATGGTACAAAGAGTTCAATCTTATAGTCCTTGATCGCTTCTAACCACCGGCGTTGTCTCATGTTGAGTTCCTTCGTGAAGATATATTTCAGGCTTTTGTGGTCCGTAGAACTTGATACTCACCCGCAGAGGTAATGACGCCAGATTTTCAAAGCAAACACCACACCGCTAATTCAAGGTCATGAGTCGGGTAGTTTCGCTCATGAACCTTTAACCGCCTTGACGCATAAACTATGACCTTCCCTTGTCAGACAAAGACGCAACCCAAGCCATTCAAGGAGGCGCCATCAGACTTCATACTCGCCCCCATCCGTAGGGAAGAGCTAAGACTGGCGCCATGGTAAGCCTTGTCTTGAAGTTCTTGGAATGCATTCTCGCACTCGCCGCCCCAAATGAACTTGACTCCTTCAGTAGTAACTTGGTCATCTGGTCGTGCTACCTTAGAGAAGTCCGGGACGAACCTTCCGTAGTATCCCCGCCAAACCTAGGAAGTCGCTGCAGATCTCGCTTATATTTGTGGGAGCCTTCCATTCTTTCATCAAGGCCGATCTTTGCAGATCTACCATTACTGGCCCTTCGAGATGACGTGACCTAGAATGCAACCTTCTCGAGCCAAAACTCGTGACTTAGAAAATTTAGCATACCACTTATATTCCCTTAGTATCCCCAAGATGATACGGAGATGCTCCTCGTGTTCGCCTCTAGTCTTGGAATAAATCAGATATCGCCAATGAAAACCACCACGCATATGTTCAGGTACTGTGGAAGGTTCTGCTCATTTGATCCATGAACACCGCCGTGCATTTGTCAAATCGAAAGGCATAACCTTGAATTCGTAGTGACCATATCCGCTTCAGCGCTTCGATGTCGATTCCCTAACAAATGATCTGATGATAACCTGACCTCAGGTCGATCTTAGAAAACACCCCCGCGCCTTTTAGCTGATCAAAAAGGTCGTCAATCCTTGGCAGAGGGTAGCGGTTCTTAATGGTCACCTTGTTTAATTCCCTGTAGTCGATGTAGAGTCTCATACTGCCATCCTTCTTCTTCACAAAGAGAACTGGTGCTCCCCAGGGTGAGACACTTGGTCTTATGAAACCCTTTTCGATCATTTCTTCCAGTTGTTTCTTCCGCCTGCGCTTCACCGGTGCCATCCTGTAAGGTGCCTTTAAGATAGGTGCCGTGCCTGGCGCAAGGTCGATAGAGAATTCAACATCACGTGCAGGAGGCAAGCCTGGCAACTCATCTGGGAAGACATCGTGAACTCCCGCATCACGTGGATATCTTCAATGTTCACGCTTTCCTTTACTTCGCTGACGCTACATAGGTACACTTGATGTCCCTTTCGCTCTAACCGCTGAAGTTGTAGCACGATATGATTTTTGCCCCCTTAATTGGCGATGTCTTCTCGACACGTGACTCTATTCCCAAAGAGGATGTTTCTGCTTAATCTTTCGGTCCCCGACTTAACAATGCATGGTATTTGGTCAACCAATCAATACCCAAGATGACGCCGAACTCCCAGATGTCGAAAAGAATCAAGCCTGATAGAAAGATTGTTTTATGAATCAGGATCGAGTCCCTTTGAAAATTTTTGAGCATTTGAAAATTTTTCCGCTTGGTAAGGAAATATTTGCGTGATTGGTTCGAATTTTTGAGCTTAGCTTTATGAATAAATTTAGAAGATATAAAGGACAATGATGCCTCGTTGTCAAACAATACAACCGCATTCACAGAGTTTATAAGAAAAATACCGGTTGATGACGCTTACTGTGTGACTCCTCCGCTTCTGGCCGCTTAGCACATAAACTTCGACTCGCACTCACAACAGATTGTGGTACTCCCAAGCAATGTGTTGGTCTCGGCATTAGGCATGCATTCGCCAGGTTCTACTACCTACAACGGTAATAAGTAATTGGTCATCCATTACATTGTTTCCTTCATGACGCGCTTTGTTGCATATAGGACAATTCCCCAAGAAAGCTCTTGGTTGAGGAGCCCTTCCCGCAACCATGGCCCTCTCGTTGTTCCCAGCAGAAGCCTCGCTCGAACGCAGCTCTCGAAAATTTCGCCTCGCTGGATCGGCGTTGATAATTCTGGGCTCGAACGGCTCGACCGCGCTACGATGGCACAAACACCTTCTTCTTCTTTTTCTCCCGCTTTTTCCAACTCCAAGGAAGCCCATACCCTGACGCACACTCGTGAGGTCGCAGCAAAAGTAGCGAGGTGTTGCCGCCATGTGGGTACGCAGATCGTTAGACATATCAAGCGCAGTACCTCCGAGTCATGGCCCTATCGCTGGGAGCGATCGCAGCTCCGATTTTGCCACCGTTGGAATTTCTCGGTTGTATTCCCTGGAGAGTCATGTCTCCCATTTTGAGACTTATGAATTCCTCCTCTTCGACACCCGAGCTCATACCCAAAGTACGCCCCTTGATCTTCTCAACGACTGCATCAGGTGAACGTGGTATCGTGCTCGTTAGTCCCGACATTGCTCCACCGCCATTCGCCTCCTCTTTCAAATAAAAGGCAGCGATGTTGACCCTATCCTCCAGAGGTGTTCTGCTTAGGTCCATCAGCTTTTTCATCTCTTCTAGCCAATTAGTGAGGTCGATAAGGTCATTAGAACCCGAGTATGTTGGTGGACGATGACGGGAAATGCGATCAAACGCGCTTTTGGATGATGTTGGCGCTTATGCTGTCCGTGGCTATTTCTCGCCAAACGGATCAAAGATTCTTCCGCCAGAGGTGTCTTTCCTCGTCTGGTCATCGAGGTGCAAACATTCCGAAAGAATTAAGACGTGAAGGAATTTATTAGTATCGCGAGAGGTTAGAAGACATGCTTATCATTGATAGCTTTACTTGAAAGTAAATGCAATAACTATAGCTATGCAAGTAAGCAATGTGGTTAGGTATTTTATTCCATTGAGATGTCTTCTCGTACATTTTCTCAAGAAAATAGAAGAAAGGTTGAAAGTAGAGAGTGTATTTTTTGTGGAATTGTTTATGAATTTAATGTATGTCTTCACCCGCGTCGCCTGGGTACTTCTTTCGATGCTTCGATCCCTGAGTTGAATTATTATTTTGATTTTATATCCGAGGATAGTTGTTAGTTTAAATCACTACTTCAAAGAAGTAGCAAGCATACGCGAGTTAGTGTATTTTATTTTGAGGGAAGTAGTTTGTTATATTTAAAAATCCTAAGTCTATGGTCACCCTTAAGATTTCTACCCATCCTCACACTTTAAAGCGATTTGAAGTTTATTATTTAAATGATCTAATAAAAGAAAAATATAATTTATTATTTGGTCCTATTAGTCTATGCCTGACATACAATATGAATGTTCTGCCCAGGTGTCTCTCGTTAGGTAAGCATAAATCGCATTAGGCCATTTATGTTACGGCCACGAGTCACTTTGATAACCAATCAGAATAACCTGGTTTTTAGTCGACTTTAATTACTAAGGCGGAAATTAATTAAGTCTTAAACCAGAGTCATTAATTATACATAAACCCAAAATGTTACATCCTCGCTCGAGAGTTGAATAATACAACTCTAAATACTGTAGTTAAAAGAGTAGCGTTATATATTACATATCTCTGAAACAATAAAAGTAAAGCATAAAAGCGCCTCGTGGCCCCATCCAAAATCCAACTCTTGGTCCACTAACGCCCCGCACAATAAACTATGGGGATGCTCACTGAAAGCGACAAATGACTAGCTATGCTCATACTTACCCTCGATTTCAATTACTTTGGTTTAATATTATCGCTTATAAACATATCATTATGATAAAACATAAACATGCTTAATACATATAGCATATAAAGACATATAAGTCATAATAAGCATGCGGTTTAAAGCGATAAATCATATAAGCATGATATTCAAACATGAAGGCAAATAGCATATAATAGCATATCAATAGTGTCACAATAATTCAATAGCATTACAAGGCGATATCGGATCGCAATCAAACATACGTGATCTTATCATTCTCCTCATGCACTGATTCAATTCGTAAAGTTGTGGTCTTTAATTTTCAAGATGGTACACACTCATTCTCATTTAAACATATAATGCATAACACATAATCGCTTACGAGCCTGACTAATCGAGTAGGCCCTTGTACACTGATCGATTGCATCTCACTTCCATAGTGCAGAGGCTTACTCGACTCGTAAACCACGCCGAATACTATAATACTTGCATCTCATCCTCTAGTGTTCGAAATGATTCGAACTTCAGATACAATCCCGCCAAGTAAACTTTACGCAGGCTAAGAACGAATGCTAGTGTCGCTACCACTAAGAACTAAACACGGCAAGGAGACCACCGCTATAATCGCCCAAATCCAAGACGGATGCCCCGTTAACTTTAGCGAAATAGGGAATAAAACCCTAGTCTAGTACATGTACACTAGTATCCAATTTAAGAATGGGCTATGCTAATCATAGAGCACCTTTACTCAGGATAAAACGACTATTACCTAAAGCCTGAGACAAAAGTCTTGCCATATTCAATTATCTTGTCCGGCAATGGCGACCGCCACAAGACTATCTTAGTCCCACTTCACTTACGATTGACGCTTTCATATCCGAGGCCCAAGCTTAACCTTTTATTTAAACTTACTCAAGATTTATTATTTATTTGATATTACATATCACATATTACTAGACTCTCCTAGTCTCAAAGGCCAAACGCTTAAGTATTTGTAGGTTTCATATGATCACATAACACGCTCAAGTCATATTTGAAGTGTTGTTAATTATTAATGTTTTCAAGTTTCTAAATTGAAACGCTTATTAGTATGTCCAATTTTATTTATGTGTTTTTCAAACACTTTAGGTTATTTACTTCTTCATTTTAAATTTTCTATACTTAGTAAAATTTTCAATTATTTTCAAGATTTCACTATTCACTGACACTATTCATTGGTCACTATTCATCGTATTTTATATACGTATTTTTATAATCGTATTCGTATTTTTATACTTCAGATTCTATAACGTATTTTTATACTTATACGTATTCCTATACTTGTACGTATTTTATATTTATGCGTATTTTTATACGTATTCATATATATTAATATATTTCCTAAGTATAAACTAAAATTTCATTTTTATTTGCTAAGTACAAAAATTCTAGATTCAAAGTCGATAGGTTCGATTTGTACTAGGGCGATTTTTGTAAATAATCTAAAGTCTAGTTTTAAAATGTTAAGTTCGGTTTGTATTTAGTCATTTATGAAAATATTCAAAATCATAGTTTTAAAAACGTTAAGTTCATTTTTTGTATTTAGTCATTTATGAAAATATTCTAAAATTCTAGTTTTAAAAACGTTAAGTTCTAATTTATAAAAGGTGATCAATGATATTTATTTTAAAACGAGACTTAGTTAAATTTAGTCATCTATCTATTTAAGTTAATGATAGTATCGTGGATGATTCATTTATAGTCCGTATGTCCAAGCTCAATAATCCAATAAAGCAAAGGTAGTAGCACACGATTTAGTTCATTTTTATAACTAAGCATATTTTTACTGGCTTATCGTATTTCATTTATAACTAAAACAATTTATACAAAAATTCAATTCTAATTACTATTTAACTTTAGTGACTTAGTGATAATTTCATTTTAGTCAAATTTAGTCAATTAAAAATGAAAATGCCGTGGTACAAATATATCTAATACAAAAATTGATTTATTTCTTTTAATTTCTTAAATCTAACTTATTAACTAATAATTAAATTATTTTAACAATTAAACTAAAAAGTGATAAAAGTAAATTTTAACCTAAAAATGGTGAAAATGCCGTGAGTAGGTAGTAGTAGTTTCCAAATTTTCATTTTTCGATTTTATCGGGCTTAGCTTAAAGTCTTTATATTTTAATTATTCTAATTATACTAAAACGATTTAAACTAAAATGAAACTTACTAACAATTTCATTTATATTTATGAATAGTGTTTTTCAACACTTTAAATTTCTAACTTTTTAATCTAAATGATTTATAATGTTTTAGTTGATTTATAGTATAATACTAAGTGATATATAAAACAATAACTAAACATAAACATAAATTATTAACAAACATAAATTAAAATGAAATCAAAATGAGTAACAAGTATGAACATCAACATGAATAACTCAAGAACACACATGAAGAACTCAAGAACAACTCAAGAACACTTATTTCGATTTTGATAATTTATAATTTATTTTCCTAAATTAATTCTTTTCATATGGTAACATCCATTTTAACTAACTTAATCTAACATATTATTTACAAAAATTAAAAGTGAAAATTTATTAAAAAAAATAAAGAAAACCGTGTATATGTAATATATATATATATAAATTTTCATTTTTGATTTTAATCACTTTAAACTCATTTTTAATATTTCACATAATTTTTATATAACATTACTACTTCATTAAAACATAAATAAACATAAAAATCATATGAACATAAATTAAAAATGCTCAAAATTAATTTAACTAACATATGAACAATATTACTACAATTACACTATTATCATTATTACCTATTTATTATCATTTTATTATATAACACATAAACATATAAGTTCATACAAGTGATGTTTAATATATTTAATATAATTTTCATATCCATAAAATCATAATAACAAAACAAATTAATTTACTAAAAAGATAATACAAGACATAGTTAGTCACCTTTGATCTAAGTTTATTGGTTGTCCTGATCGACTATATTATCCAAGTCTAAGTCTTCACCTCAAACCCGCCTTCACCTTCAAATAAACCCGTGAAATATAAGCTCCAAATACCCAAAGATGTCTAAGAACACTAGTGTAATATTAGAGTAATATTTAGGGTTTTTATTTAGGAAGTTTTAAGTGAAAATGAAAGAAAATAAAGAGAGAAAAAGAGAGTAAGGTGGCCGCCAAATGAAGAAGAAAAAGAGGTGATTTTGTACTTAGAATAAATGAAAATGATGTTATGCAATTAGGTTAAATGAAATGTGTAGTATAAGTTTTGATTTATTAAGAAAATAATGTTTTATTATTATGTAATTAGGGAACCATATGATCATAGTAGACTAACTAATGTCAACAGTACTACTAGGTGTAGAAATTGACTAATTTGTGTTTAAAAATGTTTTCCTCGAATTTGGTCAGCTTTTAAAAGCTCAAGGCCAAAAGCGATAAAAGTTAATGTGCTGCTTGACGATTTTTCGAAATATTTCTACTTTTAAATTCTAAGACTAAATTATTTATTTCATTATTCAAAATTTTTGAAAAGTGTTAAAGAAGTCGATAAATTTTACAAAACAAAAGTTTAGTAAAAATTGTGATTTTGAAGGCTAAAAGGCTTAGCATTTGATTTAGGCTTTGAAATTAGAAATTGATGGCTAATTAATGAATTAAATTAACACGGGGTGTTACACGTTGAGTGTGCCAAGGCATTGCTAGCACCGTGGGCACTCGTGCTAGGCGCGGCTAGCACCGTGGCTAGGCATTGCCGGGAAGACGTTGAGTGACCCAAGGCATTGCTAGCGCCGTGGGCACTCATGGTAGGCACGGCTAGCACCGTGGCTAGGCATTGCCGGGAAGACGTTGAGTGACCCAAGGCATTGCTAGCACCATGGGCACTGGTACAGCACCGCCAAGCACCGCGGGCCAGCATCGCCGGAAGAAGTCGAGTGACCCAAGGCATTGCTAGCACCGTGGGCACTGCAGCAGCACCCGTAGCACCGCGGGCTAGCATTGCCGGAAGACGCCGAGTGACCCAAGGCATTGCTAGCAACCGCGGCACTGGTACAGGCACCCGCCAGCACCGTGGCCAGCGCCGTCTCGGAAGACGCTGATTGTACTCAAGGCATTTCTAGCACCATGGGCACTGCAGCACCCGCCAGCACCGTGGCTGTGCATCACGGAAGACGCTGAGTGACCCAAGGCATTGCTAGCACCGTGGGCACTGCGCGTTGTACCCGGCAAAGACCGGCCAGCATCGCCGGAAGACGCTGAGTGACCCAAGGCATTGCTAGCTGTGGGCACTCGCAGCAGTACCCGCTAGCATCGTGGCCAGCGCTGCCTGGAAGACGCTGATCGTGCCAAGGCATTGCTAGCACCGCGGCACTGCAGCAGTACCCGCCAGCACCGCGGCTGTGCATCACGGAAGACGCTGAGTGACCCAAGGCATTGCTAGCACCGCGGGCACTGTGCAGTACCCGCAAAGACCGCGGCCAGCATCGCCGGAAGACGCTGAGTGACCCAAGGCATTGCTAGCAATCGCGGGCACTGGTACAGCACCCGCCAAGCAATCGTGGCCAGCGCCGCCTGGAAGACGCTGATCGTGCCAAGGCATTTCTAGCAATCGCGGCACTGCGGCAGCACCCGCCAAGACCGTGGCCAGCATCACGGAAGACGCTGAGTGACCCAAGGCATTGCTAGCACCGCGGCACTCGTACAGTACCCGGTAGACCATGGCCAGCATCACGGAAGACGCTGAGTGACCCAAGGCATTGCTAGCACCGTGACACTGCGTACAGTACCCGCCAGCACCGTGGCCAGCGCTGCCTGGAAGACGCTGATTGTGCCAAGGCATTGCCAGCACCATGGGCACTGTACAGCACCCGCCAAGACCGCGACTGTGCATCACGGAAGACGCTGAGTGACCCAAGGCATTGCTAGCACCGCGGGCACTGCGTACAGCACCCGCCAAGCACCGCGGCCAGCATCACGGAAGACGCTGAGTGTGCCAAGGCATTGCTAGCACCGTAGCACTTCAGGCAGTACCCGCCAGCACCGTGGCAGCGCCGTCGGAAGACGCTGAGTGACCCAAGGCATTGCTAGCACCGCGGCACTCGTGCTAGCACCCGCAAGACCGCGGGCCAGCATCACGGAAGACGCTGAGTGACCCAAGGCATTGCTAGCACCGCGGGCACTGCGTACAGCACCCGGTAGCACCGTGGCTGTGCATCGCCGGAAGACGCTGAGTGACCCAAGGCATTGCTAGCACCGCGGCACTGGTACAGGCACCCGCCAGCACCGTGGCACAGCGCTGCCTGGAAGACGCTGATTGTGCCAAGGCATTGCTAGCACCGTGGCACTGCATGGCACCCGCCAAAGCACCGCGGGCCAGGCATCACGAAGACGCTGAATGACCCAAGGCATTGCTAGCACCGCGGGCACTGCGTTGTGCACCTGCAAGACCGCGGCCAGCAATGCCCGGAAGACGCTGAGTGACCCAAGGCATTGCTAGCACCGCGGGCACTGGTGTTGTGGCACCCGCTAGCACCGTGGCTGGGCGCGCCTGGAAGACGCTGATTGTGCCAAGGCATTGCTAGCACCATGGGCACTGGTGCAGTACCCGCCAGCACCGCGACCAGCATCACGGAAGACGCTGGAGTGACCCAAGGCATTGCTAGCACCGTGGGCACTGCAGTTAGCACCCGCCAGCACCGTGGCTGTGCATCACGGAAGACGCTGAGTGTGCCAAGGCATTGCTAGCAATCGTAGTTAACCTCATGCTAGCACCCGCTAGCACCGTGGCTGGCCAGCGCCGTCGAAGACGCTGATTGTCCCAAGGCATTGCTAGCACCGCGGGCACTGCGGCAGTACCCGCCAAGACCGCGGCCAGCATCACGGAAGACGCTGAGTGTGCCAAGGCATTGCTAGCACCGTGGGCACTGCGGTCGGGCGCCGCCAAGACCGTGGCTGTGCATCACGGAAGACGCTGAGTGACCCAAGGCATTGCTAGCACCGCGGGCACTCATGGTAGGCACCCGCCAAGACCGCGGCCTGTGCATCACGGAAGACGCTGAGTGACCCAAGGCATTGCTAGCACCATGGGCACTGCGTAGCACCCGCCAGCACCGCGGCCAGCATCGCCGGAAGACGCTGAGTGACCCAAGGCATTGCTAGCACCGTGACACTGCGTTAGGCACCCGTAGCACCGTGGCTGTGCATCACGGAAGACGCTGAGTGACACAAGGCATTGCTAGCACCGCGGGCACTGCAGCAGTACCCGCCAGCATCGTGGCCAGCGGGCCTGGAAGACGCTGATTGTGCCAAGGCATTGCTAGCACCGCGGGCACCTGTTGCAGGCACCGCCAGCACCGTGGCAGGCATCGCCGGAAGACGCTGAGTGACCCAAGGCATTGCTAGCACCGTGGGCACTGCGTGCACACGCAAAGCACCGCGGTTGTGCATCACGGAAGACGCTGAGTGACCCAAGGCATTGCTAGCAACCGCGGGCACTGCGGCTATGCACCGCCAGCACCGCGGGCCAGCGCTGCCTGGAAGACGCTGATTGTGCCAAGGCATTTCTAGCAACCGCGGGCACTGTACAGTACCCGCCAGCACCGTGGCCAGCATCGCCGGAAGACGCTGAGTGACCCAAGGCATTGCTAGCAACCGCGGCACTGCACAGCACCCGCAAAGCACCATGGCTGTGCATCACGGAAGACGCTGAGTGACCCAAGGCATTGCTAGCAACCGCGGACACTGCAGCAGTGCACCGCCAGCACCGCGGCCAGTGTTGCCTGGAAGACGCTGATCGTGCCAAGGCATTGCTAGCACCATGGGCACTGCGGCAGGCACCCGCCAGCACCGTGACCAGCATCACGGAAGACGCTGAGTGACCCAAGGCATTGCTAGCACCGCGGCACTGCGTTGGCACCGCCAAGCACCGTGGCCAGCATCACGGAAGACGCTGAGCGCGTTGAAGGCATTGCTAGCACCGTAGTTAAGTACCCGGCCAAGACCGCGGGCTAGCGTCACGGAAGACGCTGAGTGACCCAAGGCATTGCTAGCACCGCGGCACTGCGTACAGCACCCGCAAGCACCGCACAGCATCGCCGGAAGACGCTGAGTGACCCAAGGCATTGCTAGCACCGTGGCACTGCAGCAGCACCCGCCAGCACCGCGGGCCAGGCATCACGGAAGACGCTGAGTGACCCAAGGCATTGCTAGCACCGCGGGCACTGTGCCAGCACCCGGCCAGCACCGTGGCCAGGCATCACGGAAG
The DNA here is from genome assembly GCA_023091065.1 of Dianthus caryophyllus. Lineage (NCBI taxonomy): Eukaryota > Viridiplantae > Streptophyta > Magnoliopsida > Caryophyllales > Caryophyllaceae > Dianthus > Dianthus caryophyllus. The sequence continues at coordinate 2,509,471 of JALGRB010000018.1, forward strand.
ACGCTGAGTGACCCAAGGCATTGCTAGCAACCGCGGGCACTGCGCAGTACCCGCAAAGCACCGCGGCTGTGCATCACGGAAGACGCTGAGTGACCCAAGGCATTGCTAGCACCGTGGGCACTGCGTACAGTACCCGCCAGCACCGTGGCCAGCGCTGCCTGGAAGACGCTGATTGTGCCAAGGCATTGCTAGCAACCGCAAGCACTGCGTAGTGCACCCGCCAGCACCGTGGCTGTGCATCACGGAAGACGCTGAGTGACCCAAGGCATTGCTAGCACCGCGGCACTCGTGCAGTAGGCACGGTAGCAATCCGTGGCAGTGCATCGCCGGAAGACGCTGAGTGACCCAAGGCATTGCTAGCACCGTGGGCACTGCGGTACAGCACCCGCCAGCACCGTGGCACAGCGCCGCCTGGAAGACGCTGATTGTCCAAGGCATTGCTAGCAACCGCGGCACTGCGGCAGCACCCGTAGCACCGCGGGCTACGCATCACGGAAGACGCTGAGTGACCCAAGGCATTGCTAGCACCGTAAGCACTGCGTTAGCACCCGCCAAGCACCGTGGCTGTGCATCGCCGGAAGACGCTGAGTGACCTGAAGGCATTGCTAGCAACCGCAGGCACTGGCCAGTACCCGCCAGCACCGCGGGCCAGCATCACGGAAGACGCTGAGTGACCCAAGGCATTGCTAGCACCGCGGCACTGCATGCACTAGCACCGTAGCAGCACGCTGGCATTGCACCGCACTAGCACCGTGCATCACGAAGACGCTGAGTGACCCAAGGCATTGCTAGCACCGTGGGCACTGCAGCAGTACCCGCCAGCACCGCGGGCTGTGCATCACGGAAGACGCTGAGTGACCCAAGGCATTGCTAGCACCGCGGGCACTGCGGCAGTACCCGCCAGCACCGTGGCTGTGCATCACGGAAGACGCTGAGTGACCCAAGGCATTGCTAGCACCGCGGCACTCGCAGCAGTACCCGTAGCACCGCGGGCCAGCATCACGGAAGACGCTGAGTGACCCAAGGCATTGCTAGCACCGCGGGCACTGCAGAGCACGCCAGATCGCGGCCAGCGCTGCCTGGAAGACGCTGATCGTGCCAAGGCATTGCTAGCACCGCGGCACTGCGGCAGTACCCGCCAGCACCGCGGCACAGCATCACGGAAGACGCTGAGTGACCCAAGGCATTGCTAGCACCGTAAGCACTGCTGCGTGCAGTACCCGCAAAGACCGTGGCCAGCATCGCCGGAAGACGCTGAGTGACCCAAGGCATTGCTAGCACCGCGGGCACTGCGGCAGTACCCGCCAGCACCGTGGCCAGCGCTGCCTGGAAGACGCTGATCGTGCCAAGGCATTTCTAGCACCGCGGCACCTGTACAGTACCCGCCAAGACCGTGGCCAGCATCGCCGAAGACGCTGAGCGACCCAAGGCATTGCTAGCACCGTGGCACTGGTACAGGCACCCGCCAGCACCGCGGCTGCATCACGGAAGACGCTGAGTGACCCAAGGCATTGCTAGCACCGTAAGCACTGTACAGCACCCGCCAGCACCGCGGGCCAGCGCCATCACGGAAGACGCTGAGTGACCCAAGGCATTGCTAGCACCGGGCACTGCGGCACGTACGCCAAGCACCGCGGCCAGCATCGCCGGAAGACGCTGAGTGACCCAAGGCATTGCTAGCAATCGCGGGCACTGCGCAGTACCCGCAAAGACCGCGGCCAGTGCATCACGGAAGACGCCGAGTGACCCAAGGCATTGCTAGCACCGTGGGCACTGTACAGTACCCGCCAGCACCGCCAGCGTCGCTGGAAGACGCTGATTGTCCAAGGCATTGCTAGCAACCGCGGGCACTGCATAGGCACCCGCCAGCACCGCGGCCAGCATCACGGAAGACGCTGAGTGACCCAAGGCATTGCTAGCACCGGGCACTGCGTACAGTACCCGCCAGCACCGCGGGCCAGCGCCATCACCTGGAAGACGCTGAGTGACCAAGGCATTGCTAGCACCGTGGGCACTGCAGCTGTGCACCCGCCAGCACCGCGGCCAGCATCACGGAAGACGCTGAGTGACCCAAGGCATTGCTAGCACCGCGGCACTGCACAGTACCCGCCAAGCACCGTGGCCAGCATCGCCGGAAGACGCTGAGTGACCCAAGGCATTGCTAGCACCGTAAGCACCGCGGCACTGTGCACCCGCCAAGACCGCGGGCTGTGCATCACGGAAGACGCTGAGTGACCCAAGGCATTGCTAGCACCGTAAGCACTCGTGCCAGTACCGCAAAGACCGCGGGCTGTGCATCACGGAAGACGCTGAGTGACCCAAGGCATTGCTAGCACCGCGGGCACTGCGTACAGTACCCGCCAGCACCGTGGCCAGCGCATCGTCGAAGACGCTGAGTGACCCAAGGCATTGCTAGCACCGCGGGCACTGCAGCAGTACCCGCCAGCACCGCGGCTGTGCATCACGGAAGACGCTGAGTGACCCAAGGCATTGCTAGCACCGTGGGCACTGCATAGGCACCCGCTAGACCGCGGCCAGCATCACGGAAGACGCTGAGTGACCTGAAGGCATTGCTAGCACCGCAAGCACTGGTACAGTACCCGCCAAGCACCGTACAGCGCCGCCTGGAAGACGCTGATCGTGCCAAGGCATTGCTAGCACCGCGGCACTGCGGCACTGCACAGTACACCGCCAAGCACCGCGGCTGTGCATCACGGAAGACGCTGGAGCGACCCAAGGCATTGCTAGCACCGTAAGCACTGCGGCAGTACTAGCGCTAGCACCGGGCCAGGCATCACGGGAAGACGCTGAGTGACCCAAGGCATTGCTAGCACCGTGGGCACTGCAGTTAGCACCCGCCAGCACCGCGGCCAGCATCGCCGGAAGACGCTGAGTGACCCAAGGCATTGCTAGCAACCGCGGCACTGGTACAGTACCCGCCAGCACCGCGGGCTGTGCATCACGGAAGACGCTGAGTGACCCAAGGCATTGCTAGCAACCGTGGCACTGCGCAGTACCCGCCAAGCACCGTGGCTGCGCATCGCCGGAAGACGCTGAGTGACCCAAGGCATTGCTAGCAATCGCGGGCACTTGCAGCACCCGCCAGCACCGCGGGCTGTGCATCGCCGGAAGACGCTGAGTGACCCAAGGCATTGCTAGCACCGCGGCACTGCGGCAGTGCACCGCCAGCACCGCGGCCAGCATCACGGAAGACGCTGAGTGACCCAAGGCATTGCTAGCACCGTAAGCACTGCGGCTAGCACCCGCTAAGACCGCGGGCTGTATCACTGGAAGACGCTGAGTGACCCAAGGCATTGCTAGCAACCGCGGGCACTGCAGCAGTACCCGCCAGCACCGCGGGCCAGCATCACGAAGACGCTGATTGTCCAAGGCATTGCTAGCACCGTGGGCACTGCGGCCGCACCCGCCAAGCACCGCGGCCAGCATCACGGAAGACGCTGAGCGACCCAAGGCATTGCTAGCAACCGCGGCACTGCCAGTACCCGCCAGCACCGCGGGCTGTGCATCACGGAAGACGCTGAGTGACCCAAGGCATTGCTAGCACCGCGGGCACTGCAGCAGCACCCGCCAAGCACCGTGGCTGTGCGCTGCCTGGAAGACGCTGAGTGACCCAAGGCATTGCTAGCACCGTAAGCACTGGTGCCAGCACCACGCAAGACCGTGGCTGCATCACGGAAGACGCTGAGTGACCCAAGGCATTGCTAGCAACCGTGGCACGTGCGTGCAGGCACGCCAGCCGCGTGGCCAGCATCGCCGGAAGACGCTGAGTGACCCAAGGCATTGCTAGCACCGTGGCACTGCGTAAGCAGTACCGCCAGCACCGGCCAGCATCACGGAAGACGCTGAGTGACCCAAGGCATTGCTAGCAATCGCAAGCACTGGCAGCACCGCTAGCACCGCGGCCAGCATCGCCGGAAGACGCTGAGTGACCTGAAGGCATTGCTAGCACCGTGGGCACTGTACAGTACCCGCCAAGACCGCGGCTGTGCATCGCCGGAAGACGCTGAGTGACCCAAGGCATTGCTAGCACCGGCACTGCAGCAGCACGCCAGCACCGTGGCCAGCATCACGGAAGACGCTGAGTGACCCAAGGCATTGCTAGCACCGCGGCACTGCAGCAGTACCCGCAAGCACCGTGGCCAGCATCGCCGGAAGACGCTGAGTGACCCAAGGCATTGCTAGCACCGCGGGCACTGCGGCAGTACCCGCCAAGCACCGTGGCCAGCGCTGCCTGGAAGACGCTGATCGTGCCAAGGCATTGCTAGCACCGCGGGCACTGCGTGCACCCGCCAGCACCGCGGCTGTGCATCACGGAAGACGCTGAGTGACCCAAGGCATTGCTAGCACCGCGGGCACTGGTGGTTAGGCACCGCCAAGACCGCGGGCTGTGCATCACGGAAGACGCTGAAAGTGACCCAAGGCATTGCTAGCAACCGCGGCACTGCGTACAGTACCCGCCAGCACCGTGGCCAGCGCGCCTGGAAGACGCTGATTGTGCCAAGGCATTGCTAGCAATCGCGGGCACTTGTACAGCACCCGCCAAGACCGCGGGCTGCATCACGGAAGACGCTGAGTGACCCAAGGCATTGCTAGCACCGTGGGCACTGCGGCAGCACCCGCCAGCACCGCGGCCAGCATCGCCTGGAAGACGCTGAGTGACCCAAGGCATTGCTAGCACCGCGGCACTGCAGCAGTACCCGCCAGCACCGCGGGCTGTGCATCACGGAAGACGCTGAGTGACCCAAGGCATTGCTAGCACCGCGGGCACTGCGTGCACCCGCCAGCACCGCGGGCTGGCATCACGGAAGACGCTGAGTGACCCAAGGCATTGCTAGCACCGCGGCACTGCGTTAGGCACCGCTAAGACCGCGGGCAGCATCACGGAAGACGCTGAGTGACCCAAGGCATTGCTAGCACCGCGGCACTGGTACAGCACCGCCAGCACCGTGGCCAGCGCTGCCTGGAAGACGCTGATCGTGCCAAGGCATTGCTAGCAACCGCGGCACTGCGTGCACCGCCAGCAATCGCGGGCCAGCATCACGGAAGACGCCGAGTGACCCAAGGCATTGCTAGCACCGCGGGCACTGCGGCGTTAAGCTAAAGACCGCATCGCCGGAAGACGCTGAGTGACCCAAGGCATTGCTAGCACCGCGGCACTGTGCAGTACCCGCCTGAAGACCGCGGGCCAGCATCGCCGAAGACGCTGAGTGACCCAGGCATTGCTAGCAATCGCGGCACTGGTGTACCGCCAGACCGTGGCCACGGGAAGACGCTGAGTGACTAAGGCATTGCTAGCACCGTAAGCACTGGTGCACCCGCTTAGCACCGTGGCCAGCATCGCCGGGAAGACGCTGGAGTGACCTGAAGGCATTTAGCACCGCGGCACTGGTTACAGCACCCGCTGACCGTGGCCAGCGCATCGGAAGACGCTGAGGACCCAAGGCATTGCTAGCAATCGCGGGCACTGGTAGGCACCCGCCAAGACCGCGGGCTGGGCATCGCCGGAAGACGCTGAGTGACCCAAGGCATTGCTAGCACCGCGGCACTGCAGGCCAGCACCCGCCAAGACCGCACAGGCATCACGGAAGACGCTGAGTGACCCAAGGCATTGCTAGCACCGCGGCACTGCGCAGGCACCCGCCAGCACCGCGGCTGTGCATCGCCGGAAGACGCTGAGTGACCCAAGGCATTGCTAGCACCGTAAGCACTGTAGCAGTACCCGCCAAGACCGTGGCCAGCGCATCGCCTGGAAGACGCTGAGTGACCCAAGGCATTGCTAGCACCGCGGGCACTGCGTACAGTACCCGCCAGCACCGTGGCCAGCATCACGGAAGACGCTGAGTGACCCAAGGCATTGCTAGCACCGCGGGCACTGCGTTGCACCCGCTAGCAATCGCGTGGCTGTGCATCGCCTGGAAGACGCTGAGTGACTCCAAGGCATTGCTAGCACCGTGGGCACTGCGTAGGCACCGCAAGCACCGTGGCCAGCATCACGGAAGACGCTGAGTGACCCAAGGCATTGCTAGCACCGCGGGCACTGCAGCAGCACCCGCCAGCACCGCGGCCAGCGCATCACGGAAGACGCTGAGTGACCCAAGGCATTGCTAGCACCGTGGCACTGCAGCAGTACCCGCCAGCACCGCGGGCAGCATCACGGAAGACGCTGAGTGACCCAAGGCATTGCTAGCACCGCGGGCACTGCAGCAAAGTACCCGCTAGCACCGTGGCCAGCATCACGGAAGACGCTGAGTGACCCAAGGCATTGCTAGCACCGCGGGCACTGGTTGCAGTACCCGCCAGCACCGTGGCCAGCGCCTGGAAGACGCTGATCGTGACCCAAGGCATTGCTAGCACCGTGGGCACTGCGGCAGTACCCGCTAGCACCGCGGGCCAGCATCACGGAAGACGCTGAGTGACCCAAGGCATTGCTAGCACCGCGGGCACTGCGGCAGCACCCGCCAAAGACCGTGGCCAGCGCCGCTCACGGAAGACGCTGAGTGACCCAAGGCATTGCTAGCAATCGCGGCACTGGTACAGTACCCGCCAGCACCGTGGCTGTGCATCACGGAAGACGCTGAGTGACCCAAGGCATTGCTAGCACCGTGGGCACTGCGCAGTACCCGCCAAGACCGTGGCCAGCATCGCCGGAAGACGCTGAGTGACCCAAGGCATTGCTAGCACCGCGGGCACTGCGTACAGCACCCGCCAGCACCGTGGCTGTGCATCGCCGAAGACGCTGAGCGTGCCAAGGCATTGCTAGCACCGCGGGCACTGCGGCAGTACCCGCCAGCACCGCGGCCAGCATCGCCGAAGACGCTGAGTGACCCAAGGCATTGCTAGCACCGCGGGCACTGTTAGGCACCCGCCAGCACCGCGGCCAGCATCACGGAAGACGCTGAGTGACCCAAGGCATTGCTAGCACCGGGTGGGCACTGCGGTAGGCACCCGCCAGCACCGCGGGCTGGCCAGCATCGCCGGGAAGACGCTGAGTGACCCAAGGCATTGCTAGCACCGTGGGCACTGCATGGCAGTACCCGCCAGCACCGTGGCCAGGCATCGCCGGAAGACGCTGAGTGACCCAAGGCATTGCTAGCACCGCGGCACTGCGGCAGCACCCGCCAGCACCGCGGCCAGCATCACGGAAGACGCTGAGCGACCCAAGGCATTGCTAGACCGTGGCACTGCAGCAGCACCCGCCAGCACCGCGGGCTAGCATCGCCGGAAGACGCTGAGTGACCCAAGGCATTGCTAGCACCGCGGCACTGTAGGCACCGCCAGCACCGTGGCCAGCGCATCGCCGAAGACGCCTGATCGACCCAAGGCATTGCTAGCACCGCGGCACCTGGTAGCAGTACCCGCCAGACCGCGGGCTGTGCATCGCCGGAAGACGCTGAGTGACCCAAGGCATTGCTAGCACCGCGGCACTCGTGGCAGTACCCGCCAGCACCGCGGGCTGCCAGCATCACGGAAGACGCTGAAGGACCCAAGGCATTGCTAGCACCGCGGGCACTGCGGCAGTACCCGCCAGCACCGGCCAGCGCCGCCTGGAAGACGCTGATTGACCCAAGGCATTGCTAGCACCGCGGGCACTGCAGCAGCACCCGCCAAGACCGCGGCCAGCATCACGGAAGACGCTGAGTGACCCAAGGCATTGCTAGCACCGCGGGCACTGCGGCGCACCCGCCAAGACCGCGGCTGCATCGCCGGAAGACGCTGATCGTGCTGAAGGCATTGCTAGCACCGCGGGCACTGCTAGTACCCGCCAGCACCGTGGCTGCAGCATCGCCGGAAGACGCTGAGTGACCCAAGGCATTGCTAGCACCGTGGGCACTGCGCAGTGCACCCGCCAAGACCGTGGCCAGCGCGCCGAAGACGCTGATCGTGTGCAAGGCATTGCTAGCAACCGTGGGCACTGCGGCAGTACCCGCCAAGCACCGTGGCTAGCGCATCGCCGGAAGACGCTGAGTGACCCAAGGCATTGCTAGCACCGCGGCACTGCGGTGCACCCGCCAGCACCGGCCAGCGCATGCCTGGAAGACGCTGATCGTGCCAAGGCATTGCTAGCAATCGCGGGCACTGCGGTTAGCACCCGCCAGCACCGTGCTAGGCATCGCGAAGACGCTGAGTGACCCAAGGCATTGCTAGCACCGCGGCACTGCGTGCAGTACCCGCCAAAGACCGCACAGCGCATCACGGAAGACGCTGAGTGACCCAAGGCATTGCTAGCAACCGCGGCACTGCGGCAGTACCCGCCAGCACCGTGGCCAGCGCTGTGGAAGACGCTGATCGTGCCAAGGCATTGCTAGCACCGCGGCACCGTGCAGCACCCGCCAGCACCGTGGCCAGCATCACGGAAGACGCTGAGTGACCCAAGGCATTGCTAGCACCGCGGCACTGGTAGCAGCACCCGCTAGCACCGCGGGCCAGCATCACGGAAGACGCTGAGTGACCAGGCATTGCTAGCAAGACCGGGCACCGCACCCGCCAAGACCGCGGGCCAGCATCACGGAAGACGCTGAGTGACCCAAGGCATTGCTAGCACCGCGGCACTGGTACAGCACCCGGCCAAGACCGCGGCCAGCATCACGGAAGACGCTGAGTGACCAAGGCATTGCTAGCACCGTGGGCACTGCAGTAGCACCGCCAGCACCGCGGCCAGCGCTGCCTGGAAGACGCTGATCGCGTGCCAAGGCATTGCTAGCACCGTGGCACCGGTACAAAGTACCCGCCAGCACCGCGGCCAGCATCACGGAAGACGCTGAGTGACCCAAGGCATTGCTAGCACCGCGGGCACTCAGGCAGCACCCGCCAAGACCGCGGGCCATCGTCACCGGAAGACGCTGAGTGACCCAAGGCATTGCTAGCACCGTGGGCACTCATGGCAGTACCCGCCAAAGCACCGCGGGCCATCGCCGGAAGACGCTGAGTGACCCAAGGCATTGCTAGCACCGTGGGCACTGCAGCAAAGTACCCGCCAAGACCGCGGCCAGCATCACGGAAGACGCTGAGCGACAAGGCATTGCTAGCACCGCGGGCACTGCGTACAGTACCCGCCAGACCGTACAGCATCACCGGAAGACGCTGATCGGACCCAAGGCATTGCTAGCACCAGGCACTGCGGCAGCGTACCCGCCAGCACCGCGGCCAGCATCGCCGGAAGACGCTGAGTGACCCAAGGCATTGCTAGCACCGTGGGCACTGCATAGCACCGCCAAGACCGTGGCCAGCGCATCGCCTGGAAGACGCTGAGTGACCCAAGGCATTGCTAGCACCGTAAGCACTGGTACAGTACCCGCCAAGCACCGTGGCCAGCATCACGGAAGACGCTGAGTGACCCAAGGCATTGCTAGCACCGCGGGCACTGCGGCAGTACCCGCCAAGACCGTGGCTGTGCATCACGGAAGACGCTGAGTGACCCAAGGCATTGCTAGCACCGTGGGCACTGCGTACAGCACCCGCCAAAGCACCGCGGCCAGCATCGCCGGAAGACGCTGAGTGACCCAAGGCATTGCTAGCAATCGCGGCACTGCGGCAGTACCCGCCAAGCACCGCGGCCAGCATCACGGAAGACGCTGATCGTGCCAAGGCATTGCTAGCACCGCGGGCACTGCAGCAGTACCCGCCAAGACCGTGGCCAGCATCACGGAAGACGCTGAGTGACCCAAGGCATTGCTAGCAACCGCGGCACTGCAGTACCCGCCAGCACCGTGGCCAGCGCCGCCTGGAAGACGCTGATTGTGCCAAGGCATTGCTAGCACCGCGGCACTGCGGTTGCACCCGCCAAGACCGCGGGCTGTGCATCACGGAAGACGCTGAGTGACCCAAGGCATTGCTAGCAACCGCGGCACTGCGTACAGTACCCGCCAAGCACCGTGGCCAGCATCACGGAAGACGCTGAGTGACTCAAGGCATTGCTAGCACCGCGGGCACTGCGGCATAGTGCACCCGCCAAGACCGCGGCGCATCGCCTGGAAGACGCTGATCGTGACCAAGGCATTGCTAGCACCGCGGGCACTGCACAGTACCCGCCAGCACCGTGGCCTAGCATCACGGAAGACGCTGAGTGACCCAAGGCATTGCTAGCACCGCGGGCACTGCGTACAGTACCCGCCAGCACCGCGGCTGCAGCGCGTCGGAAGACGCTGAGCGACTGAAGGCATTGCTAGCACCGTGGCACTGCAGCAGCACCCGCCAAGACCGCGGGCAGCGCATCACGGAAGACGCTGAGTGACCCAAGGCATTGCTAGCACCGCGGGCACTGCAGGCAGTACCCGCCAAGACCGCGGCCAGGCATCACGGAAGACGCTGAGCGACCCAAGGCATTGCTAGCACCGCGGGCACTGCGGCAGCACCCGCCAGCACCGCGGCCAGCATCACGGAAGACGCTGAGTGACCCAAGGCATTGCTAGCACCGCGGGCACTGGTAAAGTACCCGCCAGCACCGCGGGCCAGCATCGCCGGAAGACGCTGAGTGACCCAAGGCATTGCTAGCACCGGGCACTGCGTTGTGCACCCGCCAGCACCGTACAGCATCACGGAAGACGCTGAGTGACCCAAGGCATTGCTAGCAACCGCGGGCACTGCAGGCTAGCACCCGGCCAAAGCACCGGTGGCCAGGCATCGCTTTGGAAGACGCTGAGCGCCAAGGCATTGCTAGCACCGCGGGCACTCATGGCAGCACCCGCCAGCACCGCGGGCCAGCATCATGGAAGACGCTGAGTGACCCAAGGCATTGCTAGCACCATGGGCACTGCAGCAGTACCCGCCAAGACCGTGGCCAGCATCACGGAAGACGCTGAGTGACCCAAGGCATTGCTAGCAACCGTGGCACTGCGGCTAGCAGTACCGCCAGCACCGCGCTGTGCATCGCGGAAGACGCTGAGTGACCCAAGGCATTGCTAGCACCGGGCACTGGTGTTAGGGGCACCGGCCAAGACCGCGGCTGTGCATCGCCGGAAGACGCTGAGTGACCCAAGGCATTGCTAGCACCGGCACTGCAGCAGTACCCGCCAGCACCGCGGCCAGCATCACCGAAGACGCTGATTGTGCGCAAGGCATTGCTAGCACCGTGGGCACTGCGTTAGCACCCGCCAGCACCGCGGCCAGCATCACGGAAGACGCTGAGTGACCCAAGGCATTGCTAGCACCGCGGGCACTGCGGTACAGTACCCGCCAAGCACCGTGGCCAGCGCCGCCTGGAAGACGCTGATCGTGCCAAGGCATTGCTAGCACCGTGGGCACTGCAGCAGCACCCGCCAAGCACCGCGGCCAGCATCGCCGGAAGACGCTGAGTGACCCAAGGCATTGTTAGCACCGTAAGCACTGGTACAGTACCCGCCAGCACCGTGGCCAGCGCCGCCTGGAAGACGCTGATCGCGTTGAAGGCATTGCTAGCACCGCGGGCACTGCAGCAGCACCCGCTAGCACCGTGGCCAGCATCACGGAAGACGCTGAGTGACCTGAAGGCATTGCTAGCAACCGTGGGCACTGCATACAGGCACCGCCAAGACCGCGGGCCAGCGCCGCCTGGAAGACGCTGGATCGTGCAAGGCATTGCTAGCACCATGGGCACTGGTACAGTACCCGCCAGCACCGTGGCTGCCGCTGTCGCCGGAAGACGCTGAGTGACCCAAGGCATTGCTAGCAAGACCGCGGGCACTGCGCAAGGCACCGCCAAAGACCGTGGCCAAAGCGCCGCGGAAGACGCTGAGTGACCCAAGGCATTGCTAGCACCGCGGCACTGCAGGCAGTACCCGCCAGCACCGTGGCCAGCGCTGCCTGGAAGACGCTGATCGCGTTGCCAAGGCATTGCTAGCACCGTGGGCACTGCGTACAGTACCCGCCAAAGACCGTGGCTGTGCATCACGGAAGACGCTGAGTGACCCAAGGCATTGCTAGCAATCGCGGGCACTGCAGTAGGCACCGCAAGACCGCGGCCAGCATCGCCGGAAGACGCTGAGTGACCTGAAGGCATTGCTAGCAACCGTGGGCACTGCGGCAGTACCCGCCAGCACCGTGGCCAGCGCTGCCTGGAAGACGCTGATCGTGCCAAGGCATTGCTAGCACCATGGGCACTGCGTACAGTACCCGCCAGCACCGTGACCAGCATCACGGAAGACGCTGGAGTGACCCAAGGCATTGCTAGCACCGCGGGCACTGGTAGCAGTACCCGCCAAGACCGTGGCTGTGCATCACGGAAGACGTTGAGTGTGCCAAGGCATTGCTAGCACCGTAAACACTTGTGCTAGGCGCGGCTAGCACCGTGGCTAGGCATTGCCGGGAAGACGTTGAGTGACCCAAGGCATTGCTAGCGCCGTGGGCACTCATGGCAGTACCGCCAGCACCGCGGGCCAGCATCACGGAAGACGCTGAGTGACCCAAGGCATTGCTAGCAATCAGGCACTGCGCGGTGCACCCGCCAGCACCGTGGCCAGCATCACGGAAGACGCTGAGTGTGCCAAGGCATTGCTAGCACCGCGGGCACTCATGGTAGGCACCCGCCAGCACCGTGGCCAGCATCGCCGGAAGACGCCGAGTGACCCAAGGCATTGCTAGCACCATGGGCACTGCGGTTAGCACCGCTAGCACCGCGGCTGTGCATCGCCGGAAGACGCTGAGTGACCCAAGGCATTGCTAGCACCGCGGCACTGCAGCAGTACCCGCCAAGACCGTGGCCAGTATCATGGGAAGACGCTGAGTGACCCAAGGCATTGCTAGCACCGTAAGCACTGCGTTGCAGCACCCGCAAAGACCGCGGCCAGCATCGCCGGAAGACGCTGAGTGACCCAAGGCATTGCTAGCAACCGGCACTGCAGTACCCGCCAGCACCGTGGCCAGCGCTGCCTGGAAGACGCTGATCGTGCCAAGGCATTGCTAGCACCGCGGGCACTGCGCAGTACCCGCCAGCACCGCGGGCTGCGCATCACGGAAGACGCTGAGTGACCCAAGGCATTGCTAGCACCGCGGCACTGGCGGCAAAGTACCCGCCAGCACCGGCCAGCGCCGCCTGGAAGACGCTGATCGCGCCAAGGCATTGCTAGCAACCGCGGGCACCGTGCAGGGCACCGCCAGCACCGCGGCCAGCATCACGGAAGACGCTGAGTGACCCAAGGCATTGCTAGCACCGCGGGCACTGGTACAGTACCCGCCAGCACCGTACAGCGCTGCCTGGAAGACGCTGATCGCGCCAAGGCATTGCTAGCAACCGCGGCACTGCGGCAGTACCCGCCAGCACCGTGGCCAGGCATCACGGAAGACGCTGGTGACCTGGCATTGCTAGCACCGGGCACTCACTGTACAGTACCCGCCAGCACCGTGGCCAGCGCCGCCGAAGACGCTGATCGTGCCAAGGCATTGCTAGCACCATGGGCACTGCAGCAGTACCCGCCAGCACCGCGGCCAGCGCTGTCGGAAGACGCTGAGTGACCCAAGGCATTGCTAGCACCGCGGGCACTGCAGCAGTACCCGCCAAAGACCGCGGCCAGCGTCACGGAAGACGCTGAGTGTGCCAAGGCATTGCTAGCACCGCGGGCACTGCGGTTAGCACGGCGAGCACCGTGGCCAGCATCACGGAAGACGCTGAGCGTGCCAAGGCATTGCTAGCACCGTAAGTACTCGTAAGGTACCCGTAGCACCGCGCTGGCCAGCATCGCCGGAAGACGCTGAGTGACCCAAGGCATTGCTAGCAACCGCGGGCACTGGTATAGGCAGTACCCGCCAGCACCGTGGCCAGCGCGCCTGGAAGACGCTGATCGTGTTAAGGCATTGCTAGCACCGCGGCACTGGTATAGGCACCGCCAGCACCGCGGGCCAGCATCGCCGGAAGACGCTGAGTGACCCAAGGCATTGCTAGCAATCGCGGGCACCGTACGGTTAGGCACCCAGCACCGCGGGCTGTGCATCACGGAAGACGCTGAGTGACCCAAGGCATTGCTAGCACCGCGGGCACTGGTATAGGCACCCGCCAGCACCGTGGCTAGGCGCCCTGGAAGACGCTGATCGTGTTAAGGCATTGCTAGCAACCGTGGCACTGTATAGGCACCTGCAGCACCGTGGCTAGCATTGTGATAGGATTTAGTCGCGCCTCCTAATCAAAAATAAGTCCAAACTCACTCTAATAGGTAGCAAGGGTAAGCTCAGTCGATATCCACAGGAGATGGTCGCTAAGTTGGTTATTTTTAGTGATTCTAGTCTTGGTTCAAGGGTCGAGGTTACTAAAGCTATAGCGAGAATAAGGGTTTAAAACTTAGAGGAAAAAGGTCTAGGGAATCAAGTTAGGCACTGGGAATGCTAGGTCAAAGGATGGTGACAGAATGAGTAGGAAAACGCCTCGCTAAGGGTAAGCTAGGCCTCTGGCCTTAAGCCCTTTAGGTCTCAAATGCGGCTCTCGTGAACTTACAAGTGAGTGGTCCTAATGATTGGTCTCGTGTCCTACCCTAAACTAGGCTTTCGGCCTTAAGTTTAAGGGTGACAAACGCCACAAATCCTTGGCCAAAGGATCAACAAACGATACAAACGAGACAATCAAAACGAGCTAAAACCTAACTCATAACATCATCAAAAACAACCCAAGCTGCACCCATGATTCACCCTTCTTCCCTAGAATAAGAACTACTCAAGCATAGCGAAATGATAACAAAAGCAATAGAGAAAGACGAAGACATGATTACAAACAATATAAAATGAAATCACAATGAAAATAGGAGAAGAAATTGATAATACCAATCAGAAATTTGATGAAACAAAGGATGAATTCGACAACAAAACCAAATAGACGATAAAACTAGGGCAATCCGAAGCCTGGAATTGAAAGTACAAGAGATCAAATTATTTAAACCTAAGTTTTCTTGAGAATAAACTTAAAAGTGTTGTAAAAATGTCGGAGAAAAGAATGTCTCAAATTATAATGTTTAGGCCTTCAAATAGACGGTAAGTATTTTGAGCCAACGAGGAGTCACAGGCCGTCTCCGACCGGGACAAGGGTGGTCCTGTCCCGGACATAATCATCCTGTCCCGGGACAGGTCATCCCTGAGGGTTCACTTTTTCAGCTTCAGAACTCACTCAAGCTTCTTGGCGGAATTAAGCTGTGACCTGGCCGCTGGAAAGCTATCGAGACGAACTATCATCTCCACTTGGTCTTGCATCCATTGGAGGTCTAAAACTTGAGATATAACCATTTGAAGTTGACCTTGCGCTCGCTTTAGTTCACCTTTGACTTGACTTTGACCTTGATCTTGGTCCTAACTTGTCGATAAGTTGACCCAAGGCCTAGGGTCAAGGCGTGATCATCCCAAAGGGTAGGGACGGGTCTAAAGTGAATAATTGAGCTCCGCGGTTCGCCCCATGGTCCCGGACGCCTTCAAACGCCAAAACGCTGGCCAGACGCGAATAATCCAAGCATTGAAACCAACTCTGATCTTCACGAACTTTATGAAACTTCACGAAACCTCTCAACAAGCATCCTACACTCCAAATATGCGCGTGTACCGCAGAATGGACACAAAAACGCAGCAAAGCCAAAACGGGAGAAATAGGAGCTAAAACGCCGATAATAGCACAGAAACGCAGAGAAAGGCTCGTGAAGCAGGCTAATTATGAGTAAATATATGAGATATCAAATCCCCCAAATCAACCGCTGCTTGTCCTCAAGCAACAAGCTGAAAGAAAACAGAGGACAAGGCGAGCAAAAGAAAACTTCCCAAACAAACGCCAAACCGCAAGTAGCTCTGCCGAAAGGCAATCAATCCCGGCAAAGACGGGACGCAAGGAAATAGCAAGCTAACTACCGAGAATTACAAGACGGCGCAGATGAATAGCATGGCTTAAACATAGGCTCTCTAGCAATCAAATCATGGACCTCTCAAGCGGCTTCCACTCTAGCACACATGATGAACAGGCGATATATGTGATGACACTCACCTACTGACTAGTGGAAGCACGCCCGCAATCTAATGTGGACCAAATCTCGTGATTCCCGCACACAATAATGTCACAAAAACGAACCAAACATGAGGGCTTACATAGGAAATGAGGGTGTAAAGGCCAAAGAGAGGTTAAGGGTGATAAGGTGGAACAAATGATTATGGAATCGTGGAGCTAAGCCACTAGAAACCACTCGTACTACTCAAGTGCTCGTCCAACCAACAAAGGACCCAACTCCCATGAAAACGGACCGAAAACAGCATATCGGTCTCCTTTACACGTCAACGCAACATGACAACAAATCACAAGTGCTCACTCATGTAAAACAACAACAACTTTTCCATTTTTGCACACATTTTCTTTCTTTTTCTTGTAGTTTTGTGTTGTGTTTGTTTTTTCAGATTTTTGTTCTTGAGCAAAGAGCACACTCACTTAGTATAGTTGCGGAAAACCTCATAAAAGGGTCGGGGAAACAGCAATCCCGACTCAAATTCACCAACACTCTCCAAGCAAACGACGTCAGCAAGTCGTAGCAAAACAAAGATCACAACCCATCGGACAAGCACAAGAGTAAGCAAAGCGGTAACTAGCAAGGCTAGGGTAGGCTATTTAGGCAAGTAGCTAGCAAACTCATGTGAGTAAAGGGTAAAGGGATCGTATAAGAGAGGATAAAAGCAATGCATGAACATGGTGAATCATAAGCAATCAACTAAAGCCTCATATGCAAAAACAAGTGACGTAATCATGGAAACACGGATAGGCCACACTTATGCGTGCTGATATTACGCACCCCACGAGGAGAACTACTCTCAATAAAGCACGGGGACCGGGATAGATGTACCGGCCGCAGGAGGCTAAAAACCTCACAATAAAGTAGCTATAGTCCATGAATGATAAAGCCAACAGTAAAAGCACATGCCATCATCTGCAAGCACGTCTCAACATCCCCGAAAGCGCTAATCCAACAATGAAAAATCATGCCAAAGCTCAAAGCACACAAGGGAAGCGGATGCTCGAAAGAATAAAGGTAAAAACATGCTCAAAACAACTAATCTGATAATGATTTTTGGTATTTTTGTGAAATTTTCTGATTTTTTTGTAATTTTTGGGATTTTTCAGATTTTTTTGATTTTTGTGATTTTTTGAAAAATGAAAAACGAAAAAGAAAACGCAAAAATAAAGCAAAGCGGAAAGCAAAGCGTTTCTCCCCCCAAACCGAACGACACATTGTCCCCAATGTGTCCTAAAGCACATCAACACGGGGACCCGTAAAATAAGGGAGAAAAACACGCAAGAAAGTCTCAAAAGAAACAAAGTACATACAATTTATTTACAAATGAAATCGTCCCCCCAAACCAGCTTCAAACTGGGGGCGCAGCAGGGTACGGGAAGTACCACCAACCATGGGCCTCGTCATAAACGACCCCACTACCATCGTCTTCTTCATCATCGTATCCAACGTCATCATCCACAGCACCATCATCTCGGCCAAAACCAAAGATCAATCCGCCAACAAAGAAGAACACCGCCAAGACATCGCCTTTGATTACACTTCTACCCGCATCCAACCTCCCTAGCGCACTGGCAATCATGTCACAACAAAGCACGGCCTCAAGAGGGTCCTCTCGAGGACTTCGCGGCAAGTACTCATCCACGCAATCATCTATAACGCCAACGTAAAAGACAGCCTCTCTAACACGGACGCTTTAAAGCGTTAGAAAGGTTGAAAGTAACTTTATCACCTCCTATATCCAACGCCAATTTCCGCTTCGACGCCAATGATAGCACCAAAGCAAGGTGCAAGAAAGGCCGACCCAATATAATTGGAATTTGGGAGTCCTCGCCATGTCAAGAACAATGAAATCGACTGAATGAAGAACTTACCAACCTTGACTCGAACGTCCGCCAAAACACCGAGCGGCGCTGATGTAACGATCCGCCATCCAAGAGCTGATATTAGTTACTTTCAACTTGCCCATGTGGAGCTTCTCGCACACCGAGTAAGGCATGACACTCACGCTGCACCTAAATCACACAAGGCTTTATCAATGAAAGTAGTTCCAATAGTGCAAGTGGATCGGAAGCTACCCTGATCTTTCAATTTAGGAGGAGACTGGTTTTGTAAAAGCGCCGCATTCAAAGAAGAAAGCAATGGGCCTCGACTCGCTAAACGACCTCTTACTGGTGAGTATGTCTTTGAGAAATTTAGCATACGCAGGACTTGAGTAACAAGTTCAAGAAAAGTGACTGCTACCTTCAAGTCCTCGACGACTTCCATAAACTTACCGAATCGAGAGTCAAGTTTTGATTTTACCACTGCCTCTGAATGGCAATTTGATTTGAATCTCCATGGCCGACCGGCTTGTCTTTAGCTTGCTGCGCCTCCTTGGACTTTTCCTTCTCCTTCTCCACGTGCACACCACCACCTTGAGCATTTGCATGGCCCACGGCCTGACCACCAAGGCCCACGGCCTGTCCAGCTCCCTTGCCCGCTCCACTCGGGCTCGCTCCATTCGTCTTCGTACCTGCTCCTGCAAAACCATCACTAGAAGCATGCATATCATTAGGAGAAAGAGGAGGGTCTACCTCACTTACCACCGTAGGCATTGGAGGACCATCGTAGCTCGTTCCGCTTCGCAAGGAGATGGCATTAATCGACTCATGTTGTTGCGGTTGAGTGCCTTGCGATGGAAGGTTACCCGGCTTCCTTTGAGAGCTAGAAGAAGCGAGTTGAGCCATTTGAGTTTCGAGCATTTTGATGGCCGCGTCCTTAGCTTGATCGCTCTTTTGCATTTGTGCCATCATTGTCTCTTGATTTTTAGCCATTTGCATCATCATGGCTTGCATGGCATCCATTCGATCAGGAACCGGAGCGGGAACAACGGGTGGTGGGGCATTTTGTTGTTGAAAATTGGGGCGATTGAAGCCCGGAGGGTTATAAGGTCGAGGAGCATTGTTGTAGCTGAAATTTTGTGGACTGTTTTGGTATTGTGGTAGTCAGGCTGAAGTTTTGTTGTTGGGGAGGTGGATTCAAGACATTTTGGCTCTTGTAAGACAAATTGATGGTTCTTGTAGCCCTCGTTGTAATAGTTCGAGTAGGGGCTGTTTTGAGAATGTAAAGCATGCACATGATGAGATTGTGTGTTCATACCTCTGCATTCCATTGAAGTGTGACCTAAACGCCACATGTATTGCAAGGTACATCATAAGAAGTGTGCAAAGCCGCTACCGCTTGTCCACTAGCACTGAGGAACTACTACCCGCTTGCATTTGACTCATAATCATCGCGTCATAGCATCCATTTTTATGAAAGCATGGCTACCATATCACCATCTGCCTTACCTCCAATCCTAGGCACATTCCTAGAGCTCCCATATTGCGCTGCCAGAATCGCCATTGCCTCGATCGTATCGATGGCCTCCTCCACATCAATATTGTCAAAGCGCCCATTCGCCATGAGTCAAGCACTTGGCGTGACTCGTTGTAAAGACCGTTATAAAACCGCATGACAATAAACCATTTATCCATACCGTGGTGAGGGCATTGACGCTGAAGGTCTTTGTATCGCCCCACGCATCATACAACGCCTCATCCCCTCGCCGCTAAGCTCGTGGATTTGGCTTCTTAGCATGGCGGTCTTTTCAGCGGAAAATATTTTTGATAGAATGCCAAGACTAAGGAGTTCCAATCTATGATGGCTAGTGCAACCCTGCTTCAATGAATTAAGCCACAGCCTGGCTTTGTCTCTGAGTGAAAAAGGGAAGAGCATCTCCCTAATTTGGTCTTGAGTGACCCCCGCTTGCTTAATAGTGGAGCAATAATCACAAAAGTTTTGATGTGCAAGTTAGGTCCTCACGACTCCTCCAAACCGAAAAGCGCCAATGAGATTGATAAACGCTGGCTTGACTTCAAAATTGTTGGCGGCAATGTTGGGCATAGCATTGCCCGTAGGAACTTGATCCGCCAGAGGCCTCGAGTGATCCGATAGCTTAACCATTTTCTTTAGCTCTCAAGGCCGCTCAATGTGAGCTTCTTTGTTGGATGATGGAGAAGAGGAAGTAGCCTCCAAGTCTTTGAGCAAGTTCTTGCGCCAAGAATGTACGCCCGCTCCGGTCAAATTCGATTGCTAAACCCTTTGAGACGCACGCTGCTTGCCTGGGCATACAAAAACACTAGAGGTAACGATAGAAGCGGCCTCAAGGAAGCGAGGCTCCTCGAGACAAGAGTAACAAATAAGAAAAGAACCAAATAAACAACGAAAAACAAAACCGTCACTGCAAGAACTGCGCCAAAATTTGATAGGATTTAGTCGCTGCCTCCTAATCAAAAATAAGTCCAAACTCACTCTAATAGGTAGCAAGGGTAAGTCGGGTCGATATCCACAGGAGATGGTCGCTGTTGGTTATTTTTAGTGATTCTAGTCTTGGTTCAAGGGTCGAGGTTACTAAAGCTATAGCGAGAATAAGGGTTTAAAACTTAGAGGAAAAAGGTCTAGGGAATCTCCAAGTTAGTACCTGGGAATGCTAGGTCAAAGGATGGTGACAGTAAATGAGTAGGAAAACGCCTCGCTAAGGGTGCTAGGCCTCTCGGCCTTAAGCTCCTTTAGGTCTCAAATGCTGGCTCGCAACTTACAAGTGAGGGTCCTAATGATTGGTCTCGTGTCCTACCCTAAACTAGGCTTTCTGGTCTTAAGTTTAAGGGTGACAAACGCCACAAATCCTTGGCCAAAGGATCAACAAACGATACAAAACGAGACAATCAAAACGAGCGAAACCTAACTCATAACATCATCAAAAACAACCCAAGCTGCACCCATGATTCAACCCTTCTTCCCTAGAATAAGAACTACTCAAGCATAGCGAAATGATAACAAAAGCAATAGAGAAAGACGAAGACATGATTACAAACAATATAAAATGAAATCACAATGAAAATAGGAGAAGAAATTGCTAATACCAATCAGAAATTTGATGAAACAAAGGATGAATTCGACAACAAAAACCAAACACACGATGAAACTAGGGCAATCCGAGCCTGGAATTGAAAGTACAAGAGATCAAATTATTTAAACCTAAGTTTTCGAGAATAAACTTAAAAGTGTTGTAAAATGCCGAGAAAAGAATGTCTAAATTATAATGTTTAGGCCTTCAAATAGACGTAAGTATTTTGAGCCAACGAGGAGTCACAGGCCGCCCCGACCGACAAGGGTGGTCCCGTCCGGGACATAGTCATCCCGTCCGGGACAGGTCATCCCTGAGGGTTCGGGCCTTTTTCACCTTCAGAACTCACTCAAGCTTGGCGGAATTAAGCGCAGACCTGGCCGTTGGAAAGCTATCGAGACGAACTATCATCTCCACTTGGTCTTGCATCCATTGGAGGTCTAAAACTTGAGATATAACCATTTGAAGTTGACCTTTGCGCCGCTTTAGTTCACCTTGACTTGACTTTGACCTTGATCTTGGTCCTAACTTGTCGATAAGTTGACCCAAGGCCTAGGGTCAAGGCGTGGATCATCCCAAAGGGTAGGGACGGGTCTAAAGTGAATAATTGAGCCCGTGTTCGGCCCCATGGTCCCGGACGCCTTCAAACGCCAAAACGCGGCCAGACGCGAGCTAATCTCCAAGATGAAACCAACTCTGATCTTCACGAACTTTATGAAACTTCACTAAACCTCTCAACAAGCATCCTACACTCCAAATATGCGTGTACCGCAGAATGGACACAAAAACGCAGCAAAGCAAAACGGGAGAATAGGAGCTAAAACGCCAGATAATAGCACAGGAAACGCAGAGAAAGGCTCGTGAAGCAGGGGCTAATTATGAGTAAATATATGAGATATCACATTGCCGGGAAGACGTTGAGTGACCCAAGGCATTGCTAGCACCGGGCACTGCAGTTAGTACCCGCAAGCAACCGCGGGCTGTGCATCGCCGGAAGACGCTGAGTGATCCAAGGCATTGCTAGCACCGTGGGCACTGTACAGCACCCGCCAGCACCGTGGCTAGCATCACGGAAGACGCTGAGTGACCCAAGGCATTGCTAGCACCGCGGCACTGCAAGCAGTACCCGCAAAGACCGCGGCTGTGCATCACGGAAGACGCTGAGTGACCCAAGGCATTGCTAGCAACCGCGGCACTGCGGCAGTACCCGCCAGCACCGTGGCCAGCGCTGCCTGGAAGACGCTGATCGCGCCAAGGCATTACTAGCACCGCGGCACTGCAGCAGTACCCGCCAAGACCGCGGCAGCATCACGGAAGACGCTGAGTGACCCAAGGCATTGCTAGCAACCGCGGGCACCGTGCAGTACACGGTAGCACCGCGGGCCAGCATCACGGAAGACGCTGAGTGACCCAAGGCATTGCTAGCAACCGCGGCACATCGCGCAGTACCCGCCAGCACCGTGGCCAGCGCTGCCTGGAAGACGCTGATCGTGCCAAGGCATTGCTAGCACCATGGGCACTGCGTACAGGCACCCGCCAGCACCGTGACCAGGCATCGCCGGAAGACGCTGAGTGACCCAAGGCATTGCTAGCACCGTGGGCACTGCAGCAGTACCCGCCAGCACCGCGGGCTGTGCATCACGGAAGACGTTGAGTGTGCCAAGGCATTGCTAGCACCGCAAACACTTGTGCTAGGCGCGGCTAGCACCGTGGCTAGGCATTGCCGGGAAGACGTTGAGAGACCCAAGGCATTGCTAGCTGCGGGCACTCATGGCAGTACCTGCAAAGACCGTGGCTGCATCACGGAAGACGCTGAGAGACCCAAGGCATTGCTAGCACCATGGGCACTGTATAGGCACCGCCAGCACCGCGGGCCAGCATCACGGAAGACGCTGAGTGACCCAAGGCATTGCTAGCACCGCGGCACTGGTACAGTACCCGCCAAGACCGCGGCCAGCATCACGGAAGACGCTGAGTGTGCCAAGGCATTGCTAGCAATCAGGCACTGCGGTTAGCGCGCTAGCACCGTGGCTGTGCATCGCCGGAAGACGCTGAGTGACCCAAGGCATTGCTAGCTGCGGACACTCATGGTAGGCACCGCCAGCACCGCGGCTGTGCATCGCCGGAAGACGCTGAGTGACCCAAGGCATTGCTAGCACCATGGGCACTGCGTGTTGTGCATGGCTAGCACCGTGGCCAGCATTGCCGGAAGACGCTGAAGTGACCCAAGGCATTGCTAGCACCGCGGCACTGCAGCAGCACCGCCAAAGACCGCGGGCCAGCATCATGTGGAAGACGCTGAGTGACCCAAGGCATTGCTAGCACCGCGGCACTGCGTTAGCACCCGCAAGACCGTGGCTAGGCATCACGGAAGACGCTGAGTGACCCAAGGCATTGCTAGCAAGACCGGCACTGGTACAGTACCCGCCAGCACCGTGGCCAGCGCTGCCTGGAAGACGCTGATCGCGCCAAGGCATTGCTAGCACCGCGGGCACTGCGTACAGGCACCCGCCAAGACCGCGTGGCCAGCATCACGGAAGACGCTGAGTGACCCAAGGCATTGCTAGCAACCGCGGGCACTGGTACAGCACCCGCCAGCACCGTGGCCAGCGCTGCCTGGAAGACGCTGATCGTGCCAAGGCATTGCTAGCACCGTGGGCACTGGTATAGGCACCGCTAGCACCGCGGCTGTGCATCGCCGGAAGACGCTGAGTGACCCAAGGCATTGCTTGCAACCGCGGGCACTGTAGCAGCACCCGCCAGCACCGTGGCCAGCGCCGCCTGGAAGACGCTGATCGTGCCAAGGCATTGCTAGCACCGCGGGCACTGCAGTGCAGTACCCGCCAGCACCGTGGCCAGCATCACGGAAGACGCCGAGTGACCCAAGGCATTGCTAGCAACCGCGGCACTGCGGCAGTACCCGCCAGCACCGTGGCCAGCGCTGCCTGGAAGACGCTGATCGTGCCAAGGCATTGCTAGCACCATGGGCACTGGTATGCACCCGCCAAGCACCGCGGCCAGCGCGTCGCGGAAGACGCTGAGTGACCTGAAGGCATTGCTAGCACCGTGGGCACTGCAGTGCACCCGCCAGCACCGTGGCCAGCGCTGTCGGAAGACGCTGAGTGTGCCAAGGCATTGCTAGCACCGCGGGCACTCGTACAGCATCACGGAAGACGCTGAGCGTGCCAAGGCATTGCTAGCACCGCGCTTAACTCGCGTTAGCGCGCTAGCACCGTGGCTGTGCATCGCCCTAAGACGCTGAGCGCGTTAAGGCATTGCTAGCACCGCGGCACTGCGTTAGGCACCCGGTAGCACCGCGGCCAGCATCACGGAAGACGCTGAGTGACCCAAGGCATTGCTAGCACCGCGGCACTGCAGCAGCACGGCTAGCACCGCGTGGCTAGGCATCAGCCGGGAAGACGCTGAGTGACCCAAGGCATTGCTAGCACCGCGGCACTGCAGCAGTACCCGCCAAGCACCGTGGCCAGCATCACGGAAGACGCTGAGTGACCCCAGCATTGCTAGCACCGCGGGCACTGCGTTAGCACCCGCAAAGCACCGCGGCCAGCATTGCCGGAAGACGTTGAGTGACCCAAGGCATTGCTAGCACCGTGGCTAGGCGTTGCCTGGAAGACGTTGATTGTGCCAAGGCATTGCTAGCACCGTGGGCACCAGACAGGCACCCGCTAGCACGCGGGCTAGGCATCACGGGCATCACGGAAGACGCTGAGTGACCCAAGGCATTGCTAGCACCGTGGGCACTGCATAGGCACCCGCCAGAGCCGTGGCCAGCATCACGGAAGACGCTGAGCGCCAAGGCATTGCTAGCACGAGGGCACTGCGTATAGTACCCGCCAGCACCGTGGCCAGCATCGCCGGAAGACGCTGAGCGTGCCAAGGCATTGCTAGCAACCGTGGGCACTGGTGCAGTAGGCACCGCCAGCACCGTGGCTGTGCATCACGGAAGACGCTGAGCGTGCCAAGGCATTGCTAGCACCGCGGGCACTGCATAGCGCCGCCAAGACCGTGGCCAGGCATTGCCCTGAAGACGCTGAGTGTGCCAAGGCATTGCTAGCACCGCGGCACTGCAGCAGTACCGCGTAGCACCGCACAGCATCACGGAAGATGTCGAGTGACCCAAGGCATTGCTAGCAACCGTGGGCACTGCGGCCGGGCACGGCCAGCACCGTGGCTAGCCTCACGGAAGACGCTGAGTGACCCAAGGCATTGCTAGCAATCGCGGGCACTGCAGCAGTACCGCCAGCACCGTGGCCAGCGCTGCCTGGAAGACGCTGATCGTGCCAAGGCATTGCTAGCACCGCGGCACTGCATACAGTACCCGCCAAGACTCGCCAGCATCGCCGGAAGACGCTGAGTGACCCAAGGCATTGCTAGCACCGTGGCACTCGTACAGCAAGGCTAGCACCGTGGCCAGCGCTGCCTGGAAGACGCTGATCGCGTTGCCAAGGCATTGCTAGCACCGTGGGCACTGCGGCAGTACCCGCCAGCACCGTGGCCAGCGCCGTCGGAAGACGCTGAGTGACCTGAAGGCATTGCTAGCAACCGTGGGCACTGGTACAGTACCCGCCAGCACCGTGGCCAGCGCGTCACGGAAGACGCTGAGTGTGCCAAGGCATTGCTAGCACCGTGGGCACTGCAGCAGTACCCGCCAGCACCGTGGCTGTGCATCACGGAAGACGCTGAGCGTGCCAAGGCATTGCTAGCAATCGCGGGCACTGCAGCAGCGCCGCCAAGCACGGCGGGCTGTGCATCGCCCTAAGACGCTGAGCGTGCCAAGGCATTGCTAGCAACCGCGGCACTGCAGTACAGCACCGTGGCACCGTGGCCAGCATCACGGAAGACGCTGAGTGACCCAAGGCATTGCTAGCACCGCGGGCACTGCGGTACAGTACCCGCCAAGCACCGTGGCCAGCATCACGGAAGACGCTGAGTGACCCAGGCATTGCTAGCACCGTGGCACTGCGCTGGCACGCCAAGCACCGCGGGCTGTGCATCACGGAAGACGCTGAGTGACCCAGGCATTGCTAGCACCGCGGGCACTGCGTGCCAGCACTGCAAGACCGCGGGCCAGCATCACCGGAAGACGCTGAGTGACCCAAGGCATTGCTAGCACCGCAAGCACTGCGTATAGCACCCGCCAGCACCGTGGCCAGCGCTGCCTGGATGACGCTGATCGTGCCAAGGCATAGCTAGCACCGCGGGCACTGGTACAGCACCCGCCAAGACCGCGGGCTGTGCATCACGTCGGCATCGCCAGGAAGACGCTGAGTGACCTGAAGGCATTGCTAGCACCGCGGGCACTGCGGCAGTACCCGCCAAGCACCGCGGGCTAGCATCACGGAAGACGCTGAGCGTGCCAAGGCATTGCTAGCACCGTGGGCACTGGTACAGTACCCGCCAAGACCGTGGCCAGCATCACGGAAGACGCTGAGCGTGCCAAGGCATTGCTAGCACCGCGGCACTGCGGCAGTACCCGCCAAGACCGCGGCTGTGCATCGCCGGAAGCCGCTGAGCGTGCCAAGGCATTGCTAGCACCGCGGGCACTCGTACAGGCGCCGCTAGCACCGTGGCCAGCATCGCCCTAAGACGCTGAGTGTGCCAAGGCATTGCTAGCACCGCGGCACTCGTAAGTACCCGCAAAGCACCGCGGCAGCATCACGGAAGACGCTGAGTGTCCCAAGGCATTGCTAGCACCGCGGCACTGGTACAGCACCGCCAGCACCGTGGCCAGCATCACGGAAGACGCTGAGTGACCCAAGGCGCTAGCACCGCGGGCGTCAGGCAGCAGTGCACCGCTAGCACCGCCAGCATCGCCGGAAGACGCTGAGTGACCCAAGGCAATGCTAGCACCGCGGCACTGCGTAGGCACCGTAGACCGCGGGCTGTGCATCACGGAAGACGCTGAGTGACCCAAGGCATTGCTAGCAACCGTGGGCACTTGTGCACCCGCCAGCACCGTACTGCGCGCGCCGCCTGGAAGACGCTGATCGTGCCAAGGCATTGCTAGCACCGCGGGCACTGCTGCACGCGTAGCACCGCGGATGTGCATC
Source organism: Dianthus caryophyllus (assembly GCA_023091065.1). NCBI lineage: Eukaryota > Viridiplantae > Streptophyta > Magnoliopsida > Caryophyllales > Caryophyllaceae > Dianthus > Dianthus caryophyllus. The sequence continues at coordinate 2,536,425 of JALGRB010000018.1, forward strand.
ACGGAAGACGCTGAGTGACCCAAGGCATTGCTAGCACCGTGGGCACCGTACAGTACCCGCCAGCACCGTGGCCAGCGCCGCCTGGAAGACGCTGATCGCGTGCCAAGGCATTGCTAGCACCGTGGGCACTGCAGCACCCGCCAAGACCGCGGCTGTGCATCGCCGAAGACGCTGAGTGACCCAAGGCATTGCTAGCACCGTGGGCACTGGTACAGTACCCGCCAGCACCGCCAGCGCTGCCTGGAAGACGCTGATCGCGTTGCCAAGGCATTGCTAGCACCGCGGGCACTGCAGCAGTACCCGCCAAGACCGCGGGCTGTGCATCACGGAAGACGCTGAGTGACCCAAGGCATTGCTAGCACCGCGGCACTGCACAGTACCCTGCAAAGACCGTGGCTGTGCATCACGGAAGACGCTGAGTGACCTGAAGGCATTGCTAGCACCGCGGGCACTGGTATAGTACCCGCCAGCACCGTGGCTGGCGCCGCCTGGAAGACGCTGATCGCGGTGCCAAGGCATTGCTAGCACCGTGGGCACTGCAAGGCACCGTGGCACCGTGGCTGTGCCTCACGGAAGACGCTGAGTGACCCAAGGCATTGCTAGCACCGCGGGCACTCGCGTAGCACCGCAGCACCGTGGCTGTGCATCACGGAAGACGCTGAGTGACCCAAGGCATTGCTAGCACCGCGGGCACTGGTACAGTACCCGCCAGCACCGTGGCTGTGCATCACGGAAGACGCTGAGTGACCCCAAGGCATTGCTAGCAATCGTAAGCACCGTGCAGTACCTGCAAAGACCGCGGCCAGTGCATCGCCGGGAAGACGCTGAGTGACCCAAGGCATTGCTAGCACCGCGGGCACTGCAGGCAGTACCCGCCAGCACCGCGGCCAGCGCCGCCTGGAAGACGCTGATCGCGTTGCCAAGGCATTGCTAGCACCGTGGGCACTGGTACAGTACCCGCCAGCACCGTGGCTAAGCATCACGGAAGACGCTGAGTGACCCAAGGCATTGCTAGCAACCGCGGCACTGCAGCAGTACCCGTAGCACCGCGGCCAGCATCACGGAAGACGCTGAGTGACCCAAGGCATTGCTAGCACCGCGGCACTGCGGCAGGCACGCCAGCACCGTACAAAGCGCTGCCTGGAAGACGCTGATTGTGCCAAGGCATTGCTAGCACCATGGGCACTGCAGCAGTACCCGCCAGCACCGCGACTCAGCATCACGAAGACGCTGAGTGACCCAAGGCATTGCTAGCACCGCGGCACTGCGTATAGGCACCGCCAGCACCGCGGGCCAGTGCATCACGGAAGACGCTGAGTGTGCCAAGGCATTGCTAGCACCGTAAACACTTGTGCCAGCGCCGCTAAGACCGTGGCCAGCATCGCCGAAGACGCTGAGTGACCCAAGGCATTGCTAGCGCTGCGGGCACTCATGGTAGGCACGCCAGCACCGCGGCCAGCATCGCCGAAGACGCTGAGAGACCCAAGGCATTGCTAGCACCATGGGCACTGCTGTTAGCACCGCCAAAGCACCGCGGCCAGCATCACGGAAGACGCTGAGTGACCCAAGGCATTGCTAGCACCGTGGGCACTGTACAGTACCCGCCAGCACCGTGGCTGTGCATCACGGAAGACGCTGAGCGCTGCCAAGGCATTGCTAGCACCGCGGGCACTGTAAAGGCGCGCCAGCACCGTGGCTGTGCATCGCCGGAAGACGCTGAGTGACCCAAGGCATTGCTAGCGCTGCGGGCACTCATGGTACGCACGGCCAGCACCGCGGCTGTGCATCACGGAAGACGCTGAGTGACCCAAGGCATTGCTAGCACCATGGGCACTGCCAGGCACCCGCCAACACCGTGGCTGCATCACGGAAGACGCTGAGTGACCCAAGGCATTGCTAGCACCGGCACTGCAGCAGTACCCGCCAAGACCGCGGGCTGTGCATCATGGAAGACGCTGAGTGACCCAAGGCATTGCTAGCACTGCGGCACTGCGTACAGTACCCGCAAAGACCGCGGCTGTGCATCACGGAAGACGCTGAGTGACCCAAGGCATTGCTAGCACCGGCACTGTACAGTACCGCTAGCACCGTGGCCAGCGCTGCCTGGAAGACGCTGATCGCGGTTGTAAGGCATTGCTAGCACCGCGCACTGCAGCAGCACTCGCCAGCACCGTGGCTAGCATCACGGAAGACGCTGAGTGACCCAAGGCATTGCTAGCACCGCGGGCACTGCGGTATACCCGCCAAGCACCGTGGCCAGCGCTGCCTGGAAGACGCTGATCGTGCCAAGGCATTGCTAGCACCGCGGGCACTGCGGCAGTACCCGCCAAGACCGCGGGCCAGCATCGCCGGAAGACGCTGAGTGACCCAAGGCATTGCTAGCACCGCGCACTGCAGCAGTACCCGCCAGCACCGTGGCTGTGCATCACGGAAGACGCTGAGTGACTCAAGGCATTGCTAGCACCGCGGGCACTGGTACAGTACCCGCCAGCACCGCGGCCAGCATCACGGAAGACGCTGAGTGACCCAGGCATTGCTAGCACCGCGGGCACTGCAAGCAGTACCCGCAAGACCGCGGCCAGCATCACGGAAGACGCTGAGTGACCCAAGGCATTGCTAGCAACCGCGGGCACTGCGGCAGTACCCGCCAAGCACCGCGGGCAGCGTTGCCTGGAAGACGCTGATCGCGCTGCCAAGGCATTGCTAGCACCATGGGCACTGTACAGCACCCGCCAAGACCGCGGCTAGGCATCACCGGCATCACGGAAGACGCTGAGTGACCCAAGGCATTGCTAGCACCGTGGGCACTGTAGCAGTACCCGCCAGCACCGCGGCCAGTGCATCGCCGGAAGACGCTGAGCGTGCCAAGGCATTGCTAGCACCGCGGCACTGGTAGCGTACCCGCCAAAGACCGCGGCTGTGCATCACGGAAGACGCTGAGTGTGCCAAGGCATTGCTAGCACCGCGGGCACTCGCAGCGCGCCAGCACCGTGGCTGCCAGCATCGCCTCTGAAGACGCCAGCGTGCCAAGGCATTGCTAGCACCGCGGCACTGCAGCACAGTACCCGCAAGACCGGGCTGTGCATCACGGAAGACGCTGAGTGACCCAAGGCATTGCTAGCACCGCGGGCACTGCATAGTGCACTCGCCAAGACCGCGGGCCAGCATCACGGAAGACGCTGAGTGACCCAAGGCATTGCTAGCAATCGCGGGCACTGCGTATAGGCACCCGCCAAGCACCGTGGGCCAAAGCGCTGTCCTGGAAGACGCTGATCGCGTTGCCAAGGCATTGCTAGCACCGCGGCACTCGCAGTGCACCCGCCAGCACCCTGGCCAGCATCACGGAAGACGCTGAGTGACCCAAGGCATTGCTAGCACCGCGGGCACTGTATAGGCACCCGCCAGCACCGCGGCCAGCGCTGCCTGGAAGACGCTGATCGTGCCAAGGCATTGCTAGCACCATGGGCACTGCAGCGTACCCGCCAGCACCGTGGCTAGGCATCACGGGCATTGCCGGAAGACGCTGAGTGACCCCAAGGCATTGCTAGCAACCGTGGGCACTGCAGTATAGCACCCGCCAGCACCGCGGGCCAGCATCGCCGGAAGACGCTGAAGTGTGCCAAGGCATTGCTAGCACCGTGGGCACTGCATAGGCACCGCCAGACCGCGGGCCAGTGCATTGCCGGAAGACGCTGAGTGTGCCAAGGCATTGCTAGCACCGCGGCACTCGTACAGCGCGCTAGCACCGTGGCTGTGCATCGCCTCGAAGACGCCAGCGTGCCAAGGCATTGCTAGCACCGCGGCACTGCAGGCACCCGTAGCACCGCACAGCATCACGGAAGACGCTGAGTGACCCAAGGCATTGCTAGCACCGCGGCACTGCATAGGCACCCGCCAGCACCGTGGCTGTGCATCGCCGGAAGACGCTGAGTGACCCAAGGCATTGCTAGCACCGCGGGCACTGCGTTAGGCACCCGCCAGCACCGTGGCCAGCGTCACCGGAAGACGTTGATCGCGGCAAGGCATTGCTAGCACCGTGGGCACCGTGCGCACCCGCCAAGACTCGCTGGCCAGCATCGCCGGAAGACGCTGAGTGACCCAAGGCATTGCTAGCAACCGTGGGCACTGCAGTACCCGCCAGCACCGTGGCAGCGCTGCCTGGAAGACGCTGATCGTTGCCAAGGCATTGCTAGCACCGCGTGGCACTGGTACAGTACCCGCCAGCACCGTGGCCAGCGCGCCGGAAGACGCTGAGTGACCCAAGGCATTGCTAGCACCGCGGCACTGGCAGTACCTACCGGGCACCGTGGCCAGCGCGTCACGGAAGACGCTGAGCGTGCCAAGGCATTGCTAGCACCGCGGGCACTGCAGCAGCACCCGCCAAGACCGTGGCCAGCGCCGTCGGAAGACGCTGAGCGTGCCAAGGCATTGCTAGCACCGTGGGCACTGCGCGCGCGCCGCCAAGACGGCGGGCTGTGCATCGCCCTAAGACGCTGAGCGTGTTGCCAAGGCATTGCTAGCACCGCGGGCACTGCGTACTGCAGTACCCGCAGCACCGCGGCCAGCATCACGGAAGACGCTGAGTGACCCAAGGCATTGCTTGCACCGCGGGCACTGCAGTACCCGCCAGCACCGTGGCTGTGCATCACGGAAGACGCTGAGTGACCAAAGGCATTGCTAGCACCGTGGCACTGCGGCAGCACCGCCAAGACCGCGGCTGTGCATCGCTTCGGAAGACGCTGAGTGACCCAGGCATTGCTAGCACCGCGGCACTGTAAGCAGTACCTGCAAGACCGCGGCTGCATCACGGAAGACGCTGAGTGACTCCAAGGCATTGCTAGCACCGCGGCACTGTACAGTACCCGCCAGCACCGTGGCCAGCGCTGCCTGGATGACGCTGATCGTGCTGGCGCATTGCTAGCACCGCGGCACTGCATAGGCAGTACCCGCCAAGATCGCGGGCTGGGCATCGCCGGGCATCGCCAGGAAGACGCTGAGTGACCCAAGGCATTGCTAGCACCGCGGCACTGGTGCAGTACCCGCCAGCACCGCGGCCAGCATCACGGAAGACGCTGAGTGTGCCAAGGCATTGCTAAAGCACCGCGGCACTGTAGCAGTACCCGCCAGCACCGTGGCAGCATCGCCGGAAGACGCTGAGCGTGCCAAGGCATTGCTAGCAACCGCGGCACTGGTTGTGCACCCGCCAGCACCGTGGGCCAGCATCACGGAAGACGCTGAGTGTGCCAAGGCATTGCTAGCACCGCGGGCACTGCGTGCTAGCGCGCCAGCACCGCGGGCCAGCATCGCCTCAAGACGCTGAGTGTGCCAAGGCATTGCTAGCACCGCGGCACACGCACAGCAAAGCACCGTGGCCAGCATCACGGAAGACGCTGAGTGTCCCAGGCATTGCTAGCACCGCGGGCACTGCGCAGTACCCGCCAAGACCGTGGCCAGCATCACGGAAGACGCTGAGTGACCCAAGGCATTGCTAGCACCGCGGCCGGAGCGTCGTGCACCCGCCAAGACCGTGGCTGTGCATCACGGAAGACGCTGAGTGACCAAGGCAATGCTAGCACCGGGCACTCGTACAGTACCCGCAAAGCACCGCGGCCAGCATCACGGAAGACGCTGATTGTGCCAAGGCATTGCTAGCACCGCGGGCACTGCGCAGTACCCGTAGCACCGTGGATGTGCATCACGGAAGACGCTGAGTGACCCAAGGCATTGCTAGCACCGGGCACTGCGTGCAGTACCCGCCAGCACCGTGGCTGTGCATCACGGAAGACGCTGAGTGACCCAAGGCATTGCTAGCACCGTGGGCACTGCAGTACCCGCCAAGCACCGTGGCTGTGCATCACGGAAGACGCTGAGTGACACAGGCATTGCTAGCACCGTGGGCACTGCGTTAGGCACCCGGTGACCGCGGCCAGCATCACGGAAGACGCTGAGTGACCCAAGGCATTGCTAGCACCGCGGGCACTGCGTAGCAGTACCCGCCAGCACCGTGGCCAGCGCGTGCCTGGAAGACGCTGATTGTGCCAAGGCATTGCTAGCACCGCGGCACTGCGTACAGGCACCCGCCAGCACCGTGGCCAGCGTTGCCTGGAAGACGTTGATTGTGCCAAGGCATTGCTAGCACCGTGGGCACTGCGTGCTAGCACCCGCCAGCACCGTGGCTGGCGTTCTTGGGAAGGACGCTGAGTGACCCAAGGCATTGCTAGCACCGCGGGCACTGCGTATAGGCACGGCCAGCACCGTGGCCAGCATCACGGAAGACGCTGAGTGTGCCAAGGCATTACTAGCAATCGTGGGCACTGTTTCAGGCACCCGCCAGCACCGTGGCCAGCGCGTCGGAAGACGCTGATTGTCCCAAGGCATTGCTAGCACCGTGGGCACTCGTGCAGCACGCTAGCACCGTGGCTGGGCATCACGGAAGACGCTGAGTGTGCCATGGCATTGCTAGCACCGTGGGCACTGCGTGCAGTACCCGCAAGCACCGTGGCTAGGCATTGCCGGGAAGACGTTGAGTGTGCCAAGGCATTGCTAGGACCGTGGGCACTCGTGCTAGGCGTCTAAAATGACCCCTAAGCAACAATTTGAGGTTATGGGCTAGGCATTACCGGCAAGACGTGGCGTGTGGCTAAGCATTGCTAGCACCACGAGCAACAATTTGTGGTTAATGGCTAGTCATTTCTAGCATCATGCCCACCCATGCTTGCGGGTGCTAGCGTCATGGGCGCCCATGGCTTGCGGGTGCTAGCATCATGCCCACCCATGGCTTGCGGGTGCTAGCATCATGGCTAGGCGTTGCCGGCAAGACGCAAAAAATGAATTTTCGAGTCACGTTCTCGGAATTAGCTAAAACTTTGCGGGGTTGTTCCTAAGGTCATATGTGAATGTTTGGTGACACAAATGACCCCCTGTTATTGGGCAAAACACCCAAACAACACACACTAAAAGTCCCATCCAAGGGTACCAAGTCGACACTTGCAAAGGGGTTCGAAACCCGAAACCACTCGAATTTTTTTTGGCCAAACCCAAAGAGACATAAGTTAGGATCAAGAAAACAACTAATTTGCATTACCCCAAGCTCATTTGGCAAGTTAAAAGTACATTTTGGTCGTGGATAGGGGTAATCCACGAATTCGGGATTTGACTCCTGTTCCGGCACGTTTTTCGGCATCAAAACTCGATGTTTTTCGAAATTTTTTTTTTCTAACATCAAGATCAGCAAGTTAGCTTTCCAACGCATCCTTAAGCGTCCCATTTGGACAACATTTGGTCACTCAACTATTTCAAAACAAAAAATATACGCTATTTTGCACATCCAATGTTCACTACCAAGAGATGGGAACAAGCAAAAAAGCCTCTATAGGGGGAGGCAGGAGGCTTGGTGGCTGGTGCACCAAGGGTTGGCGTCGTGGGCATGATGATCGATACGAGGTGAGCTCCCCCCCCGGGCTAGGCAAGCATGATGGGTTTTTGTGGGTTTTCGAGTTTCGATGATCCCGTCATGCGTGCCACACCCGGGCCTCGTCGGAAAAGTCGGGATAATGTCGGAAATCGTGGTGGACCCATTTTTGTCGGTTTTATTGGATTTTCATTATGCGGGTGCTATCATTTGGCGGGTTTATTGATGGCTATTTACGATTTGTATTAATTTTCATGAACCGATGACCGCAAGGAAGTCGGGAAAAGACGGGTTTCTACAGTATGGGTAGCCATCCATGGGAATGACGCGGGAAAGTGCGTAAGGCGGCTACAAACGATACGTGGGGCTCTACCTAATCACAACGTATATATCTCGACGATTAGGGATGGGTTGCGTAAAGTGCGTGGTCGTTGTCGGGAGAAGCATGCGTACGCGGGTGTGTCGATGGCTCTAAACGTTAGTACGATAGGTCCCGGAGTTCCGTCGCAAGTTTTTGTGATGGTCCTGAAAGGATTTGACTACGCAGCGGCCGCTTGGAATTGACATTGGTGCACTCGTACATGCTTTGAGCGTTCGCATTAGTAACGTTGAGTTCCCTCGGGTGAATATTTGGGAGACATGCGGATGATGTCTACAGACGATACATGTGGCTGTCTTATTCGATCACGTTACACGATGATTGGGGATGGTTTGTATGTAGAGGTTGTAGGCATCGTAGGGAGAGGCGTGAATATACGAGGGTTTTGGTGGCTCTAAACTTGGTGTACGATGCGTCCCGGAGTTCTGTTGCAAGTTTTTGTAACGGTCCTGAAAGGATGTTGACTATGCAGCGGCCATTGACATCAAAACACTCGTTCACGCTTTGATCAATTCGCGTAAGGTACCAAATAGGATCCCATCGATATTGACGATAACACCTGTTGTTGATACCCGTATCTGTCGATATGGAAATTTATAGAAAACCCGACAAACACCCAATGATGATAGGACAACTTGTATTTCGTGTCATTTATTTGAGTTCGTATTACGATGTAAGTCGGGCGCTGTCGACGTAATGATTATTAATTTAAAGGATATTTTGATTTAATAAGCTCTGTCAAATTTTATTTTGTCGCAAGTAGTGTTTTATTGAAAATAAAGCATTTCGATTTGAAAAATCATTTTAAGTATTTCGATTTGAAAAGTCGCTTTTACAAATTCTTTTTTTGACTTGAAAAGTCGTTTCTCGTGCTTTTAAAACAGTTTATTAAATCGTATTCGATGAATTCGTTTTCTTAACAGCAAATTTTAAAACTCGTTTTAAGCCCAATTTTAAGAGCGATTGTGAGCCCGTTTCAACACGAATTTTGAGGCCCTTTTTACCCACTTTCTTCCCCACATATCCAAGATCAAACCCAGCTAAAAACCTCGACCTAAACCCTCCTTAACTAGCCAAAACGAAGTCCAAACGCAGAGCTAGTATACAACAGCTCGTAAGCCCAAATTCAGCCACTATTTGACCCAAACCCGACTCCTATTCGCCTACCCATGACCCGTACCCGTAGCGTAACTGCCCTACCCATATAACCTTGCCTTGCCACTCAAGAAAACACCCTAGAAAAGCCCTAAACCGTGCCTTGGACAGCAGCTCACGAAAACATAGCAGAGTTGCTCTTCTTCCCTAAAAAAACCTACTTTTCAACCCTATATATATACACCATCCACAAGCCTTCAATACACACGAAATATAAAACATACATACACAAGATTAAGTCACAAAAAAGCCCTAAAAAAGCCTCAAAGGGAGTCGAGATTGCTGCTCTAAAAACAGAGCACGTTTTTTCAGCTTTTCATTCTGCTATCACGTGTTCTACCTCGTTTTGCGTGTTGAAAACACCATAGTCTCTCTAATTTGTTTACATAATCTTAAAGTTCACTTTACCACGATTCCAAAACATCTTTCGGTTCGAAATTTCATTGAGAAACGAAGAAGTTACAAGCTTTTGAAAATTGCTGTCAGTTTTGGTTTAAAGCTACGGTTTTTACAATTGTTTTCGTCGACGACGGCCCCTTGGGATAAAATCTTACAATCGATTACGACTTAAAGACTTGGTCAACGATACATGTAAGTTGAGGGTGCAAAATACTCACTTTACTTTATTTAAATTATTGTTTTTATCGCTTTTTATTGCTCTCTGTCATTTTTTTTGTTGCTCTCTGTCGCTTCATTGTTTGTCATTGTATTTGTTACGTTCATTGTTCGTTTTAGATTTATATTCCTCGCATGATTTCGACATATATGTATAGATAGGTCGTGTCCCTTGTTTGCTTAGTATTCATACTCGATTTCCTTGTGTAATATGACCGGAGTTTCCTCGTTAGTTTGATTAGTTCATTAATTTTATTCATGCTTAACTACGTTAGTCGTCTGAAATTGGTCTTTCATGTTTTTTTCAGTTTGTAATTCACGTTTTCATGCTAGTTTAGTTGTCGATAGTTTCGCCTCATCATTTAGCATTGGTTTCGTAATCCATCTCGTTAATCATGTAAGAGCCGTATACTTGCTGTTTTTTTTTCTGTTAAATTTAGCTTGTTTAATCCTTAATCGTATAATTCTTTGATTGCTTAGTTAGTTATGAATTGTGTAATTTAGCCGTATGCTCATATGTATTGTGTGACTCGTGTGTAAGTGCCGTATCCTTAATTGTATGTATTCTTTGATTTGTGAATTGGTATAGCTTAGAATTTCATATGTCGTGCTTAATTAGTTATGTTATGAGTTTGTGTTTGTTTATATTCATTAGTCGCTTTTGATTATTTTTAGGCCCTCGCGTAATCGTATGTTTTCGTACATCTGTTGTGGTATACACGTTGTTTGCCGAACTACTTGTGCTTATTAGTTGTGCTTGCTTATTTAGTCACTTGTATTAGTTTGACTTTTAATAGCATCTTGTCCTGTTATTTGCGTATTATTGCTTGTTTGTTTAATTGCCCACGTTCATTAGTTTGTGCGTGGTTGTTTGTATGCTTATTATTTAATTGTTAGTCGCATTTACGTCCTTTGCATATGTCTGCATCTTTTTTAGTTGTGTTTAGTTTGTTGCGTTTGCTTGTATTTTGTTTTTTAATCCATTATACTCATGTGCTTGTTATCTATGTCAACCTTTCATGCTCATTCATATTTTTTAGTCATGTGTGATTATTTATTATTTTTTACTCGTCTGCCGCTAACGTTTGTTAATCTGTCTTATGCTGTCGATAAGTATTTCTGCTTCTTTTCTTTGTTTGCTAGAATAGTAAATGAACCTCTGTTAAACAACTTCGACGAAATTATATGTGCATTAAAACGACCTAGAATGGATGTATTTTGTTTGGGGTTAAAATATTTGTTTGCATACCTGCATGTGTACTCGTAATAGCCATGGTTTTACTTAGTAGAGACCGTTTCTGTAACGGGCGGGGTTAGGTGTTAAATTAATGAAATTCTTTTAAACTTCCTAACACGTAAACTCACACGAACTCATTTTCTCTAAAATTGGTTTCTAAATTCCACCTAAAAATTTAGTGGCGACTCTTTTCAAATTAAAAATGTTTTTGAAATAAAACATCGCGTGGATCAAAATCTCTTGTCCACAATTTGGCGACTCCGCTGGGGACAGTGAAACTTGAAAAGTAAAACGATGGCTATTTAGAGTACCCTTTTTTATGTTTTTTTACGCATCATACTGTTAGGATTCGAACCATTTCTCCCTTTGGGTCGACCTCAAAGTAGGGAAATGACGTTCACTGTGTCTGGTTTAAATACCAAGGTGGTTCCGCCGAGGTTAGCAACCGCCGTCTCCCCATTTCGTCCCTGACTTATGGAGGATTGTGAGTTCCCTAACAACGTGGAATCATTGGCATGGACCCTTTTTGAGACTTAGAATAGTCTAGCTCATGCATTGCATCCTTGAACTGCGTATGACTAAATGCTCTGTGAATCCTAAAGCCATGTTTTCAATCCTTTTTAATCAAAACTGTCATCTTTTCAATAAAATATTTTCCAAAAATCTTAGCTGAAATGCTGTCTTTTTAGGATTAGAATAATCTTAAATATCTCTTTTGAAACGATTTTTGACTTAAGCTGAAATGCTTTCCTTTTAAAAAAATCATTCTTTGAGCTGAAATGCTGTATTTTTAGGATTAGAATAATCTTAAATATTTTCCAACCCTACCTCATTTAAAAAAGATTTTTGATTCGAGCTGAAATGCTTTCCTTCAAAAAAAAAAAAAATCATTTCTTAAGCTGAAATGCTGTCTTTTTAGGATTAGAATAATCTTAAATATTTTCCAACACTTTCTTTTCCGGAAAAAAACGATTTTTGTCCAAGCTGAAATGCTTTACTTTTAGGATTAGAATAATCTTATATTATTTCCGATTTTAGCTCTTTTGAAAAAAGATATTTTCTTAGCAGAAATGCTGTTCTTTTAGGATCAAAATAATCTTAAAAGATTTCCGATAATAGCTCTTTTGAAAAAAGATCCATTCCTAGCTGAAATGCTATTCATTTAGGATTAGAATAATCTTAAAAGATTTCCGATATTAGTTCTTTTGAAAAAAGATCCATTTCTAGCTGAAATGCTATTCGTGTAGGATTAGAATAATCAAATTTTCGATATTAGCCCTTTTGAAAAAAGATCTTTTCCAAGCTGAAACGCTACTCGTTTAGGATTAGAACAATCTTAAATAATTTTCCTCTTAGGATTAGAATAATCTTAAATAATTTCCGGTATTAGCTCTTTTGGAAAAAAGATCTCTTCCTACCTGAAATGCAATCCGTTTAGGGTTAGAATAATCCTAAACAATTTTCGATTTTAGCTCTTTTGAAAAAAGATCTTTTCTAAGCTGAAATGCTATCCATTTAGGATTAGAATAATCCTAAACAATTTTCGATATTAGCTCTTTTGAAAAAATATCTTTTCTAAGCTGAAATGCTATCCGTTTAGGGTTAGAATAATCTTAAACAATTTTCGATATTAGCTCTTTTCAAAAAAGATCACTTCGTTGCTGAAATGCTACTCGTTTAGGGTTAGAATAATCTTAAACAACTTTCGATATTGCCTCTTTTGAAAAAAGATCTTTTCTAAGCTGAAATGCTCCTCGTTAGGATTAGAAAATCCTAGAACATTCTTTTTCTTTTTAAAAAAAAAATTTTATCTTCTGAAAAAAGATTCTTTTATAAACCGAAATGCTATCCATTTAGGATTAGAATAATCTCGAACACTCTTCGACACTAAGTCTTTTGAAAAAAGATCATTTTTAAGCTGAAATGCTACCCGTTTAGGATTTGAAGAATCTCGAACAATTCTCAACACTCAGTCTTTTGAAAAAAGATCCGTTTTTAGCTGAAATGCTACCCGTTTAGGATTTGAATAATCTCGAACAATTCTCAACACTACGTCTTTTGAAAAAAGAATAGTTTTTAAGCTGAAATGCTATACGTTAAGGATTAGAATAATCTCGAACGCTTTTAAAATGCTACCCATTTAGGAATAGAATTTTTTCCAACCAAAACGAAGTTTTTCGAAGGTAAAATCTAACCCCAGTTGGACTAGAATTTTCAAACCAAATAAGCCCTTTTGGTAGTCGAAGTGCTGCCCATTTTAAACCTCAACTTCAAAAACAAGTTTCATTCTCGAGTCATGAGGAAGTATGAAATGCATCGAGTCAAGTCCAGTTAGAGTCTAAGTCGTGTATAGAAAGTCTAGTCCATCTAAAAGTCTTAGAGGATTTAACTAGTTGGGCCACCCAGGCCTACTCTTAGGCCCAAATCATGCATGTCAATTAGTAGTTTTGAGTCAAGGAATAATAACGTCTCATCTAGGCTATTTTTAGAAGTTTTATGTAAACCTTAGAAACTTGCTGGTCCACACACGAGCTAATTACTTCAAGTCCATGTCTAGTTGGGTCTAAGTCTCATACCGTGGGTCTGTCTTCAAGTCCATAGGTCACATGCATTTGCATAGTTAGGTCGTAGACCATGTCGCTAAGCTCTGAGTCTCGTCATGATTAATCTGGTCCAGTCCATTTGCATCTCGAGTTGTTAAATAGAATGAAACGTCTACTAATTTACGAATAGTGTCAAAACCGTGTCGATTTCTGAACCCGAGTCGCGTATTTTCCTCCTTAAGTCAAAATCAAGTTGCAAAAGTGGGGTAACTTTCAAACCATGCATCTGAATCAACTCCTGAAAGGAGAAAAGTTCAAAGCCGAGGTTAGTGATTATAAGTCAGAAGTCGTGTTCAAGTCTTATGTCTGAGTTGAGTCTAAGATTCGTTTTTTTCCCACAAATATTTCTAACCCCTTCTCAAAATCAATGAAATTGATCTTGTCTCTAATTTGCTTCCATAATCCAACTGATGAAAATGCACAATGCACTCGAAGGGTGTCCCTGGGGTAGAAATACGTACTCAATTCTAAATGGTGAGGTGCAACACCAACTCAAGGCAAAAACAAAGACCAAAGGGGTTTCAATTCCATTAGTCAACTTGTGGTATATTATTCCTCTGCCTTTGGAGGAGGATCCATTAATTTGGAGCTGCACAGTGGTCATGAATTTGATCGCGACCAAAAGTACGAATACTCATGGATCGCCCTCCGTGTACTCGATCGCGTGCCTAATAAGCGAACGAACTTGTCAGAGGAGTCCGGCGTGATATACATATGACCACATGCGACCGCCCATCGCAAGATCTAGGAAAGTTGGAACAAGCCCAGGCCACAAAGGGTGCGGCCTATTCTCAAAAACGCAAACAAAAATACAAAAATACAAAAAATTGAGTGGCAACACGTCGGAGATCGAAGATCAAAGCCAAAATTAAAGGCGAAGCCAAAAGAGTTAGAAAGTATCATCAAAGCTTTTTAAGTTGTTCTCAAAACGATAATGGAGACATAATCTAAAATTCCGAGAATCATTGGCTTATGTAGTTGTACCCAAGCGTTTAGGGTCCACAAGGAATTCGCCAGTACCTTACAACATGATACCTTAGGTGAAACCTTCGAGTGTTACACACAAAAAATTGCCATGTTTATGCACCTAGATCGAACTACATCGGATTTGATTTCGCTCCACGTGAATATGTAGGCAATCCTTTAGAATATGGGATACAATCCACCACCACCCATCATCTAATTTGTCATCTTGTCAATTTTTTACGGGTCTTTACAAAGTCCAAATGAAGCAACTTTTGTTGAGTCTGTCTTAGTGCTCGATTTAGATTGGGATAAGAATCAAGGTTCTGATAAGTAATTGTCCAGTCTTGGAATGATCTTTTTTCTTAACGGGAATTGGCAAAGATGTTTAGTTTGCCAGTTAGTTCGCATCTCGACAAAGAATTTGCATAGGGGGAGAACATGATACTATTAACCCACGTCTATTTTAGACCACGTGTCAGTCATCCTAAAGGACCCTGCACAGTTACGAGTCTACTCGTCTTTGAAACGTTGTCTTAGGTCGAGTCGGTCATGGTCGAACGTTCAAATGTCAGTTGCTCGTGTCACGTTCTTGTCGTATTCATGTGACATTCGTGTCGTATTTCATGCTGACTCAGCCATGCTTCGATTTTATAATGCATTTCAAGAACCTTTTTGCAAAGTTTGGGTCGATGATCCGAGGTCAAATTTGAAATTCGAGCAGATGACCCACTTCAATTTTCAAAATGATGCTTGCGGGTCGATGGCCCATTTCAATTTCTAAATGATGTCTACATTCGTGAGTTGATGACTCTTCTTGATTTTTAAAATGATGTTTACAATGCGGGTCGAGGACCCAATTCAATATTTCCAAGTAATTTTTTAGTCTAGGTTGGACCCGCAATCCAACTTTTAAAAATGATGTTTTTGAACTAGGCCGAATTATTCGAAGTGCTCAAAATCCAAAGTTTAGGTCGATGACCAGTTTCGATTTTCAAATGAAAATTGCTATGGGGGTCGATGACCTATTTTCAAATGATGTCTTGCGTTTGGGTCGATGACCTATCCACCTTTTCCTTCAAAATCGAGGTCGATGGCCCCAATTTTCAATGACAATTATAGTTTGGGTCGATGACCTATCCACCTTTTCCTTCAAAATCGAGGTCGATGGCCCCAATTTTCAATGACAATTATAGTTCGGGTCGATGACCTATCCGCCTTTTCCTCAAAATACGGGCCGATGGCCCCAGTTTTCAAATGATGAACATAGTTCGGGTCGATGACCCATCCACTTTTCAAAATGCGGGTTGAAGACCCATTTTCAAATGATGTTTATAGTTCGAGTCGATGACTCATCCACTCTTCAAGATGCGGGTTGAAGACCCATTTTCAAATGATGTTTATAGTTCGAGTCGATGACTCATCCACTCTTCAAGATGCGGGTTGAAGACCCATTTTAAAATGATGTTTGTAGTTCGAGTCAATGACTCATCCACTTTTCAAAATGCGGGTTGAAGACCCATTTTCAAAAGATGTTTATAGTCCGAGTCGATGACTCATCCACTTTTCAAGAGGCGGATCGACGACCCATTTTCAAAAGATTTTTACGGATTCCGGTCGACGACCCATTTTCAAAAGATTTTTACGGTTTCGGGTCGACGACCCATTTCTCAAAAGATGTTTACAGTTTCCGGTCAAAGACCCACCACTCTTTAATCTAAAAATACAGGTCGAGGACACAAAATTTTGAATAGGTCGAGGACACAAAAATTTTGAAATGCGAATCGATCGAGGACGCAAATGTTGATTTTAGCTCGGGACGATGATCCATTCCCAAAATAGAATTTTCAGTTCGGATCGATGATCCATCGTTTTGAAGCAGGTCGAGGACCCATTTTCGAATTAAAATTCTCAGTTCGGATCGATGATCCATCCCTTTTGTTTAAAAAGCAGGTCGACGACCCATTTTCGAATAAAATTCGCAGCTCGGATCGATGATCCATCCTTTTTGTTTAAAAAGTCGCAGGTTTCACTATGTGAGTCGTGTGCTATGATTTGTTGTTAAGATTGAGCAGGAACGCTCCAACCGGGGGCTCTAAAGTCATCAACCTTAAACCCCGCCGACAGGATGACATCCTTGAAATAAAGAAGTACTAGCAGAAGCTAAAAGAAGTGACACTTCCAAAAAAGAGCGCAGATATTGGCTTTACTCACTCGAGTAAACAAATATCATTTGTTTTGGGCCGAAGCAGCAGAAGGCTACAGGCCAGCGAGCTCGAACTACGATACGGGTTTGATTCTGTCACAACGGATACGTAGGCGCCTAAGGATAAGGCTCAACCCATATTTTAATGAAAGAGGAGGCATCTAGAAAAGTGAGTCAGGTATGATTTCTTCTTATGGCTGGTGAGCTTTTATACACAGGTCTAAGGGACCATAAACGACCCGTAAGGCTCTCAAGTTGTGATCGTCGATCGACTTGAGTGTCCACTTTGACTTTCGCCTGTCCAAGCCTTAGTCAAAGTGGGGGCTCTGTTGATACCCGTATCTGTCGATATGGAAATTTATAGAAAACCCGACAAACACCCAATGATGATAGGACAACTTGTATTTCGTGTCATTTATTTGAGTTCGTATTACGATGTAAGTCGGGCGCTGTCGACGTAATGATTATTAATTTAAAGGATATTTTGATTTAATAAGCTCTGTCAAATTTTATTTTGTCGCAAGTAGTGTTTTATTGAAAATAAAGCATTTCGATTTGAAAAATCATTTTAAGTATTTCGATTTGAAAAGTCGCTTTTACAAATTCTTTTTTTGACTTGAAAAGTCGTTTCTCGTGCTTTTAAAACAGTTTATTAAATCGTATTCGATGAATTCGTTTTCTTAACAGCAAGTTTTAAAACTCGTTTTAAGCCCAATTTTAAGAGCGATTGTGAGCCCGTTTCAACACGAATTTCGAGGCCCTTTTTATCCACTTTCTTCCCCACATATCCAAGATCAAACCCAGCTAAAAACCTCGACCTAAACCCTCCTTAACTAGCCAAAACGAAGTCCAAACGCAGAGCTAGTATACAACAGCTCGTAAGCCCAAATTCAGCCACTATTTGACCCAAACCCGACTCCTATTCGCCTACCCATGACCCGTACCCGTAGCCTAACTGCCCTACCCATATAATCTTGCCTTGCCACTCAAGAAAACACCCTAGAAAAGCCCTAAACCGTGCCTTGGACAGCAGCTCACGAAAACAGAGCAGAGTTGCTCTTCTTCCCTAAAAAAACCTACTTTTCAACCCTATATATATACACCATCCACAAGCCTTCAATACACACGAAATATAGAACATACATACACAAGATTAAGTCACAAAAAAGCCCTAAAAAAGCCTCAAAGGGAGTCGAGATTGCTGCTCTAAAAACAGAGCACGTTTTTTCAGCTTTTCATTCTGCTATCACGTGTTCTACCTCGTTTTGCGTGTTGAAAACACCATAGTCTCTCTAATTTGTTTACATAATCTTAAAGTTCACTTTACCACGATTCCAAAACATCTTTCGGTTCGAAATTTCATTGAGAAACGAAGAAGTTACAAGCTTTTGAAAATTGCTGTCAGTTTTGGTTTAAAGCTACGGTTTTTACAATTGTTTTCGTCGACGATGGCCCCTTGGGATAAAATCTTACAATCGATTACGACTCAAAGACTTGGTCAACAATACATGTAAGTTGAGGGTGCAAAATACTCACTTTACTTTATTTAAATTATTGTTTTTATCGCTTTTTATTGCTCTCTGTCATTTTTTTTGTTGCTCTCTGTCGCTTCATTGTTTGTCATTGTATTTGTTACGTTCATTGTTCGTTTTAGATTTATATTCCTCGCATGCTTCCACATATATGTATGAATAGATTGTGTCCCTTGTTTGCTTAGTATTCATACTCGATTTCCTTGTGTAATATGATCGGAGTTTCCTCGTTAGTTTGATTAGTTCATTAATTTTATTCATGCTTAATTATGTTAGTCGTCTGAAATTGGTCTTTCATGTTTTTTTCAGTTTGTAATTCACGTTTTCATGCTAGTTTAGTTGTCGATAGTTTCGCTCTGTCATTTAGCATTGGTTTCGTAATCCATCTCGTTAATCATGTAAGAGCCGTATACTTGCTGTTTTTTTTTCTGTTAAATTTAGCTTGTTTAATCCTTAATCGTATAATTCTTTGATTGCTTAGTTAGTTATGAATTGTGTAATTTAGCCGTATGCTCATATGTATTGTGTGACTCGTGTGTAAGTGCCGTATCCTTAATCGTATGTATTCTTTGATTTGTGAATTGGTATAGTTTAGAATTTCATGTGTCGTGCTTATTTAGTTATGTTATGAGTTTGTGTTTGTTTATATTCATTAGTCGCTTTTGATTATTTTTAGGCCCTCGCGTAATCGTTTGTTTTCGTACATCGTGTTGTGGTATACACGTTATTTGCTGAACTACTTGTGCATATTAGTTGTGTTTGCTTAAATAGTCACTTGTATTAGTTTGACTTTTAATAGCATCTTGTCCTGTTATTTGCGTATTATTGCTTGTTTGTTTAATTGCCCACGTTCATTAGTTTGTGCGTGGTTGTTTGTATGCTTATTATTTAATTGTTAGTCGCATTTACGTCCTTTGCATATGTCTGCATCTTTTTTAGTTGTATTTAGTTTGTTGCGTTTGCTTGTATTTTGTTTTTTAATCCATTATACTCATGTGCTTGTTATCTATGTCAACCTTTCATGCTCATTCATATTTTTTAGTCATGTGTGATTATTTATTATTTTTTACTCGTCTGCCGCTAACGTTTGTTAATCTGTCTTATGCTGTCGGTAAGTATTTCTGCTTCTTTTCTTTGTTTGCTAGAATAGTAAATGAACCTCTGTTAAACAACTTCGACGAAATTATATGTGCATTAAAACGACCTAGAATGGATGTATTTTGTTTAGGGTTAAAATATTTGTTTGCATACCTGCATGTGTACTCGTAATAGCCATGGTTTTACTTAGTAGAGACCGTTTCTGTAACGGGCGGGGTTAGGTGTTAAATTAATGAAATTCTTTTAAACTTCCTAACACGTAAACTCACACGAACTCATTTTCTCTAAAATTGGTTTCTAAATTCCACCTAAAAATTTAGTGGCGACTCTTTTCAAATTAAAAATATTTTTGAAATAAAACATCGCGTGGATCAAAATCCCTTGTCCACACCTGTATAATGTGAGTCCAATGGAATTGACAACGATACTAATCCCCTACGTTTTTGATATTATCTTGACCGATCCGAAGTCCCGTAAAATATCGAAACTCAAAAAGCATGTCGTATCACCCGATGCGACGTGCGCTCAACCGGTTAGAACATTAACCGGGGTGCCAGAGCGGAGGGAGCCGAAAAGCATGTCGTATCGTATCACCCGATACGATGTGCGCTCAACCGGTTAGAACATTAACCGGGGTGCCAGAGCGGAGGGAGGCGAGGAGCAGCAAGGCGAGGAGCAAAGAAGAAGGCGAGAACAAAGAAGAAGCGCGAGCAAAGACCAAGGCGCAAAGCGAACAAGGCGAGGAGCAGCAAGGCGAGGAGCAGCAAGGAAGAGAGCATGTTGTGTCGCCTGATGCGATGTGCGCTCAATTGGATTTGACGGAAGTATGAAACTATAAATGTCCCGGTCGGCTTAAGAAATATGTCCCTGTTGGTTCATAAGAAAAGTTCATGTCGGTTAAAAGATAAGTCCCGGTCGGCTTAACGAATGTCCCTGTTGGTTCATAAGAAAAGTTCATGTCGGGTAAAAGATATGTCCCCTGCTTGCTAAAAGATAAGTCCCTGTCGGTTAAAAGATAAGTCCCTGTCCCTAAACAAGATGACCCGGATGGCCCTTCTCGGCATGAATATCAGTACTGCGGTGGGATTAGATCTACCAACCCAATGACTACTTTGTAGTAATACATTGTTGTCATATGGGGAAGTGGAAATAATCTTGACCCGCATTCTGTAATACATGTGAGTTGTAAAAAGTTTGTATGGGTTGGTGGGATCTTTGCTTGTGCATTGAATCATTCACCCTCAACTTCTTCATTGTTTGTCGTAAGCCTGTGGGGCTTAGGCAAAGTTGCGAATTCCTGTGTTTGATGCCTTTGAGATGGTAATACATGGTCCAATGTAATAATATTTCGCTTGATACTCCTTTCGGGGTGTTGGGTGAACAAACCGTGCTGGATTTGATGTCCACCCACACATATTGTATTGTGGTCGTGGGCAACAGCTCTAGTTGCTCTTCGGGATGCAGAACATTTGTGCGTGTGATGATCTATTCTTCACTCGTCGGTGAGTTGACGCTCAAATTGAACGACTATTGAGCATGTGTTGACCCTTTGCTCATGCAAAGGGCTCATGTATGTCGATGTCGGTTAAGGAATGTGATGAGTCGTGTTTAGTATAGGCTAGTAGTGGAGTTTTAGTCTTAATATAGGGCGTTTTCATGTGATTTCACGGAGTTTTGTTGACTTGAAATGGATTGGATGTTATCGTGGAATTATGGTGTTTTATCGTATTTTGAAGTTAGCCACGGTGATCTTAAGACACGAGGAGCTACGGAAGAAGCTTGGGAAAGGTTACATTAGTGAAGAGCAGCAGACGACGAAGGAAGAAGAGTAGCAGAATCTGAATCCGCGAGCGAGCCGCGAGAGACCCGCGAGCTACCCTGTTTTCGTGGGCTTCTTTTTGACGCGGGAAAATGTTGGGCTTCTTGAGTTGTTTTGTAAGTTACTCAGTCAGAGTTTTTCCATATAATAGGGAGAACCTTGCATTATCATTGGCACTTTATCACTTTTCATTATTTTTACATCTTCATTTTTTATTTTTCATTTCTGAGTTTAAGCTTAGATTTAGTTTTAGTTTTTAATCGAAATCGGGAGATTGAAGATTGAACTTGCCAAATATTTTGTAACCGTCGGTATGATTAACTAATCTCCCTTTTCTCGGTTTAAGTAATTGAAACGGTTGGTTTTAATTGTGAGTTTGAAAGTTCTAGTCTTTGTTTTGATTATTGATTATTGCTCGGTTTTGATTTATACTTGCGTGATTGATTTGTGATTGCTAGGTGCGCAACTAGTCGTCTTATTAATCGCGTAATTGTTAGTTTTGTTAGTTGAACGGTTTACGTTGATTAACTTAACACTAGTAACGACTAGGTTTAATTATTGAACGGTTTACGTTGATTTTTATTCCTAGGAGCGATTTTCATAACATCTAAAGTACAACTGGATTGTATGTGCTATTTGTTCCTTATCGATTCTCTTGTCGTTAAAGCTGCTAACTGATTAAATCTTGAACGGTTTACGTTAAGGTTGTCTTTTGGTTAGGGTTAGTTAAGAACGGTTTACGTTTTAATTAGCTAAACATAAGGAGGATTAGAATTGTATGATTCACGATAAGGTAGTCAAGAGTATAAACTAGAACCGGATAACCATGATCGATTAACTCTAAACCGTTGATTTTATCTTGAACCGAGATCCTTTTTATATCTTTTATTCCATTCCTTTATTTACTCTCTGCGTTTGCTTTATTTACTCTCTGCGTTCGCTTTAGTGCTAGGTTTTTAGTTTAGTAAAACAACAAAACCCCCCCTCTGTCACTCTGTTACTTTGTATTTGCTTTCATCTGCGCTTAGCTAGAATTCGATTAAGCCTTATTCCCTGTGGTTCGACCCCTTACTTCCGCTTTACTATTTGTTTAGTATTAGGATTTAAGTGTTATAAATTGTTAATTTGCGGCATACGACTTAGGACCGTCAAATTTTGGCGCCGTTGCCGGGGATTAGGCGTTAATCGTGTTTATAGTGTAGTGTACATAGTCGTTATTTTTAGTTTTTATTTTTTTTAGTTTTAGTTTTATTTTTGTTTTATTTTAGGGTAGATGGCTAGTAAATATTTCCCCCAATATGAGCATGAATTATTTTATAAATACTTTAATAGGCTCCATGAGTACGTTATTCGTTGTCGTCATCCTTATCAAACGTGGGAACTTTGTCATGTAATTTTTAACGGTTTGAATGAGGAAACTGCAGGTCATGTTTATACTATGACTGAAGGGAGATTCATGTATGAGATGAACTATGATGAAAAGTGGGACTTTTTCCTCTATTTGACTCACGATACAGAACAATGGGAGTTGCATAATTCTTCTCCAAGGAGACCTCAATCGAGACCTAGTGAATCATCTATGTCAACGGAAGAAATGATTAGAGCATTAGCTAGCACCCAGTTGTCCTTTCAAACTACTGTGGCTCAAATCCAACTAGAGACTAAGGCTAGTATCGATAACCTTGAGAGCCGGGCTGCAGAATTAGGGGAAGCTATAGCTAGACTTGAGGCGCGAGATGATCATGTGCTTAATTTTGATGAATTTGACTGTGAGTATGAGCTCGAATTTGATACTCCCCCTTCCGTCGAACCTGAGGTTAATGATTCCCATATGACTTGTGATGTTGATAGCGACGATGGTTTTTGGGATGATGATGATGAGGGGTGTTGTGACTCTAGCTTTTGTGTTCCCTCTCCTGAATTAAGCGATAATGTGATTCTAGATGACTCATTTAGTGTGACTTTGGAGGATGAGCGAGAGGGGGAAGTGTTTGAAGAGGAAGAAGAAGAGACTTGGAAAGAGAGCATCGAGTATATTGATATAATGGTACTGACAGATGTGCCAGTCACTAACCCTTTAGGTGGTTTTGTGGAGATAATACCTAAGGTTCCTTGTCGGTCTTTGTTTTGTTGCCTCATTTCTTCTACACATGATTCTTCCTATGAAGAGTCATTTTGTGACATAGACCCTACGTTTAGGAGCCCGGAGAAAGATAAGACTTGTGGTTATACTTTGTTTGATCATGCATGCTCTAACTTAATATTTATTTGCTATTATCACTTTTCCGGTGTGTTTGCAAGCATGTTTGACAGGTTACTCCGAGCGTTGAGTTGTTCCGCTCGTGCCATGACACTTGAATTATGAAGTTTGAAAAGGCGTCGAGCGAACGACGTTAAACAAAAGCGCTATCGGGGAGGCAACCCTTGATTTATCGTTTTATTTCTGCATTTTAGTTTAGTTTTTATTTCTTCAATGGGTGCTCGTGACAGGTTGTTAAATGTTTCAGGAAATTTGAGCTTACGAATGAAGACCCTTGCCCTTGTAGTCCTGCCGTTGCTAATGTTGCTGTTGGTTGCGGTCGGTTTTGTCGAGATATTAGTGCTGAATCAGGTTGTGCAGACATTATGAAATCGTCTTGGGTTGTTTTTACTGCTGATTGATAATCAAGGGAGCTATAGGAGTGATTGCTGTTTGTTGTTGGAATTCCGTGTTGTTTGGAGTTTTTGGCCCTGCTGATTTCCTTTTGGATTGTGACTCCATCTTAGCTGTGAGCTCGAGCTAGTGAATTGCGGAGTATGAGATTTGCTTCACGAAGAATAGTGCGGAAGAATGTCTTGCTTTTGAGAGGTGATAGCTATATGCTAGGAGAGGTGATAGCTATATGCTTCACACAGGTTCTTTTCTTATCTTAAAAAAAAAAAAAAAAAAAAAAAAAAAAAAAAAAATGGCCAGAACATAAAAACGCGAGAGGCCCGCGAGGGGGCTGCGATCGGTCCGCGGACAAACCTTTCTCTTCCTCTTTTATTTCAGCTTTTCCCCAACAATTATCATTCACCACCATTCAAAATAAAAAAAAAAAAAAGAAAACAAAAGAGAGAGAGATTAGAGGGGCACGAGAGAAGAAGGAAACGACGAAGGAGCACACCACCACCGCCTGCACCACCTCTCACCACCCACTACGCCGGAGTCCCTTTTGCCGATCACACCAGTCCTCGTCCTCGCCGTGTACTCGCCGGAGCTTCGGCAAATAGCTCACTCAGAAACCCTAATTTCTCAAATTTGGGGATTTTTGAGTTTCATGCTTTTCATTCGATTTTGGGGCTGCTATTGGGTCGACTTTGAAGCTTCTATCTCGTTTCAGGTGTGTACTCGTCAGTTTTCTCCCTCAATTTCGCGTGGTGAGTCACTTATCACTCGGTTTCGGTGCGTTTTCGGCTATACTCGATGGTGCTACGTTTTATTTGATTATGACCCCAATTGTTGCTGAAGTTGGGTCGAATTTTGGCTTCTAAGTGCACTCCAAGAGTTCTGAAGCGAGTTTCATCCTCGATTTCGCGTGGTAAGTCAGTTTTAGATTGATTTTGGCACATTTCCGCCTTACACTTGACATTGCTGCGATTTTCTCCACCCTCTGGCTCGAATTGGGTTTGTTTAGGGTCTTGGTTGTGTCTCACTGCTGTTGAAATGGATTTCGTGGACGTTAGCTGTCGAATGGATCAATTGGTGGGTGTGTGCAATTATCCTTGCTGCTGTTACTATGGTTGTCAGTTTTTATCCGAGGTTGTTAGCAGTCATTAGGTCCTACCTGAGTTATTGTCGGTTGAATGATTGAGTAATGACGCGCTCAGATTGTTGTTGTCGAGTGGCCGTTCTAATTGAACTTACTGTTGAAAACGTGATCGCGGACGTTCTCAGTTGAATTATGTGGTTGAGAGGTGTGGCCTCTTATTGCTGCTGTTTTTGGGTTTTTGTTTCTGTATTGGCAAAGGGCTGGTGAAACCGTCTTGCTGTTGACGGTGAGGTCAAGGTGAGACAGTTCATTGTTTTGCGCTCGAGTACGAGGAGTGTGCAAGTTGAGGTGTTCTCATAACTCGAGAAGACAATAGCTACTAAAGAGATGTTGGTTATCTATACTTACCCCGTTCATATTATGTGTCCCAATTCATCACATTGAGGACAATGTGTCGATTAAGTGTGGGGGAGTGAACTGTGATGTGTATCCTTTTGCTTCTGTTTTATCCTTTTGTTTCATTTCTAAAAAAAAAAAAAAAAAAAAAAAAAAGAAAAAATACGAAAAATAAATAAAGTGAATCCCGCTAGGTGAAAACCCGAAAGGGCGCCTAGGCAAAATTGGGATATGTGGCCGAGGGCGGAGTGAAACCCGCAAGGGCGGGCGCTCCGAGTAAAATGAAGAATCGAGATGCGTGCCACGAGAGTTAGAGTGAGGTGAATAAAGCTAGAGTGAAACCCGCAAGGGCGGGCACTCTAGGCAAAATGAGAGATTTAGGAAAAATAAAATGTTCTAATACTTCCAATATTACCGGCGTGGCGACATAAGAAGGGTGACACAGAAGGACGGAAAGGTAGGTTAGTGGCTACGGTGAGAAGTAATCGCGGTGCACGGAGTCGTAGGCACCTCTCTTGCGATTGAGTTTGACTTATTTCCGGAGTAGAGGCGTTTAGGAGCTTGCTTGTGTGGGTTGTATGTGTGTGTGACATACGTCTTTTGTCACGGGAGAACGCTAGTAGCACAAGTGAGCGGGCTAGGATGGAGAAATAAGGGGCGTAGCTGGGTTTCTGTCATCATTGTCACGTTTGTCGTTGAGTCGATGGGTATGCATTTCCTAGATTTCGAGGATTTCTGTCATTATGATGCGAGATTGAGTGAAAATGGCTACTACTCAAGCCATTCGAGGGAGTTAGAGGTTGTAGTTTTTGAGTGCGACTTGCTTTGATTTGGATCCACCACGTTTCTTGAGAGCTAGTGTAGGTTTGGAGTGGATGGCGTTCGTTGAGTTTACTCGAGGACGAGCAAAAGCTTAAGCGTGGGGGAGTTTGATGAGTCGTGTTTAGTATAGGCTAGTAGTGGAGTTTTAGTCTTAATATAGGGCGTTTTCATGTGATTTCACGGAGTTTTGTTGACTTGAAATGGATTGGATGTTATCGTGGAATTATGGTGTTTTATCGTATTTTGAAGTTAGCCACGGTGATCTTAAGACACGAGGAGCTACGGAAGAAGCTTGGGAAAGGTTACATTAGTGAAGAGCAGCAGACGACGAAGGAAGAAGAGTAGCAGAATCTGAATCCGCGAGCGAGCCGCGAGACCATGAGCTACCCTGTTTCGTGGGCTTCTTTTTGGCGGGAAAATGTTGGGCTTCTTGAGTTGTTTTGTAAGTTACTCGATCGAGTTTTTCCATATAATAGGAGAACCTTGCATTATCATTGGCACTTTATCACTTTTCATTATTTTTACATCTTCATTTTTATTTTTCATTTACGAGTTTAAGCTTAGATTTAGTTTTAGTTTTTAATCGAAATCGGAGATTGAAGATTGAACTTGCCAAATATTTTGTAACCGTCGGTATGATTAACTAATCTCCTTTTCTCGGTTTAAGTAATTGAAGCGGTTGGTTTCAATTGTGAGTTTGAAAGTTCTAGTCTTTGTTTTGGTTATTGATTATTGCTCGGTTTTGATTTATACTTGCGTGATTGATTTGTGATTGCTAGGTGCGCAACTAGTCGTCTTATTAATCGCGTAATTGTTAGTTTTGTTAGTTGAACGGTTTACGTTGATTAACTTAACACTAGTAACGACTAGGTTTAATTATTGAACGGTTTACGGTGATTTTTATTCCTAGGGGCGATTTTCATAACATCTAAAGTACAAGCTGGATTGTATGTGCTATTTGTTCCTTATCGATTCTCTTGTCGTTAAAGTCGCTAATCGATTAAATCTTGATCGGTTTACGTTAAGGTTGACTTTTGGTTAGGGTTAGTTAAGAACGGTTTACGTTTTAATTAGCTAAACATAAGGAGGATTAGAATTGTATGATTCACGATAAGGTAGTCAAGAGTATAAACTAGAACGGGATAACCATGATCGATTAACTCTAAACCGTTGATTTTATCTTGAACCGAGATCCTTTTTATATCTTTTATTCCATTCCTTTATTTACTCTCTGCGTTTGCTTTATTTACTCTCTGCGTTAAGCTTTAGTGCTAGGTTTTTAGTTTAGTAAAACAACAAAACCCCCTCCACTCTGTTACTTTGTATTTGCTTTCATCTGCGCTTAGCTAGAATTCGATTAAGCCTTATTCCCTGTGGTTCGACCCCTTACTTCCGCTTTACTATTTGTTTAGTATTAGGATTTAAGTGTTATAAATTGTTAATTTATGACATACGACTTAGGGCCGTCAAATTTTGGCGCTTCTTAGGGGATTAGCGTTAATCGTGTTTATAGTGTAGTGTACATAGTCGATTATTTTTAGTTTTTATTTTTTTTAGTTTTAGTTTTATTTTTGTTTTATTTTAGGGTAGATGGCTAGTAAATATTTCCCCCAATATGAGCATGAATTATTTTATAAATACTTTAATAGGCTCCATGAGTACGTTATTCGTTGTCGTCATCCTTATCAAACGTGGGAACTTTGTCATGTAATTTTTAACGGTTTGAATGAGGAAACTGCAGGTCATGTTTATACTATGACTGAAGGGAGATTCATGTATGAGATGAACTATGATGAAAAGTGGGACTTTTTCCTCTATTTGACTCACGATACAGAACAATGGGAGTTGCATAATTCTTCTCCAAGGAGACCTCAATCGAGACCTAGTGAATCATCTATGTCAACGGAAGAAATGATTAGAGCATTAGCTAGCACCCAGTTGTCCTTTCAAACTACTGTGGCTCAAATCCAACTAGAGACTAAGGCTAGTATCGATAACCTTGAGAGCCGGGCTGCAGAATTAGGGGAAGCTATAGCTAGACTTGAGGTACGAGATGATCATGTGCTTAATTTTGATGAATTTGACTGTGAGTATGAGCTCGAATTTGATACTCCCCCTTCCGTCGAACCTGAGGTTAATGATTCCCATATGACTTGTGATGTTGATAGCGACGATGGTTTTTGGGATGATGATGATGAGGGGTGTTGTGACTCTAGCTTTTGTGTTCCCTCTCCTGAATTAAGCGATAATGTGATTCTAGATGACTCATTTAGTGTGACTTTGGAGGATGAGCGAGAGGGGGAAGTGTTTGAAGAGGAAGAAGAAGAGACTTGGAAAGAGAGCATCGAGTATATTGATATAATGGTACTGACAGATGTGCCAGTCACTAACCCTTTAGGTGGTTTTGTGGAGATAATACCTAAGGTTCCTTGTCGGTCTTTGTTTTGTTGCCTCATTTCTTCTACACATGATTCTTCCTATGAAGAGTCATTTTGTGACATAGACCCTACGTTTAGGAGCCCGGAGAAAGATAAGACTTGTGGTTATACTTTGTTTGATCATGCATGCTCTAACTTAATATTTATTTGCTATTATCACTTTTCCGGTGTGTTTGCAAGCATGTTTGACAGGTTACTCCGAGCGTTGAGTTGTTCCGCTCGTGCCATGACACTTGAATTATGAAGTTTGAAAAGGCGTCGAGCGAACGACGTTAAACAAAAGCGCTATCGGGGAGGCAACCCTTGATTTATCGTTTTATTTCTGCATTTTAGTTTAGTTTTTATTTCTTCAATGGGTGCTCGTGACAGGTTGTTAAATGTTTCAGGAAATTTGAGCTTACAAATGAAGACCCCTGCCCTTGTAGTCTTGCCAGATTTGCTAATGTTCTTTGTTGGTTGCGGTCGGTTTTGTCGAGATATTAGTCTTTGAATCGGGTTGTCACGGACATTATGAAATCGTCTTGGGTTGTTTCTTTGGCGATTGATAATCAAGGGAGCTATAGGAGTGATTCTTTGTTTGTTGTTGGAATTAGTGTTGTTTGGAGTTTTTGGCCTCTTTGATTTCCTTTTGGATTGTGACTCCATCTTAGCCGTGAGCTCGAGCTAGTGAATTGCGGAGTATGAGATTTGCTTCACGAAGAATAGTGCGGAAGAATGTCTTGCTTTTGAGAGGTGATAGCTATATGCTAGGAGAGGTGATAGCTATATGCTTCACGAGTTCTTTCTTATCTTAAAAAAAAAAAAAAAAAAAAAAAAAAAAAAAAATGGCCAGAACATAAAAACGCGAGGGGCCCGCGCGGGGGCTGCGATCGGTCCGCGGACAAACCTTTCTCTTCCTCTTTTATTTCAGCTTTTCCCCAACAATTATCATTCACCACCATTCAAAATAAAAAAAAAAAAAAGAAAACAAAAGAGAGAGAGATTAGAGGGGCACGAGAGAAGAAGGAAACGACGAAGGAGCACACCACCACCGCCTGCACCACCTCTCACCACCCACTACGCCGGAGTCCCTTTTGCCGATCACACCAGTCCTCGTCCTCGCCGTGTACTCGCCGGAGCTTCGGCAAATAGCTCACTCAGAAACCCTAATTTCTCAAATTTGGGGATTTTTGAGTTTCATGCTTTTCATTCGATTTTGGGGCTGCTATTGGGTCGACTTTGAAGCTTCTATCTCGTTTCAGGTGTGTACTCGTCAGTTTTCTCCCTCAATTTCGCGTGGTGAGTCACTTATCACTCGGTTTCGGTGCGTTTTCGGCTATACTCGATGGTGCTACGTTTTATTTGATTATGACCCCAATTGTTGCTGAAGTTGGGTCGAATTTTGGCTTCTAAGTGCACTCCAAGAGTTCTGAAGCGAGTTTCATCCTCGATTTCGCGTGGTAAGTCAGTTTTAGATTGATTTTGGCACATTTCCGCCTTACACTTGACATTGCTGCGATTTTCTCCACCCTCTGGCTCGAATTGGGTTTGTTTAGGGTCTTGGTTGTGTCTCACTGCTGTTGAAATGGATTTCGTGGACGTTAGCTGTCGAATGGATCAATTGGTGGGTGTGTGCAATTATCCTTGCTGCTGTTACTATGGTTGTCGATTTTATCCGAGGTTGTTAGCGGTCATTAGGTCCTACGAGTTATTGTCGGCTGAATGATTGAGTAATGACGCGCTCAGATTGTCGTTGTCGAGTGGCCGTCCTAATTGAACTTACTGTTGAACACGAGTTCGCGGGCGTTCTCAGTTGAATTATGTGGTTGCGAGGTGTGGCCTCTTATTCTTTCTTTGTTTTTGGGTTTTGTTTTACGTATTGGCAAAGAAATTTGGTGAAAGCGTCTTCTTTGTTGACGCCAGTGGTGAGGTCAAGGTGAGACAGTTCATTGTTTTGCGCTCGAGTACGAGGAGTGTGCAAGTTGAGGTGTTCTCATAACTCGAGAAGACAATAGCTACTAAAGAGATGTTGGTTATCTATACTTACCCCGTTCATATTATGTGTCCCAATTCATCACATTGAGGACAATGTGTCGATTAAGTGTGGGGGAGTGAACTGTGATGTGTATCCTTTTGCTTCTGTTTTATCCTTTTGTTTCATTTCTAAAAAAAAAAAAAAAAAAAAAAAAAAAAGAAAAAATACGAAAAATAAATAAAGTGAATCCCGCTAGGTGAAAACCCGAAAGGGCGCCTAGGCAAAATTGGGATATGTGGCCGAGGGCGGAGTGAAACCCGCAAGGGCGGGCGCTCCGAGTAAAATGAAGAATCGAGATGCGTGCCACGAGAGTTAGAGTGAGGTGAATAAAGCTAGAGTGAAACATGAGGCGGGCACTCGAGGCAAAATGAGAGATTTAGGAAAAATAAAATGTTCTAATACTTCCAATATTACCGGCGTGGCGACATAAGAAGGGTGACACAGAAGGACGGAAAGGTAGGGTAGTGGCTACGGTGAGAAGTAAACGCGGGGCTCGGAGACGTAGGCACCTCCCTTGCGATTGAGTTTGACTTATTTCAGAGTAGGCGTTTAGGAGCTTGCTTGTGTGGGTTGTATGTGTGTGTGACATCGTCTTTTGTCACGGGAGAACGCTAGTAGCACAAGTGGCGGGCTAGGATGGAGAAATAAGGGCCGTAG
>JALGRB010000018.1:2582500-2587500 GCA_023091065.1 Dianthus caryophyllus
GAACCGATCGGTTCTGGGGTGAACTGCTCGGTTCTAACTTCCTCTGAAATTTCCAGCAACTTTTCTCTTGTTCCACGTATCCAGAACCTATAGGTTTGCTCTGAACCTATAGGTTTGACGTCCCAAATCATCGTATGACTTCCGAATTGACTCTCGGGCTTCGTCTTAACCACACGATACTCGTAAATGCTCCAAATGACTCAGGTTTCAGCTCAGGACCACCAAAACCTGTAAAATACACACGAGGAACAACAGTATCGCAATATAAAGCAAATAGCAACTAACATACTAGTGAAATCGAGTAAGTGCGGGCTAAATGCAACTATAACAGGGGCATAAATGCAATATAGATGACATGTATCAAACTCCCCCAAACCAAACCTTTGCTTGTCCTCAAGCAAATAGCGTCGGAGAAAATCAAAGCATAGCTAGTTAATCACGTTAGCATCTCGAAGTGGACGACCTATGCACATAAACCTACAAACCAAAGTCTATTTCGCCGAAAATAGAGCACAAGTCTCAACCATTCACACCACATCATAATGCTAGCCTCTAACGCTTTCGCAAAACTTAAACTAACGACAATTGGATTCGAGCAAGGCCAACCGAGCATACCACTTTCCATCATACCATTCTTACCACATCATACCATATTTTCCTTTCCTTTCTTTTCTCTTTTTTTCTTTTCGCGCAAATGTGGAGCATCCCTCGTATGTTATACCGTTTAGCTTGACGTTCACTCGGTAAAAATCGAGCTCGGGTACACATATTTCCTTAAGGGTTACATCATTGCTCATACTCTCGGTTGCAACCAAATTCATGGCCACTGTGGTTACTCAAATCAATGAGTCCCCTCCGAGAGCATCGAAGCATTGCTCCATCATTAAATGATCGGTCCAAACAAACCACATTCCAACATTCCATACTTTCCACAAGCCAATTGCCTCGCAAGAATACCAGAATCGAAAGTAAAAGGAACGAAAAGCGATAAGAATTAAGCAAATACAAGTGGGCTAGTGTTTGAGACTCGCAATCTATGAACAGGAAACAAACATATAGTGCAAGCTACGACGATAGGAAGTCGACTTGGAGATACTAAAGATCAAAACAGCACACTAATCAATTCTCCAAACTAGGCAATACAAAGCGAAGAAGGTTCGGAAATGCAAAAAAAATTTTAAAATAAGCACACAAAATGAAAATGCAAAAGAATAAGCGCGAAAGAGCTTTCCTCCCCCAAACCAGAATCACACATTGCCCTCAATGTGGAAAACAGCATAACCACAAGCAGAGAAGGACACAAAAAAGACGGGGGTGGGGAAAGCAAAGTGAGTAAACGAGGGAAAAAGGAGTAAAGAAAGCTCACATTATCAAGTTGGAGCTCCCCCAAACCGAAGCGAAGCATGGAGTGCGGCTTATGATCCACGAATATGCATCCATTTCAGTCCAGCTATAAGGTGCTTCGGAATAGCACGCGAGAAAAAGTAGTAGAATCGGCGGTCAGCCAAGGCCATCAGTGAGGCCTGTCTCATAAATACCAAGGACGCAGAGTCCTCAAGTACCTGTATGCTAAATCAACTATAAATCCCTCATCCTCACGCGCTCATCAAAAGTCTAAAATGTCGTCTAAAGCAAACAAACCAAAGTAAAGTACAACAAATTACAAAGTCATCGGGTTGCCTCCCGGATAGCGCTGGTTTATAATGGTCCCGCACGACCGTCGTCAAAGCTCATCAAATCATGTATAATTGGGCCAAGGACGTTGGCCACTAGCAGCAGCTTCACTTGGCGAAATAGCATCCGTTCGCCAAAGAACTCGATCTCCACGAGGAAGGGCAGCATAATCCATCACGCAAGGTATTCCGTCGCGAAATGGCTCTCAAAACGACTCCGTGCGCCACGCCGCAAGTGGCAAGTGGGTCTCCTCCTACATCGCCGGATCATAGGCGGTAGCCCTTGTGACCTTAGTTTCCCAAACCAAAATCAAAGCCACCTGCGTAATACCTGCACAAGAAACAAAGAAGAAACACCTCCAAAGAGTCTCCAATAGAGTGAGGCGGAGGGCAAGGTCAATCACGGCAGCGGACTCGAGTGCGTAGGGCCTGAGGAAGACTAGACTTAGTATAGGTCAGCTGCTCACCTCCCACCGGAACGTAAGTGTCTTATTCCCCACATCGATGACTGCTCCTGCAGTATGCAGGAAAGGTCTCCCTAGAATGATCGGGATGTGGGGGTCCTCAGGAATGTCTAAGACAACAAAATCGATCGGGATATAGAACTTCCCTATCTTGACCGGGACGTCCTCTAGGATACCTAAGGGTCTCTGGACACTACGGTCGGCCATCTGCAGGGTCATAGAGGTGACTCCTAGCTTAGTCATATTAAGTTTCTGACAGATGGAATAGGGAAGGATACTCACACTAGCCCCTAGGTCGCATAAGGCGTTCTGCAAGACATATTTCCCTATAGAACAAGGGATCGAAAAGGTCCCGGGGTCACTCAGCTTCGGGGGTAAACTACCCTGCAAAAGAGCACTACCCTCCCCCACAAAAGACACAGTCTCGGTCACATTAATCGAACGCTTCTTAGTTATGACCTCCTTAAGAAACTTAGCATATGCAGGAATCTGTTTAACTAGATCAATGAAAGGAATATTCACCTGCAATTGTTTAAGAATCTCAAAGAACTTACCGAAATTTGAGGGTCCACGTTAGCCGGACGTGCGTACGACTTCGGAAAAGGCTTTGATTTGAATCTCGGCGCCTGTCATATGACATCATCCACGGGTCATTTGTCGCGGTCTTGACCTCGGTTCGCCACGGCCTGGCCGTATGTTATTTGCATTCTTGTCCTCCTCTTAGGATGCTTGAGGCATCGTAAAGCTGTACCACTCTGCAGCGGTGATAGCACATGCAGTATCGTGAGGAGGGTTAGGAGGATTACCTTGAGAGGGTAGGGTACCCGGCTGTCGTGACGCTTGCGAAGCGGCGAGCTGCGCCACCTGATTCTCCAACAATTTTATCGCAGCGTCCTTAGCTTGGCCGTCCTTTTGCATCTGCTGCAACATCATCTCTTGTGACTTCTGCACGGCCATCGTCACCTGTGACATTTGCACCATCATGGCCTTCATCTCGGCCATAGGATCGGGTCCCTGTGTAGGTTGAGGTGGTGGTGTGTAGGGTGGTTTTTGGTAGTTAGGTGGAGATGGTTGGAAATTCTTGTGGGGAGGGATGTAGGGTTGATTTTGTGGTGGCTGGGTGGTTGGGTTTAGGACGTTCTGGTTACGGTAGGATAGGAGAGAACGATCGTAACCCGGCTGGTTTTGGTACGGCAGGTTCTGGTTGTGAGATTGATAAGCGTAAACCTGCTCCTAGGGTGCAGCATACCCCGTAGAATAACCCATGTCGTGCCCTGTGACAGCATTCACGT
This sequence comes from Dianthus caryophyllus, assembly GCA_023091065.1. NCBI lineage: Eukaryota > Viridiplantae > Streptophyta > Magnoliopsida > Caryophyllales > Caryophyllaceae > Dianthus > Dianthus caryophyllus. The sequence continues at coordinate 2,585,930 of JALGRB010000018.1, forward strand.
GGGCACCTGAAGAACCACCTCCCTGCATCATGCTAATCTGCGCTGGTAGCGATAAGAACGACTAGTGGCGCGAAATACTCCCTTATCCACGGTCATCATGTGCGGATAGTGAATTTCCTCAGCGGTTTCTGGCGAGACGAGTGGATCGCCATCTCCTCAATCGGTGCCCAAGCTTTATCATCATCCACATTATTGGCAAAGCGACCCTCTGCGGCGAATCCAAAATAGCCACGACTCTCGCATATAAACCGTTATAGAGCGTCATGATGACCAACCAAGTATTCAACCCATGATGAGGGCAATCGCGGATGAGCTTCTTATACCGCTCCCAAGCTTCAGCTAGTGACTCGTCGAACGTTTGTTTAAAGCCTTAGATTTGGCTCCTCATGTGATTAGTATGCTCGGGAGGGTAGAACTTAGAGTAGAAGGCAAGGGCTAACCCGTTCCAATCAGTGATACCCGCGGCTAACCTGTCGGGGTCCGTGATCCACTCACGAGACCGGTCTTTCTGCGAGAAAGGGAACAGCATTTCCCTTATTTGTTCTTGGGTGATCCCGGCTTGCTTTATTATAGAGCAGTAATCGGTAAACACTTGCATGTGTCGACCGGGATCCTCGGAGGGATAGCCACCAAACTGGTTCCGCTCCACCAAAGTAAGAAAGGCGGGGCGGATTTCAAAGTTGCCCTGCAGCGTAGCGGGCATCGTGAATCCATTGGGAATGGATTCCGGTCTAGGAACCGAGTGACTAGAGAGTTTGGGCATAGTCACAGGCGGTGGAGAAACTGGAGATAATGGAGGTGTGTCCTCTTCGTAGGACGATTGCGAAGCACTTGACTCCGAATGCGACGCTTCCTCAAGATCAATAATTCGGATTGCTTGTCTGCGTAGCCGATGTAACGCTCGCTTAGGTTCAGGTTCAAGCGGAACTAAACACAGTAGGTGACTGCGCATAAGCGAAACTACACAAAGCAATGAGAAAGCGGTCTCAAGGAACTAGGTTCCTTGAGACAAGAGAGAAAAACCTAACAAAAACTAAGCAAACACTAACTAGCTAACTGTCTCCCGACAGCGGCGCCAAAATTGATGAGGGTAAAGTCGTGTCTCCTCAATCAAAATAACCTAAGGTCAACTAAGCTGGGTAGTTAGTGGCGGTAGAGTCGAGATCCACCAGGGGAGAAGGATGAAGTCAAAGGATTGCTTAGCTAAGAAAGGTCAATCTCGAGGTATGAAAAAGGGATTTGGTTTGAACTATAAACTAAGGCGGACTAAAATCAAAGGTTCAAAAGATGAAAAGGGAGAAATCTAGGGTCACGGGTTCACGATGACTTGACTAAGGTCGTCCTTTGAATAAGGATACTAATGGTGGTTTGTGTTAATGGTTTAGGACAAGTCCTCTCGGATCAAAGTCAAACCTAGAGCTCAACTAACGGGCTCTTGCTACGTATTAGCTTCGCTCTACCAACTCTCACACAAGGCTCACCTTAACGACTTTCGATCTTAGGTTTAGGCTTCCTAGGTCAACCTGATCGATCGTGGCCTTTGATCAATTGAGTGGGGAATTAGGGCATGA
>JALGRB010000018.1:2592500-2595000 GCA_023091065.1 Dianthus caryophyllus
CACGCCGAGTAACCGCAGTGGCTGGGCATTCTTAGGAAGGCGTTGAGTGACCCAAGGCATTGCTAGCAGTGGGCACTCGTCTTTGAGCCGCATATGCAGTGGCTGGCGTTGCCTGGAAGGCGTTGATTGTGCCAAGGCATTGCTAGCACCGTGGGCACTCGTGCTGAGCACGGCCAGCAGAGTGGCTGGGCATTCTTAGGGAAGGCGTTGAGTGACCCAAGGCATTGCTAGCACCGTGGGCACTGCGTGCTGAGCGCACTAGCAGAGTGGCTGGGCATTCTTAGGGAAGACGTTGAGTGTGCCAAGGCATTGCTAGCACCGTGGGCACTCGTGCTAGGCACGGCTAGCACCGTGGCTAGGCATTGCGGGGAAGACGTTGAGTGTGCCAAGGCATTGCTAGCACCGTTGGCACTCGTGCTTGGCATTGCCGGGAAGACGTTGATTGTCCCAACGCATTGCTAGCACCGTGGGCACTCGTGCTAGGCACGGCTAGCAAGTGGCTGGGCATTCTTGGGAAGGCGTTGAGTGTGCCAAGGCATTGCTAGCGCAAGTGGGCACTCGTGCTGAGCACGGCTAGCACAGTGGCTGGGCATTCTTGGAAGACGTTGAGTGACCCAAGGCATTGCTAGCACCGTGGGCACTCGTGCTAGGCACGGCTAGCACCGTGGCTAGGCGTTGCCTGGAAGACGTTGATTGTGCCAAGGCATTGCTAGCACCGTGGGCACTCGTGCTAGGCACGGGTAGCACCGTGGCTAGGCATTGCCGGGAAGACGTTGAGTGACCCAAGGCATTGCTAGCACCGTGGGCACTCGTGCTAGGCACGGCTAGCACCGTGGCTAGGCGTTGCCTGGAAGACGTTGATTGTGCCAAGGCATTGCTAGCACCGTGGGCACTCGTGCTAGGCGTCTAAAATGACCCCTAAGCAACAATTTGAGGTTATGGGCTAGGCATTACCGTGAGAGCGTGGCGTGTGGCTAAGCATTGCTAGCACCACGAGCAACAATTTGTGGTTAATGGCTAGTCATTTCTAGCATCATGCCCACCCATGCTTGCGGGTGCTAGCGTCATGGGCACCCATGGCTTGCGGGTGCTAGCATCATGCCCACCCATGGCTTGCGGGTGCTAGCATCATGGCTAGGTGTTGCCAGCAAGACGCAAAAAATGAATGTTCGAGTCACGTTCTCGGAATTAGCTAAAACTTTGCGGGGTTGTTCCTAAGGTCATATGTGGATGTTTGGTGACACAAATGACCCCTTATTGTTGGGAAAAACACACAAACAACACACACTAAAAGTCCCATCCAAGGGTACCAAGTCGACACTTGCAAAGGGGTTCGAAACCCGAAACCACTCGAATTTTTTTTGGCCAAACCCAAAGAGACATAAGTTAGGATCAAGAAAACAACTAATTTGCATTACCCCAAGCTCATTTGGCAAGTTAAAAGTACATTTTGGTCGTGGATAGGGGTAATCCACGAATTCGGGATTTGACTCCTGTTCCGGCACGTTTTTCGGCATCAAAACTCGATGTTTTTCGAATTTTTTTTTTTCTAACATCAAGTTCAGCAAGTTAGCTTTCCAACGCATCCTTAAGCGTCCCATTTGGACAACATTTGGTCACTCAACTAATTCAAAACAAAAAATATACGCTATTACGCATCCAATGTTCACTACCAAGAGATGGGTACAAGCAAAAGCCTCTATAGGGAGGCGGGAGGCTTGGTGGTGGTGCACCTAGGGTTGGCGTCGTGGGCATGATGATCGATCTGGTGAGCTCCCACAGGCAAGGCAAGCATGATGGGTTTTTGTGGGTTTTGAGTTTGATGATCCCGTCATGCGTGCCACACCCGGGCTTCGTCGGAAAAGTCGGGATAATGTCGGAAATCGTGGTGGACCCATTTTTGTCGGTTTTATTGGATTTTCATTATGCGGGTGCTATCATTTAGCGGGTTTATGGATGGCTATTTACGATATGTATTAATTTTCATGAACCGATGACCGCAAGGAAGACGGGAGAAGACGGTTTCTGGTGGCGGGGTAGCCATTCATGGGAATGACGCGGGAAAGTGCGTAAGGCGGCTACAAACGATACGTGGGGCTCTACCTAATCACAACGTATATATCTCGACGATTAGGGATGGGTTGCGTAAAGTGCGTGGTCGTTGTCGGGAGAAGCATGCGTACGCGGGTGTGTCGATGGCTCTAAACGTTAGTACGATAGGTCCCGGAGTTCCGTCGCAAGTTTTTGTGATGGTCCTGAAAGGATTTGACTACGCAGCGGCCGCTTGGAATTGACATTGGTGCACTCGTACATGCTTTGAGCGTTCGCATTACTAACGTTGAGTTCCCTCGGGTGAATATTTGGGAGACATGCGGATGATGTCTGAGGCGATACATCGGTCGTCTTATTCGATCACGTTACCGCGATGATTGGGGATGGTTTGTATGTAGAGGATGTAGGCATCGTAGGGAGAGGCGTGAATATCTGAGGGTTTTGGTGG
>JALGRB010000018.1:2615000-2655000 GCA_023091065.1 Dianthus caryophyllus
ATAAGACTCGGTTAAATTTAGTCGTCTATTTATTTATGTTAGTGATAGTATCGTGGATGATTCATTTATAGTCCGTATGTCCAAATTTAATAATCCAATAGCAAAGGTAGTATCACACGATTTAATTCATTTTTATAACGGTTAACATATTTTCATCGGTTTATAGTAATTCATTTATAATTAGAACGATTTATACAAAAATTCAATTCTAATTACTATTTAACTTTAGTGACTTAGTGATAATTTCATTTTGATCAAATTTAGCCCATATAAAAATGGAAATGTCGTGTGATATGATTTATATGTCAAAATTGATTTATTTCTTTTAATTTCTTAATTCCAACTTATTAACTACTAATTAAATTATTTTAACTATTAAACTAAAAAGTGATAAAAACAATTTTAACATTAAAAATGTCCAAAATGCCGTGAGCATGTATACTAGTATTCTAAATTTCATTTTTTTGATTTTAACGGTTTTTAGCTTAAAGTCTTTATAATTTAATTATTCTAATTATACTAAAACGATTTAAACTAAAATGAAATTTACTAACAATTTCATTTATAATTATGAATAGTGTTTTTCAACACTTTAATTTTTTAACTTTTTAATCTAAATGATTTATAATGTTTAAGTTGATTTAATACATAATACTAACAATATATATAAACAATAACTAAACATAAACACAAATTATTAATAAACATAAATTAAAACAAGATCAAAATGAGTAAAAATGATGAACATCAACATGAAGAATTCAAGAACACTCATGAAGATCATAAATAAACTCAAGAACACTAATTTTGATTTTAACAACTTATAATTTATTTTCCTAATTTAATTATTTTTACATGGTAGCATCCTTTTTAACTAACTTATTCTAACATATTATTTACAAAAACTAAAAGTGAAAATATGTTAAAAAAAATAGGAAATGCCGAGTGAAAGTAATATGTATACATAATTTTTATTTTCGATTTTAATCACTTTAAACTCATTTTTAATATTTCACATAATTTTTATATAGCATTACTACTTAAATAAAACATAACTAAACATAAAAATCATATGAACATAAATTAAAAATGCTTAAAATTAATTTAACTAAATATATGAACATGATACTACAAAAATCTATTTAACATATTATTTAGTTATTATCATTTTATTATACAACACATAAACATACAAGTACATACAAGTGATGTTTAACATATTTAACATAATTTTCATACTCATAAAATTATAATAACAAAACAAATTAATTTACTAAAAAGATAATATAAGACATAGTTAGTCATCTTAATCGGTAAGTTTATTGGTTGTCCGGATCAACGATGTTATCTAGGTCTAAGTCTTCACCCAAGTACCCGTCTTCACCTTCAAATAAACCCGTAAATAATGAGCTCCAAACACCCAAGATTAAGCTTAGAATACTAGTAAACTATTAGAGTAGTATTTAGGGTTTTAATTTAGGAGTTTTAGAAGTAAAAATGAAAGAAAAATATAGAGAGAAAAGGAGGAAGTAGCTCGGCTGGTTTCTTGGCTTCAAGGGATGTATTTTTCACTTGTGAAATGTGGGAACAAGTTTTAGAATTTAGGTTAAGTTATTTAGGTGTTAAAGTTTGTTTTTAATTAGAAAAATAATGTTTAATTAAATGTTTTAAACCATCATCCACTCCATCATCCTCTCATTAAGTCCACATTACTATTCATGCATTAAAAATGTCTAATTTGTGTTTTAAAATGTTTTCCTCGAATTTGGTCAGTTTTAAAAGTCGGGTGTCAAAAGCGATAAAAGTTAATATGTGCGCGTTCGACGATTTTTCGAAATATTTCTACTTTTAAATTCTAAGACTAAAATACTTATTTTATTATTCAAAAATTTTGAAAAGTGTTAAAGAAGTCGATAAATTTTACAAAACAAAAGCTTAGCAAAAATTGTGATTTTGAAGGCTAAAAAGCTTAGGATTTGATTTAGGCTTTGAAATTAGAAATTGATGGCTAATTAATGAATTAGATTAACACGGGGTGTTACAAACCTCCCCCCTTAGAAAAGTTTCGTCCCGAAACTTGAATGAAGGATAGGATTTTCACCTGAGATAAACAGCTCGGGGTATTTCTCCTTCATAGAGGACTCGGTCTCCCAAGTGGCCTGCTCAGTCAATTGACCTTTCCATAGTACCTTCACTAAAGGAACCGTCTTCCTCCTCAACACTTTGGTTTCTCGGGCTAGAATCTTGACAGGCCTTTCTGAGTATAGCAAGTTAGGCTCAACTGCTATTACGTCGGGAGTAATGATATGAGTTGGGTCACTCCTGTATCTCCTCAGTTGAGAAACGTGAAAAACGTTGTGAACCTTGGATAAATTGGGGGGTAGCGCTAGGCGATAAGCTACCTCACCAATCCTTTCAAGTACTTCGTACGGTCCAACGTATTTAGGACTTAGCTTTCCTTTCAAACCGAAACGTCGAACCCCCTTCATGGGCGATACTTTCAAGAAAACATGATCACCGACTTCGAACTCAATAGGTCGGCGATGTTTGTTAGCGTACATCTTCTGGCGGTCTTGTGCCGCTTGCAAGCGTTCACGAATGATTTTTATGTGTTCAATTTGGTCTTGAATAACTTGTGGTCCAGTTCCCACGTTGTCACTAGCATCGTCCCAACAGACTGGGCTACGACACTTCCTCCCGTATAGTGCCTCAAATGGGGCACAACCCAAGCTTGCATGGAAGCTATTGTTGTAAGAGAATTCAATCAAAGGTAGACTTTTCTCCCAATTCTCGTTGAATTCTAAAGCACATGCCCTGAGCCTGTCTTCAACCGTTTGGATAGTTCGCTCAGTTTGACCATCGGTTGCAGGGTGGAAGGCGGTGCTCATCTTCAGTTGGCTTCCCAATGCTGCTTGTAACTTTTCCCAAAAATGAGAGGTGAATCTCGGATCCCTGTCCGATATAATATCCAACGGTACGCCGTGTAATCGGATCACCTCCTTCTCATAAGCCTTAGCTAGCTCCTCAAGGCTCCAAGTGTCCTTGATTGGTAGAAAATGGGCCGACTTAGTTAAGCGGTCCACTATAACCCAGATCGCATTATTTCCCCTGTGAGTCCTTGGTAAACCCATTATGAAATCCATGGAAATGGAGTCCCACTTTCCCAATGGAATGTCCAAGGGTTGTAGTAGTCCCCCAGGTCGTTGATGCTCGAATTTCACGTTCTGGCAGATTAGACACTTTACATGGTACTCGGCGATCTCTGCTTTCATTCCTACCCACCAGAACCTCAGCTTTAAATCTTGGTACATCTTATCAGAACCTGGATGTATGGAGTATCGTGTACTATGTGCCTCGTCGAGGATCCTTCTCTTTAAAACTGGTACGTCGGGCACACACCCCCTTTCTTTGAATCTCAAACTCCCGTCAGGTTTAATCTCAAACCCTACTCGGTTTCTGAAGGAATTTCCTTCCGATTTTCACAAGTTCTTCATCCTCCCATTGTAGAGCTCTAATCTCGTGATATAACTCAGGCTCTGCGATCATTATGCGTTCAAATCAAGATCGCCGATCGAACCAACTCTAAGTTCATTCTCTTGAAGTCTCCGACAATACCAGTAGGAATTTCCCAAATGTTGCTAAGAGTATGCGTAGTCTTTCTACTCGTGAGCGCCAAGAACGACGTCGCCTTACCCTCATGGTACAATAGTTCAATCTTATAGTCCTTGATCAGTTCTAACCACCGGCGTTGTCTCATGTTGAGTTCCTTCTGCGTGAAGATATATTTCAGGCTCTGATACCAACTGTAACAACCTGGTTTTTAGTCGACTTTAATTACTAAGGCGGAAATTAATTAAGTCATAAACCACGTTATTAATTATACAATAACCCAAAATATTACGTCATCGTTTAAGAGTTGAATAAAACAACTCTAAATACAGAAATTCAAAAGAGTAGCGTTATATATATTACATCTCTCTCGAAACAACTAAGGAAAAGCAATAAAAACGTCTCGTGGCTCCATCCAAAACTCAGCTCCTGGTCCACGAACGTCCTGCACAATAAAATGATGGGGGGATGCCCGCTGAGCGGACAGTGACTAGCTATGCTCATACTTACCCTCGATTTCAATTACTTTGGTTTAATATTATCGCTTTATAAACATAACATTATGATAAAAACATAAACATGCTTAATACATATAGCATATAAAGACATATAAGTCATAATAAGCATGCGGTTCAAAGCGATAAATCATATAAGCATGATACTCAATTATGAAGGCAAATAACACATAATAGCATAGCAATAGTATCACAATAATTCAATGGCATTACAAGGCGATATCGGATCGCAATCAAACATACATATCTTATCATTCTCCTCATGCACTGATTCAATTCAGAAAGTTGTGGTCTTTAGTTTTCGAAGATGGTACACACTCATTCTCATTTAATCATACAACAAACAACACATACTGCTTACGAGCCTGACCACTGAGTAGGCCTTTGTACTCTGATCGATTGCATCTCACTTCCATAGTGCAGAGACTTACTCGACTCGTAAACCACGCCGAATACTATAATACTTGCATCTCATCCTCTAGTGTTCGAAATGATTGAACTTCGTGATACAATCTCGTCAAGTGATCTGTACATGTGGTAAGAACGAATGCTAGTGTCGCGCCCACTAAGAACGAAACACGGCAAGGAGACAGAACCGTGAGATGACAATCGCAATAAGGTCACGGTGGCCCTGATAACTTTAGCGAAATAGGGGAATAAAACCCTAGTCTAGTACATGTACACTAGTATCCAATTTAAGAGTGAGCTATGCTGTTCATAGAGCACCTTAACTCAGGATAAAACGACTATTTCCTAAAGCCTGACCCACTAAGAGTTGAATTTTTCATTATCTTATGCGAACAGGCTATACGACTTAAGGCGTAACGGCTTGGGCAGGATGCACAAAGCATAATACTGCCGGCTATACCACACTATTCGAGATGACACACGCAATAAGGTCGAGACAGTGGCGTCCGCTACAAGACTATCTTAACTCCACTTCACTCACGATTGACGTTCCTTTATCTGAGGCCCAAGCTTGACCTTTTATTTAACTTACTCAATATTCATTAGTTATTTGATATTTACATATCACATGTTACTAGACTCTCCTAGTCTCAGCGTCAAACGTTTTATTTGAATTGTAGGTTTCATATGATCACATAACACGTTCGTTTATTATTTGAAGTGTTATTAATTATTAACATTTTTAAGTTTCTATATTGAAATGTTTATTAGTATGTCCAATTTTATTTAAATATTTTTCAAACACTTTAAGTCATTTACTTACTTATTTTCAATTCTCTATACTTAGTAAAAATTTTAATTATTTTTAATATTTCACTATTCACTATACACTATTCACCGTATTTACTATTCATCGTATTTTACTATTCATCGTATTTACTATTCATCGTATTTAACTATTCATCGTATTTAACTATTCATCGTATTTATACGCATTTTTATACTTAGATATTTTAGGTATAAAACTAAATCTTTTTATTTCCTAAGTATAGATTTCTAGTTTTAAAGTCGTTAAGTTCGTTTTGTACTTAGGCGATTTTTGAAAATATTTTAAAGTCTAGTTTTAAAAATGTTAAGTTCGGTTTGTATTTAGTCATTTATGAAAATATTCGAAAATCATAGTTTTAAAAACGTTAAGTTCGGTTTATAAAAGGTGATCAATGATATTTATTTTTAAAATAAGACTCGGTTAAATTTAGTCGTCTATTTATTTATGTTAGTGATAGTATCGTGGATGATTCATTTATAGTCCGTATGTCCAAATTCAATAATCCAATAGCAAAGGTAGTATCACACGATTTAATTCATTTTTATAACGGTTAACATATTTTCATCGGTTTATAGTAATTCATTTATAATTAGAACGATTTATACAAAAATTCAATTCTAATTACTATTTAACTTTAGTGACTTAGTGATAATTTCATTTTGATCAAATTTAGCCCATATAAAAATGGAAATGTCGTGTGATATGATTTATATGTCAAAATTGATTTATTTCTTTTAATTTCTTAATTCCAACTTATTAACTACTAATTAAATTATTTTAACAATTAAACTAAAAAGTGATAAAAACAATTTTAACATTAAAAATGTCCAAAATGCCGTGAGCATGTATACTAGTATTCTAAATTTCATTTTTTTGATTTTAACGGTTTTTAGCTTAAAGTCTTTATAATTTAATTATTCTAATTATACTAAAACGATTTAAACTAAAATGAAATTTACTAACAATTTCATTTATAATTATGAATAGTGTTTTTCAACACTTTAATTTTCTAACTTTTTAATCTAAATGATTTATAATGTTTAAGTTGATTTAATACATAATACTAACAATATATATAAACAATAACTAAACATAAACACAAATTATTAATAAACATAAATTAAAACAAGATCAAAATGAGTAAAAATGATGAACATCAACATGAAGAATTCAAGAACACTCATGAAGATCATAAATAAACTCAAGAACACTAATTTTGATTTTAACAACTTATAATTTATTTTCCTAATTTAATTATTTTTACATGGTAGCATCCTTTTTAACTAACTTATTCTAACATATTATTTACAAAAATTAAAAGTGAAAATATGTTAAAAATATAGGAAATGCCGAGTGAAAGTAATATGTATACATAATTTTTATTTTCGATTTTAATCACTTTAAACTCATTTTTAATATTTCACATAATTTTTATATAGCATTACTACTTAAATAAAACATAACTAAACATAAAAATCATATGAACATAAATTAAAAATGCTTAAAATTAATTTAACTAAATATATGAACATGATACTACAAAAATCTATTTAACATATTATTTAGTTATTATCATTTTATTATACAACACATAAACATACAAGTACATACAAGTGATGTTTAACATATTTAACATAATTTTCATACTCATAAAATTATAATAACAAAACAAATTAATTTACTAAAAAGATAATATAAGACATAGTTAGTCATCTTAATCGGTAAGTTTATTGGTTGTCCGGATCAACGATGTTATCTAGGTCTAAGTCTTCACCCAAGTACCGTCTTCACCTTCAAATAAACTCAGAATAATGAGCTCCAAACACCCAAGATTAAGCTTAGAATACTAGTAAACTATTAGAGTAGTATTTAGGGTTTTAATTTAGGAGTTTTAGAAGTAAAAATGAAAGAAAAATATAGAGAGAAAAGGAGGAAGTAGCTCGGCTGGTTTCTTGGCTTCAAGGGATGTATTTTTCACTTGTGAAATGTGGGAACAAGTTTTAGAATTTAGGTTAAGTTATTTAGGTGTTAAAGTTTGTTTTTAATTAGAAAAATAATGTTTAATTAAATGTTTTAAACCATCATCCACTCCATCATCCTCTCATTAAGTCCACATTACTATTCATGCATTAAAAATGTCTAATTTGTGTTTTAAAATGTTTTCCTCGAATTTGGTCAGTTTTAAAAGTCGGGTGTCAAAAGCGATAAAAGTTAATATGTGCGCGTTCGACGATTTTTCGAAATATTTCTACTTTTAAATTCTAAGACTAAAATACTTATTTCATTATTCAAAAATTTTGAAAAGTGTTAAAGAAGTCGATAAATTTTACAAAACAAAAGTTTAGCAAAAATTGTGATTTTAAAGGCTAAAAAGTTTAGGATTTGATTTAGGCTTTGAAATTAGAAATTGATGGCTAATTAATGAATTAGATTAACACGGGGTGTTACAAACCTCCGCCCTTAGAAAAGTTTCGTCCCGAAACTTGAATGAAGGATAGGATTTTCACCTGAGATAAACAGCTCGGGGTATTTCTCCTTCATAGAGGACTCGGTCTCCCAAGTGGCCTGCTCAGTCAATTGACCTTTCCATAGTACCTTCACTAAAGGAACCGTCTTCCACCTCAACACTTTGGTTTCTCGGGCTAGAATCTTGACAGGCCTTTCTGAGTATAGCAAGTTAGGCTCAACTGCTATTACGTCGGGAGTAATGATATGAGTTGGGTCACTCCTGTATCTCCTCAGTTGAGAAACGTGAAAAACGTTGTGAACCTTGGATAAATTGGGGGGTAGCGCTAGGCGATAAGCTACCTCACCAATCCTTTCAAGTACTTCGTACGGTCCAACGTATTTAGGACTTAGCTTTCCTTTCAAACCGAAACGTCGAACCCCCTTCATGGGCGATACTTTCAAGAAAACATGATCACCGACTTCGAACTCAATAGGTCGGCGATGTTTGTTAGCGTACATCTTCTGGCGGTCTTGTGCCGCTTGCAAGCGTTCACGAATGATTTTTATGTGTTCAATTTGGTCTTGAATAACTTGTGGTCCAGTTCCCACGTTGTCACTAGCATCGTCCCAACAGACTGGGCTACGACACTTCCTCCCGTATAGTGCCTCGAATGGGGCACAACCCAAGCTTGCATGGAAGCTATTGTTGTAGGAGAATTCAATCAAAGGTAGACTTTTCTCCCAATTCTCGTTGAATTCTAAAGCACATGCCCTGAGCATGTCTTCTACCGTTTGGATAGTTCGCTCAGTTTGACCATCGGTTGCAGGGTGGAAGGCGGTGCTCATCTTCAGTTGGCTTCCCAATGCTGCTTGTAACTTTTCCCAAAAATGAGAGGTGAATCTCGGATCCCTGTCCGATATAATATCCAACGGTACGCCGTGTAATCGGATCACCTCCTTCTCATAAGCCTTAGCTAGCTCCTCAAGGCTCCAAGTGTCCTTGATTGGTAGAAAATGGGCCGACTTAGTTAAGCGGTCCACTATAACCCAGATCGCATTATTTCCCCTGTGAGTCCTTGGTAAACCCATTATGAAATCCATGGAAATGGAGTCCCACTTTCCCAATGGAATGTCCAAGGGTTGTAGTAGTCCCCCAGGTCGTTGATGCTCGAATTTCACGTTCTGGCAGATTAGACACTTTGCAACGTACTCGGCGATCTCTCGCTTTCATTCCTACCCACCGTAACCTCGACTTTAAATCTTGGTACATCTTATCGTAACCTGGATGTATGGAGTATCGTGGTACTATGTGCCTCGCCGAGGATCCTTCTCTTTAAATCGCACGTCGGGCACACACCCCCTTTCTTTGAATCTCAAACTCCCGTCAGGTTTAATCTCAAACCCTACTCGGTTTCCTGAAGGAATTTCCCTTCTGATTTTCACAAGTTCTTCATCCTCCCATTGTAGAGCTCTAATCTCGTGATATTACTCCTCTGCGATCATTATGCTCAAATCAAGATCGCCGATCGAACCAACTCTAAGTTCATTCTCTTGAAGTCTCTGACAATACCGGCCGGAATTTCCCAAATGTTGCTAAGAGTATGCGTAGTGTTTCTACTCAGAGCGTCAGCAACGACGTTCGCCTTACCCTCATGGTACAATAGTTCAATCTTATAGTCCTTGATCAGTTCTAACCACCGGCGTTGTCTCATGTTGAGTTCCTTCTGCGTGAAGATATATTTCAGGCTCTGATACCAACTGTAACAACCTGGTTTTTAGTCGACTTTAATTACTAAGGCGGAAATTAATTAAGTCATAAACCACGTTATTAATTATACAATAACCCAAAATATTACGTCATCGCTAAGAGTTGAATAAAACAACTCTAAATACAGAAATTCAAAAGAGTAGCGTTATATATATTACATCTCTCTCGAAACAACTAAGGAAAAGCAATAAAAACGTCTCGTGGCTCCATCCAAAACTCAGCTCCTGGTCCACGAACGTCCTGCACAATAAAATGATGGGGGGATGCCCGCTGAGCGGACAGTGACTAGCTATGCTCGTACTTACCCTCGATTTCAATTACTTTGATTTAATATTATCGCTTTATAAACATAACATTATGATAAAAATATAAACATGCTTAATACATATAGCATATAAAGACATTTTAGTCATAATAAGCATGTGGTTTAAAGCGATAAATCATATAAGCATGATACTCAATTATGAAGGCATATAACACATAATAGCATAGCAATAGTATCACAATAATTCAATGGCATTACAAGGCGATATCGGATCGTAATCAAACATACATATCTTATCATTCTCCTCATGCACTGATTCAATTCAGAAAGTTGTGGTCTTTAGTTTTCGAAGATGGTACACACTCATTCTCATTTAATCATACAACAAACAACACATACTGCTTACGAGCCTGACCACTGAGTAGGCCTTTGTACTCTGATCGATTGCATCTCACTTCCATAGTGCAGAGACTTACTCGACTCGTAAACCACGCCGAATACTATAATACTTGCATCTCATCCTCTAGTGTTCGAAATGATTCAACTTCGTGATACAATCTCGTCAAGTGATCTGTACATGTGGCAAGAACGAATGCTAGTGTCGCGCCCACTAAGAACGAAACACGGCAAGGAGACAGAACCGTGAGATGACAATCGCAATAAGGTCACGGTGGCCCTGATAACTTTAGCGAAATAGGGGAATAAAACCCTAGTCTAGTACATGTACACTAGTATCCAATTTAAGAGTGAGCTATCTTTGCTCATAGAGCACCTCAACTCGTGATAAAACGACTATTTCCTAAAGCCTGACTCCACTAAGAGTTGAATTTTTCATTATCTTGTACTAACAAAGCTATACGACTTAAGGCGTAACGGCCAAGGGCAGATGCACAAAGCATAATATCACGGCTATACCACACTATTCGAGATGACACACGCAATAAGGTCGAGACAAGGGCGTCCCGCTACAAGACTATCTTAACCCCACTTCACTCACGATTGACGTTCCTTTATCTGAGGCCCAAGCTTGACCTTTTATTTAACTTACTCAATATTCATTAGTTATTTGATATTTACATATCACATGTTACTAGACTCTCCTAGTCTCACACAAACGGTTTATTTGAATTGTAGGTTTCATATGATCACATAACACGTTCGTTTATTATTTGAAGTGTTGTTAATTATTAACATTTTTAAGTTTCTATATTGAAATGTTTATTAGTATGTCCAATTTTATTTAAATATTTTTCAAACACTTTAAGTCATTTACTTACTTATTTTCAATTCTCTATACTTAGTAAAAATTTTAATTATTTTTAATATTTCACTATTCACTATTCACTATTCACCGTATTTACTATTCAACGTATTTTACTATTCATCATATTTACTATTCATCGTATTTAACTATTCATCGTATTTAACTATTCATCGTATTTAACTATTCATCGTATTTATACGCATTTATATACTTAGATATTTTAGGTATAAAACTAAATCTTTTATTTCCTAAGTATAGATTTCTAGTTTTAAAGTCGTTAAGTTCGTTTTGTACTTAGGCGATTTTTGAAAATATTTTAAAGTCTAGTTTTAAAAATGTTAAGTTCGGTTTGTATTTAGTCATTTATGAAAATATTCGAAAATCATAGTTTTAAAAACGTTAAGTTCGGATTATAAAAGGTGATCAATGATATTTATTTTTAAAATAAGACTCGATTAAATTTAGTCGTCTATTTATTTATGTTAGTGATAGTATCGTGGATGATTCATTTATAGTCCGTATGTCCAAATTCAATAATCCAATAGCAAAGGTAGTATCACACGATTTAATTCATTTTTATAACGGTTAACATATTTTCATCGGTTTATAGTAATTCATTTTTAATTAGAACGATTTATACAAAAATTCAATTCTAATTACTATTTAACTTTAGTGACTTAGTGATAATTTCATTTTGATCAAATTTAGCCCATATAAAAATGGAAATGTCGTGTGATATGATTTATATGTCAAAATTGATTTATTTCTTTTAATTTCTTAATTCCAACTTATTAACTACTAATTAAATTATTTTAACAATTAAACTAAAAAGTGATAAAAACAATTTTAACATTAAAAATGTCCAAAATGCCGTGAGCATGTATACAAGTATTCTAAATTTCATTTTTTTGATTTTAACGGTTTTTAGCTTAAAGTCTTTATAATTTAATTATTCTAATTATACTAAAACGATTTAAACTAAAATGAAATTTACTAACAATTTCATTTATAATTATGAATAGTGTTTTTCAACACTTTAATTTTCTAACTTTTTAATCTAAATGATTTATAATGTTTAAGTTGATTTAATACATAATACTAACAATATATATAAACAATAACTAAACATAAACACAAATTATTAATAAACATAAATTAAAACAAGATCAAAATGAGTAAAAATGATGAACATCAACATGAAGAATTCAAGAACACTCATGAAGATCATAAATAAACTCAAGAACACTAATTTTGATTTTAACAACTTATAATTTATTTTCCTAATTTAATTATTTTTACATGGTAGCATCCTTTTTAACTAACTTATTCTAACATATTATTTACAAAAATTAAAAGTGAAAATATGTTAAAAAAAAAATAGGAAATGCCGAGTGAAAGTAATATGTATACATAATTTTTATTTTCGATTTTAATCACTTTAAACTCATTTTTAATATTTCACATAATTTTTATATAGCATTACTACTTAAATAAAACATAACTAAACATAAAAATCATATGAACATAAATTAAAAATGCTTAAAATTAATTTAACTAAATATATGAACATGATACTACAAAAATCTATTTAACATATTATTTAGTTATTATCATTTTATTATACAACACATAAACATACAAGTACATACAAGTGATGTTTAACATATTTAACATAATTTTCATACTCATAAAATTATAATAACAAAACAAATTAATTTACTAAAAAGATAATATAAGACATAGTTAGTCATCTTAATCGGTAAGTTTATTGGTTGTCCGGATCAACGATGTTATCTAGGTCTAAGTCTTCACCCAAGTACCCGTCTTCACCTTCAAATAAACCCGTAAATAGTGAGCTCCAAACACCCAAGATTAAGCTTAGAATACTAGTAAACTATTAGAGTAGTATTTAGGATTTTAATTTAGGAGTTTTAGAAGTAAAAATGAAAGAAAAATATAGAGAGAAAAGGAGGAAGTAGCTCGGCTGGTTTCTTGGCTTCAAGGGATGTATTTTTCAGTTGTGAAATGTGGGAACAAGTTTTAGAATTTAGGTTAAGTTATTTAGGTGTTAAAGTTTGTTTTTAATTAGAAAAATAATGTTTAATTAAATGTTTTAAACCATCATCCACTCCATCATCCTCTCATTAAGTCCACATTACTATTCATGCATTAAAATGTCTAATTTGTGTTTTAAAATGTTTTCCTCGAATTTGGTCAGCTTTAAAAGTCTGGTGTCAAAAGCGATAAAAGTTAATATGCTGTCGTTACGATTTTTCTAAATATTTCTACTTTTAAATTCTAAGACTAAAATACTTATTTCATTATTCAAAAATTTTGAAAAGTGTTAAAGAAGTCGATAAATTTTACAAAACAAAAGTTTAGCAAAATTGTGATTTTAAAGGCTAAAAAGCTTAGGATTTGATTTAGGCTTTGAAATTAGAAATTGATGGCTAATTAATGAATTAGATTAACACGTGTTACAAACCTCCCCTTAGAAAAGTTTCGTCAGAAACTTGAATGAAGGATAGGATTTTCACCGAGATAAACAATGGGTATTTCTCCTTCATAGAGGACTCGGTCTCCCAAGTGGCCTTTCACCAATTGACCTTTCCATAGTACCTTCACTAAAGGAACCGCCTTCCTCCTCAACACTTTGGTTTCTGCCAGAATCTTGACAGCCTTTCGAGTATAGCAAGTTAGGCTCAACCGCTATTACGTCGGGAGTAATGATATGAGTTGGGTCACCTCAGATCTCCTCGGTTGAGAACGTGAAAACGCTGTGAACCTTGGATAAATTGGGGGGTAGCGCTAGGCGATAAGCTACCTCACCAATCCTTTCAAGTACTTCGTACGGTCCAACGTATTTAGGACTTAGCTTTCCTTTCAAACCGAAACGTCGAACCCCCTTCATGGGCGATACTTTCAAGAAAACATGATCACCGACTTCGAACTCAATAGGTCGGCGATGTTTGCTAGCGTACATCTTCTGGCGGTCTTGTGCCGCTTGCAAGCGTTCACGAATGATTTTTATGTGTTCAATTTGGTCTTGAATAACTTGTGGTCCAGTTCCCACGTTGTCACTAGCATCGTCCCAACAGACTGGGCTACGACACTTCCTCCCGTATAGTGCCTCGAATGGGGCACAACCCAAGCTTGCATGGAAGCTATTGTTGTAGGAGAATTCAATCAAAGGTAGACTTTTCTCCCAATTCTCGTTGAATTCTAAAGCACATACCCTGAGCATGTCTTCAACCGTTTGGATAGTTCGCTCAGTTTGACCATCGGTTGCAGGGTGGAAGGCGGTGCTCATCTTCAGTTGGCTTCCCAATGCTGCTTGTAACTTTTCCCAAAAATGAGAGGTGAATCTCGGATCCCTGTCCGATATAATATCCAACGGTACGCCGTGTAATCGGATCACCTCCTTCTCATAAGCCTTAGCTAGCTCCTCAAGGCTCCAAGTGTCCTTGATTGGTAGAAAATGGGCCGACTTAGTTAAGCGGTCCACTATAACCCAGATCGCATTATTTCCCCTGTGAGTCCTTGGTAAACCCATTATGAAATCCATGGAAATGGAGTCCCACTTTCCCAATGGAATGTCCAAGGGTTGTAGTAGTCCCCCAGGTCGTTGATGCTCGAATTTCACCTTCTGGCAGATTAGACACTTTGCAACGTACTCGGCGATCTCTGCTTTCATTCCTACCCACCAGAACCTCAGCTTTAAATCTTGGTACATCTTATCAGAACCTGGATGTATGGAGTATCGTGTACTATGTGCCTCGTCGAGGATCCTTCTCTTTAAAACTGGTACGTCGGGCACACACCCCCTTTCTTTGAATCTCAAACTCCCGTCAGGTTTAATCTCAAACCCTACTCGGTTTCCTGAAGGAATTTCCCTTCTGATTTTCACAAGTTCTTCATCCTCCCATTGTAGAGCTCTAATCTCGTGATATAACTCCGGCTCTGCGATCATTGCGTTCAAATCAGCATCGTCAGACTGAACCAACTCTAAGTTCATTCTCTTGAAGTCTCTGACAATACCGGCCGGAATTTCCCAAATGTTGCTAAGAGTATGCGTAGTCTTTCTACTCAGAGCGTCAGCAACGACGTTCGCCTTACCCTCATGGTACAATAGTTCAATCTTATAGTCCTTGATCAGTTCTAACCACCGGCGTTGTCTCATGTTGAGTTCCTTCTGCGTGAAGATATATTTCAGGCTCTGATACCAACTGTAACAACCTGGTTTTTAGTCGACTTTAATTACTAAGGCGGAAATTAATTAAGTCATAAACCACGTTATTAATTATACAATAACCCAAAATATTACGTCATCGTTTAAGAGTTGAATAAAACAACTCTAAATACAGAAATTCAAAAGAGTAGCGTTATATATATTACATCTCTCTCGAAACAACTAAGGAAAAGCAATAAAAACGTCTCGTGGCTCCATCCAAAACTCAGCTCCTGGTCCACGAACGTCCTGCACAATAAAATGATGGGGGGATGCCCGCTGAGCGGACAGTGACTAGCTATGCTCATACTTACCCTCGATTTCAATTACTTTGGTTTAATATTATCGCTTTATAAACATAACATTATGATAAAAACATAAACATGCTTAATACATATAGCATATAAAGACATATAAGTCATAATAAGCATGCGGTTCAAAGCGATAAATCATATAAGCATGATACTCAATTATGAAGGCATATAACACATAATAGCATAGCAATAGTATCACAATAATTCAATGGCATTACAAGGCGATATCGGATCGCAATCAAACATACATATCTTATCATTCTCCTCATGCACTGATTCAATCTCGTAAAGTTGTGGTCTTTAGTTTTCGAAGATGGTACACACTCATTCTCATTTAATCATACAACAAACAACACATACTGCTTACGAGCCTGACCACTGAGTAGGCCTTTGTACTCTGATCGATTGCATCTCACTTCCATAGTGCAGAGACTTACTCGACTCGTAAACCACGCCGAATACTATAATACTTGCATCTCATCCTCTAGTGTTCGAAATGATTCAACTTCGATACAATCTCGCCAAGTGATCTGCATACATGTGGTAAGAACGAATGCTAGTGTCGCGCCCACTAAGAACTAAACACGGCAAGGAGACAGAACTGCGAGATGACAATCGTGATAAGGTCACGGTGGCCCGATAACTTTAGCGAAATAGGGGAATAAAACCCTAGTCTAGTACATGTACACTAGTATCCAATTTAAGAGTGGGCTATCTTTGTTCATAGAGCACCTTAACTCAGATAAACGACTATTTCCTAAAGCCCCACCCACTAAGAGTTGAATTTTTCATTATCTTGTACTTTAATGTGCTATACGACTTAAGGCGTAACGGCCAAGGCAGATGCACAAAGCATAATATCACGGCTATACCACACTATTCGAGATGACACACGCAATAAGGTCGAGATAGTGGCGTCCGCTACAAGACTATCTTAACCCCACTTCACTCACGATTGACGTTCCTTTATCTGAGGCCCAAGCTTGACCTTTTATTTAACTTACTCAATATTCATTAGTTATTTGATATTTACATATCACATGTTACTAGAATCTCCTAGTCTCAGCGTCAAACGTTTTATTTGAATTGTAGGTTTCATATGATCACATAACACGTTCGTTTATTATTTGAAGTGTTGTTAATTATTAACATTTTTAAGTTTCTATATTGAAGTGTTTATTAGTATGTCCAATTTTATTTAAATATTTTTCAAACACTTTAAGTCATTTACTTACTTATTTTCAATTCTCTATACTTAGTAAAAATTTTAATTATTTTTAATATTTCACTATTCACTATTCACTATTCACCGTATTTACTATTCATCGTATTTAACTATTCATCGTATTTAACTATTCATCGTATTTATACGCATTTTTATACTTAGATATTTTAGGTATAAAACTAAATCTTTTATTTCCTAAGTATAGATTTCTAGTTTTAAAGTCGTTAAGTTCGTTTTGTACTTAGGCGATTTTTGAAAATATTTTAAAGTCTAGTTTTAAAAATGTTAAGTTCGGTTTGTATTTAGTCATTTATGAAAATATTCGAAAATCATAGTTTTAAAAACGTTAAGTTCGGTTTATAAAAGGTGATCAATGATATTTATTTTTAAAATAAGACTTAAGTTAAATTTAGTCGACTATTTATTTATGTTAGTGATAGTATCGTGGATGATTCATTTATAGTCCGTATGTCCAAATTCAATAATCCAATAGCAAAGGTAGTATCACACGATTTAATTCATTTTTATAACGGTTAACATATTTTCATCGGTTTATAGTAATTCATTTATAATTAGAACGATTTATACAAAAATTCAATTCTAATTACTATTTAACTTTAGTGACTTAGTGATAATTTCATTTTGATCAAATTTAGCCCATATAAAAATGGAAATGTCGTGTGATATGATTTATATGTCAAAATTGATTTATTTCTTTTAATTTCTTAATTCCAACTTATTAACTACTAATTAAATTATTTTAACAATTAAACTAAAAAGTGATAAAAATAATTTTAACATTAAAAATGTCCAAAATGCCGTGAGCATGTATACTAGTATTCTAAATTTCATTTTTTTGATTTTAACTGTTTTTAGCTTAAAGTCTTTATAATTTAATTATTCTAATTATACTAAAACGATTTAAACTAAAATGAAATTTACTAACAATTTCATTTATAATTATGAATAGTGTTTTTCAACACTTTAATTTTCTAACTTTTTAATCTAAATGATTTATAATGTTTAAGTTGATTTAATACATAATACTAACAATATATATAAACAATAACTAAACATAAACACAAATTATTAATAAACATAAATTAAAACAAGATCAAAATGAGTAAAAATGATGAACATCAACATGAAGAATTCAAGAACACTCATGAAGATCATAAATAAACTCAAGAACACTAATTTTGATTTTAACAACTTATAATTTATTTTCCTAATTTAATTATTTTTACATGGTAGCATCCTTTTTAACTAACTTATTCTAACATATTATTTACAAAAATTAAAAGTAAAAATATGTTAAAAAAAATAGGAAATGCCGAGTGAAAGTAATATGTATACATAATTTTTATTTTCGATTTTAATCACTTTAAACTCATTTTTAATATTTCACATAATTTTTATATAGCATTACTACTTAAATAAAACATAACTAAACATAAAAATCATATGAACATAAATTAAAAATGCTTAAAATTAATTTAACTAAATATATGAACATGATACTACAAAAATCTATTTAACATATTATTTAGTTATTATCATTTTATTATACAACACATAAACATACAAGTACATACAAGTGATGTTTAACATATTTAACATAATTTTCATACTCATAAAATTATAATAACAAAACAAATTAATTTACTAAAAAGATAATATAAGACATAGTTAGTCATCTTAATCCAGAAGTTTATTGGTTGTCCTGATCAACGATGTTATCTAGGTCTAAGTCTTCACCCAAGTACCCGTCTTCACCTTCAAATAAACCCAGAATAATGAGCTCCAAACACCCAAGATTAAGCTTAGAATACTAGTAAACTATTAGAGTAGTATTTAGGGTTTTAATTTAGGAGTTTTAGAAGTAAAAATGAAAGAAAAATATAGAGAGAAAAGGAGGAAGTAGCTCGGCTGGTTTCATGGCTTCAAGGGATGTATTTTTCACTTGTGAAATGTGGGAACAAGTTTTAGAATTTAGGTTAAGTTATTTAGGTGTTAAAGTTTGTTTTTAATTAGAAAAATAATGTTTAATTAAATGTTTTAAACCATCATCCACTCCATCATCCTCTCATTAAGTCCACATTACTATTCATGCATTAAAAATGTCTAATTTGTGTTTTAAAATGTTTTCCTCGAATTTGGTCAGTTTTAAAAGCTCAGTGTCAAAAGCGATAAAAGTTAATATGTGCTGCTCGACGATTTTTCGAAATATTTCTACTTTTAAATTCTAAGACTAAAATACTTATTTCATTATTCAAAAATTTTGAAAAGTGTTAAAGAAGTCGATAAATTTTACAAAACAAAAGTTTAGCAAAAATTGTGATTTTAAAGGCTAAAAAGCTTAGGATTTGATTTAGGCTTTGAAATTAGAAATTGATGGCTAATTAATGAATTAGATTAACACGGGGTGTTACAAACCTCCCCCCTTAGAAAAGGTTCGTCCAAACTTGAATGAAGGATAGGATTTTCACCGAGATAAGCGGCTCAGGTATTTCTCCTTCATAGAGGACTCGGCCTCCCAAGTGGCCTCGCTCAATAATTGACCTTTCCATAGTACCTTCACTAAAGGAACCGCCTTCCTCCTCAACACTTTGGTTTCTGCCAGAATCTTGACAGGCCTTTCTGAGTATAGCAAGTTAGGCTCAACTGCTATTACGTCGGGAGTAATGATATGAGTTGGGTCACTCCTGTATCTCCTCAGTTGAGAAACGTGAAAAACGTTGTGAACCTTGGATAAATTGGGGGGTAGCGCTAGGCGATAAGCTACCTCACCAATCCTTTCAAGTACTTCGTACGGTCCAACGTATTTAGGACTTAGCTTTCCTTTCAAACCGAAACGTCGAACCCCCTTCATGGGCGATACTTTCAAGAAAACATGATCACCGACTTCGAACTCAATAGGTCGGCGATGTTTGCTAGCGTACATCTTCTGGCGGTCTTGTGCCGCTTGCAAGCGTTCACGAATGATTTTTATGTGTTCAATTTGGTCTTGAATAACTTGTGGTCCAGTTCCCACGTTGTCACTAGCATCGTCCCAACAGACTGGGCTACGACACTTCCTCCCGTATAGTGCCTCGAATGGGGCACAACCCAAGCTTGCATGGAAGCTATTGTTGTAGGAGAATTCAATCAAAGGTAGACTTTTCTCCCAATTCTCGTTGAATTCTAAAGCACATACCCTGAGCATGTCTTCAACCGTTTGGATAGTTCTTCGCCGCTTTGACCATCTGGTTGCCAGGTGGAAAAGCGGTGCTCATCTTCGCTGGCTTCCCAATGCCGCTTGTAACTTTTCCCAAAATGAGAGGTGAATCTCTGATCCTGTCCGATATAATATCCAACGATGCAGCAGTAATCGGATCACCTCCTTCTCATAAGCCTTAGCTAGCTCCTCAAGGCTCCAAGTGTCCTTGATTGGTAGAAAATGGGCCGACTTAGTTAAGCGGACCACTATAACCCAGATCGCATTATTTCCCCTGTGAGTCCTTGGTAAACCCATTATGAAATCCATGGAAATGGAGTCCCACTTTCCCAATGGAATGTCCAAGGGATGTAGTAGTCCCCCAGGCCGCTGGTGCTCGAATTTCACCTTCCTCGCAGATTAGACACTTTGCAACGCACTCACGATCTCTCGCTTTCATTCCTACCCACCGTAACCTCGACTTTAAATCTTGGTACATCTTATCGTAACCTGGATGTATGGAGTATCGTGTACTATGTGCCTCGCCGAGGATCCTTCTCTTTAAATCGTACGCTTCGCACACACCCCTTTCTTTGAATCTCAAACTCCCGTCTGGTTTAATCTCAAACCCTACTCGGTTTCCTGAAGGAATTTCCCTTCTGATTTTCACAAGTTCTTCATCCTCCCCATGTAGAGCTCTAATCGCGTGATATAACTCCGGCTCTGCGATCATTATGCTCAAATCAAGATCGCCGATCGAACCAACTCTAAGTTCATTCTCTTGAAGTCTCCGACAATACCACGGAATTTCCCAAATGTTGCTAAGAGTATGCGTAGTCTTTCTACTCGTGAGCGCCAAGAACGACGTCGCTTTACCCTCATGGTACAATAGTTCAATCTTATAGTCCTTGATCGCTTCTAACCACCTACGTTGTCTCATGTTGAGTTCCTTCGCGTGAAGATATATTTCGTGCTCGATACTAATCAGAACAACCTGGTTTTTAGTCGACTTTAATTACTAAGGCGGAAATTAATTAAGTCATAAACCACGTTATTAATTATACAATAACCCAAAATATTACGTCATCGTTTAAGAGTTGAATAAAACAACTCTAAATACAGAAATTCAAAAGAGTAGCGTTATATATATTACATCTCTCTCGAAACAACTAAGGAAAAGCAATAAAAACGTCTCGTGGCTCCATCCAAAACTCAGCTCCTGGTCCACGAACGTCCTGCACAATAAAATGATGGGGGGATGCCCGCTGAGCGGACAGTGACTAGCTATGCTCATACTTACCCTCGATTTCAATTACTTTGGTTTAATATTATCGCTTTATAAACATAACATTATGATAAAAACATAAACATGCTTAATACATATAGCATATAAAGACATATAAGTCATAATAAGCATGCGGTTCAAAGCGATAAATCATATAAGCATGATACTCAATTATGAAGGCATATAACACATAATAGCATAGCAATAGTATCACAATAATTCAATGGCATTACAAGGCGATATCGGATCGCAATCAAACATACATATCTTATCATTCTCCTCATGCAGACTCGATTCAATTCAGAAAGTTGTGGTCTTTAGTTTTCGAAGATGGTACACACTCATTCTCATTTAATCATACAACAAACAACACATACTGCTTACGAGCCTGACCACTGAGTAGGCCTTTGTACTCTGATCGATTGCATCTCACTTCCATAGTGTAGACTTACTCGACTCGTAAACCACGCCAATACTATAATACTTGCATCTCATCCTCTAGTGTTCAAATGATTCGAACTTCAGATACAATCTCGTCAAGTGATCTGTTCATGTGGTAAGAACGATTGCTAGTGTCGCGCCCACTAAGAACGAAACACGGCAAGGAGACAGAACCGTGAGATGACAATCGCAATAAGGTCACGGTGGCCCTGTTAACTTTAGCGAAAAAGGGGAATAAAACCCTAGTCTAGTACATGTACACTAGTATCCAATTTAAGAGTGGGCTATGTCGCTCATAGAGCACCTTAACTCGTGATAAAACGACTATTTCCTAAAGCCCACTCCACTAAGAGTTGAATTTTTCATTATCTTATGCGAACAAAGCTATACGACTTAAGGCGTAACTGGCCAAAGGGGATGCACAAAGCATAATCTTGCCGGCTATACCACACTATTCGAGATGACACACGCAATAAGGTCGAGATAGTGGCGTCGCTACAAGACTATCTTAACCCCACTTCACTCACGATCGACGCTCCTTTATCCGAGGCCCAAGCTTGACCTTTTATTTAACTTACTCAATATTCATTAGTTATTTGATATTTACATATCACATGTTACTAGAATCTCCTAGTCTCGCCACAAACGCTTTATTTGAATTGTAGGTTTCATATGATCACATAACACGTTCGTTTATTATTTGAAGTGTTGTTAATTATTAACATTTTTAAGTTTCTATATTGAAGTGTTTATTAGTATGTCCAATTTTATTTAAATATTTTTCAAACACTTTAAGTCATTTACTTACTTATTTTCAATTCTCTATACTTAGTAAAAATTTTAATTATTTTTAATATTTCACTATTCACTATTCACTATTCACCGTATTTACTATTCATCGTATTTAACTATTCATCGTATTTAACTATTCATCGTATTTATACGCATTTTTATACTTAGATATTTTAGGTATAAAACTAAATCTTTTATTTCCTAAGTATAGATTTCTAGTTTTAAAGTCGTTAAGTTCGTTTTGTACTTAGGCGATTTTTGAAAATATTTTAAAGTCTAGTTTTAAAAATGTTAAGTTCGGTTTGTATTTAGTCATTTATGAAAATATTCGAAAATCATAGTTTTAAAAACGTTAAGTTCGGTTTATAAAAGGTGATCAATGATATTTATTTTTAAAATAAGACTCGGTTAAATTTAGTCGTCTATTTATTTATGTTAGTGATAGTATCGTGGATGATTCATTTATAGTCCGTATGTCCAAATTCAATAATCCAATAGCAAAGGTAGTATCACACGATTTAATTCATTTTTATAATGGTTAATATATTTTCATCGGTTTATAGTAATTCATTTATAATTAAAACGATGTATACAAAAATTCAATTCTAATTACTATTTAACTTTAGTGACTTAGTGATAATTTCATTTTGGTCAAATTTAGCCCATATAAAAATGGAAATGTCGTGTGATATGATTTATATGTCAAAATTGATTTATTTCTTTTAATTTCTTAATTCCAACTTATTAACTACTAATTAAATTATTTTAACAATTAAACTAAAAAGTGATAAAAATAATTTTAACATTAAAAATGTCCAAAATGCCGTGAGCATGTATACTAGTATTCTAAATTTCATTTTTGATTTTAACTGCTTTAGCTTAAAGTCTTTATAATTAAATTATTCTAATTATACTAAAACGATTTAAACTAAAATGAAATTTACTAACAATTTCATTTATAATTATGAATAGTGTTTTTCAACACTTTAATTTTCTAACTTTTTAATCTAAATGATTTATAATGTTTAAGTTGATTTAATACATAATACTAACAATATATATAAACAATAACTAAACATAAACACAAATTATTAATAAACATAAATTAAAACAAGATCAAAATGAGTAAAATGATGACCATCAACATGAAGAATTCAAGAACACTCATGAAGATCATAAATAAACTCAAGAACACTAATTTTGATTTTAACAACTTATAATTTATTTTCCTAATTTAATTATTTTTACATGGTAGCATCCTTTTTAACTAACTTATTCTAACATATTATTTACAAAAATTAAAAGTAAAAATATGTTAAAAAAAATAGGAAATGCCGAGTGAAAGTAATATGTATACATAATTTTTATTTTCGATTTTAATCACTTTAAACTCATTTTTAATATTTCACATAATTTTTATATAGCATTACTACTTAAATAAAACATAACTAAACATAAAAATCATATGAACATAAATTAAAAATGCTTAAAATTAATTTAACTAAATATATGAACATGATACTACAAAATCTATTTAACATATTATTTAGTTATTATCATTTTATTATACAACACATAAACATACAAGTACATACAAGTGATGTTTAACATATTTAACATAATTTTCATACTCATAAAATTATAATAACAAAACAAATTAATTTACTAAAAAGATAATATAAGACATAGTTAGTCATCTTAATCGGTAAGTTTATTGGTTGTCCGGATCAACGATGTTATCTAGGTCTAAGTCTTCACCCAAGTACCCGTCTTCACCTTCAAATAAACCCGTAAATAATGAGCTCCAAACACCCAAGATTAAGCTTAGAATACTAGTAAACTATTAGAGTAGTATTTAGGGTTTTAATTTAGGAGTTTTAGAAGTAAAAATGAAAGAAAAATATAGAGAGAAAAGGAGGAAGTAGCTCGGCTGGTTTCATGGCTTCAAGGGATGTATTTTTCACTTGTGAAATGTGGGAACAAGTTTTAGAATTTAGGTTAAGTTATTTAGGTGTTAAAGTTTGTTTTTAATTAGAAAAATAATGTTTAATTAAATGTTTTAAACCATCATCCACTCCATCATCCTCTCATTAAGTCCACATTACTATTCATGCATTAAAAATGTCTAATTTGTGTTTTAAAATGTTTTCCTCGAATTTGGTCAGTTTTAAAAGTCGGGTGTCAAAAGCGATAAAAGTTAATATGTGCGCGTTCGACGATTTTTCGAAATATTTCTACTTTTAAATTCTAAGACTAAAATACTTATTTCATTATTCAAAAATTTTGAAAAGTGTTAAAGAAGTCGATAAATTTTACAAAACAAAAGTTTAGCAAAAATTGTGATTTTAAAGGCTAAAAAGCTTAGGATTTGATTTAGGCTTTGAAATTAGAAATTGATGGCTAATTAATGAATTAGATTAACACGGGGTGTTACAAACCTCCCCCCTTAGAAAAGTTTCGTCCCGAAACTTGAATGAAGGATAGGATTTTCACCTGAGATAAACAGCTCGGGGTATTTCTCCTTCATAGAGGACTCGGTCTCCCAAGTGGCCTGCTCAGTCAATTGACCTTTCCATAGTACCTTCACTAAAGGAACCGTCTTCCTCCTCAACACTTTGGTTTCTCGGGCTAGAATCTTGACAGGCCTTTCTGAGTATAGCAAGTTAGGCTCAACTGCTATTACGTCGGGAGTAATGATATGAGTTGGGTCACTCCTGTATCTCCTCAGTTGAGAAACGTGAAAAACGTTGTGAACCTTGGATAAATTGGGGGGTAGCGCTAGGCGATAAGCTACCTCACCAATCCTTTCAAGTACTTCGTACGGTCCAACGTATTTAGGACTTAGCTTTCCTTTCAAACCGAAACGTCGAACCCCCTTCATGGGCGATACTTTCAAGAAAACATGATCACCGACTTCGAACTCAATAGGTCGGCGATGTTTGTTAGCGTACATCTTCTGGCGGTCTTGTGCCGCTTGCAAGCGTTCACGAATGATTTTTATGTGTTCAATTTGGTCTTGAATAACTTATGGTCCAGTTCCCACGTTGTCACTAGCATCGTCCCAACAGACTGGGCTACGACACTTCCTCCCGTATAGTGCCTCGAATGGGGCACAACCCAAGCTTGCATGGAAGCTATTGTTGTAGGAGAATTCAATCAAAGGTAGACTTTTCTCCCAATTCTCGTTGAATTCTAAAGCACATACCCTGAGCATGTCTTCAACCGTTTGGATAGTTCGCTCAGTTTGACCATCGGTTGCAGGGTGGAAGGCGGTGCTCATCTTCAGTTGGCTTCCCAATGCTGCTTGTAACTTTTCCCAAAAATGAGAGGTGAATCTCGGATCCCTGTCCGATATAATATCCAACGGTACGCCGTGTAATCGGATCACCTCCTTCTCGTAAGCCTTAGCTAGCTCCTCAAGGCTCCAAGTGTCCTTGATTGGTAGAAAATGGGCCGACTTAGTTAAGCGGTCCACTATAACCCAGATCGCATTATTTCCCCTGTGAGTCCTTGGTAAACCCATTATGAAATCCATGGAAATGGAGTCCCACTTTCCCAATGGAATGTCCAAGGGTTGTAGTAGTCCCCCAGGTCGTTGATGCTCGAATTTCACGTTCTGGCAGATTAGACACTTTGCAACGTACTCGGCGATCTCTGCTTTCATTCCTACCCACCAGAACCTCAGCTTTAAATCTTGGTACATCTTATCAGAACCTGGATGTATGGAGTATCGTGTACTATGTGCCTCGTCGAGGATCCTTCTCTTTAAAACTGGTACGTCAGGCACACACCCCCTTTCTTTGAATCTCAAACTCCCGTCAGGTTTAATCTCAAACCCTACTCGGTTTCCTGAAGGAATTTCCCTTCTGATTTTCACAAGTTCTTCATCCTCCCATTGTAGAGCTCTAATCTCGTGATATAACTCCGGCTCTGCGATCATTATGCTCAAATCAAGATCGTCAGATGAACCAACTCTAAGTTCATTCTCTTGAAGTCTCTCGACAATACCTAGGAATTTCCCAAATGTTGCTAAGAGTATCGTAGTCTTTCTACTCAGGCGTCGTGCCAAGAACGACGTTAGCTTTACCCTCATGGTACAATAGTTCAATCTTATAGTCCTTGATCGATTCTAACCACCGCGTTGTCTCATGTTGAGTTCCTTCAAGGTGAAGATATATTTCGTGCTCGATACCAATCAGAATAACCTGGTTTTTAGTCGACTTTAATTACTAAGGCGGAAATTAATTAAGTCATAAACCACGTGATTAATTATATAATAACCCAAAAAATTACGCCACCGTTTAAGAGTTGAATAAAACAAATCTAAATACAGAAATTCAAAAGAGTAGCGTGATATATAATACATCTCTCTCGTAACAACTAAGGAAAAGCAATAAAACGCCTCGTGGCTCCATCCAAAACTTCACCTCCTGGTCCACGAACGCCCCGCATAATAAATCGATGGGGGATGCCCATTGAGCTGACAAAGGACTAGCTATGCTCATACTTACCCTCGATTTCAATTACTTTGGTTTAATATTATCGCTTTATAAACATAACATTATGATAAAAACATAAACATGCTTAATACATATAGCATATAAAGACATATAAGTCATAATAAGCATGCGGTTCAAAGCGATAAATCATATAAGCATGATACTCAATTATGAAGGCAAATAACACATAATAGCATAGCAATAGTATCACAATAATTCAATGGCATTACAAGGCGATATCGGATCGCAATCAAACATACATATCTTATCATTCTCCTCATGCAGACTCGATTCAATTCAGAAAGTTGTGGTCTTTAGTTTTCGAAGATGGTACACACTCATTCTCATTTAATCATACAACAAACAACACATACTGCTTATGAGCCTGACCACTGAGTAGGCCTTTGTACTCTGATCGATTGCATCTCACTTCCATAGTGCAGAGACTTACTCGACTCGTAAACCACGCCGAATACTATAATACTTGCATCTCATCCTCTAGTGTTCGAAATGATTCGAACTTCAGATACAATCTCGTCAAGTGATCTGTACATGTGGTAAGAACGAATGCTAGTGTCGCGCCCACTAAGAACGAAACACGGCAAGGAGACAGAACCGTGAGATGACAATCGCAATAAGGTCACGGTGGCCCTGATAACTTTAGCGAAATAGGGGAATAAAACCCTAGTCTAGTACATGTACACTAGTATCCAATTTAAGAGTGTGCTATCTTTGTTCATAGAGCACCTTAACTCGAGATAAAACGACTATTTCCTAAAGCCCACCCACTAAGAGTTGAATTTTTCATTATCTTGTACGGAACAGGCTATACGACTTAAGGCGTAACGGCTTGGGCAGGATGCACAAAGCATAATACTGCCGGCTATACCACACTATTCGAGATGACACACGCAATAAGGTCGAGACAGTGGCATCCGCTACAAGACTATCTTAACCCCACTTCACTCACGATTGACGTTCCTTTATCTGAGGCCCAAGCTTGACCTTTTATTTAACTTACTCAATATTCATTAGTTATTTGATATTTACATATCACATGTTACTAGAATCTCCTAGTCTCAGCGTCAAACGTTTTATTTGAATTGTAGGTTTCATATGATCACATAACACGTTCGTTTATTATTTGAAGTGTTGTTAATTATTAACATTTTTAAGTTTCTATATTAAAGTGTTTATTAGTATGTCCAATTTTATTTAAATATTTTTCAAACACTTTAAGTCATTTACTTACTTATTTTCAATTCTCTATACTTAGTAAAAATTTTAATTATTTTTAATATTTCACTATTCACTATTCACTATTCACCGTATTTACTATTCATCGTATTTAACTATTCATCGTATTTAACTATTCATCGTATTTATACGCATTTTTATACTTAGATATTTTAGGTATAAAACTAAATCTTTTATTTCCTAAGTATAGATTTCTAGTTTTAAAGTCGTTAAGTTCGTTTTGTATTTAGGCGATTTTTGAAAATATTTTAAAGTCTAGTTTTAAAAATGTTAAGTTCGGTTTGTATTTAGTCATTTATGAAAAATATCGAAAATCATAGTTTTAAAAACGTTAAGTTCGGTTTATAAAAGGTGATCAATGATATTTATTTTTAAAATAAGACTCGGTTAAATTTAGTCGTCTATTTATTTATGTTAGTGATAGTATCGTGGATGATTCATTTATAGTCCGTATGTCCAAATTCAATAATCCAATAGCAAAGGTAGTATCACACGATTTAATTCATTTTTATAACGGTTAACATATTTTCATCGGTTTATAGTAATTCATTTATAATTAGAACGATTTATACAAAAATTCAATTCTAATTACTATTTAACTTTAGTGACTTAGTGATAATTTCATTTTGATCAAATTTAGCCCATATAAAAATGGAAATGTCGTGTGATATGATTTATATGTCAAAATTGATTTATTTCTTTTAATTTCTTAATTCCAACTTATTAACTACTAATTAAATTATTTTAACAATTAAACTAAAAAGTGATAAAAACAAATTTAACATTAAAATGTCCAAAATGCCGTGAGCATGTATACTAGTATTCTAATTTGCCTTTTTTTGATTTTAACTGTTTTTAGCTTAAAGTCTTTATAATTTAATTATTCTAATTATACTAAAACGATTTAAACTAAAATGAAATTTACTAACAATTTCATTTATAATTATGAATAGTGTTTTTCAACACTTTAATTTTCTAACTTTTAATCTAAATGATTTATAATGTTTAAGTTGATTTAATACATAATACTAACAATATATATAAACAATAACTAAACATAAACACAAATTATTAATAAACATAAATTAAAACAAGATCAAAATGAGTAAAAATGATGAACATCAACATGAAGAATTCAAGAACACTCATGAAGATCATAAATAAACTCAAGAACACTAATTTTGATTTTAACAACTTATAATTTATTTTCCTAATTTAATTATTTTTACATGGTAGCATCCTTTTTAACTAACTTATTCTAACATATTATTTACAAAAATTAAAAGTAAAAATATGTTAAAAAAAATAGGAAATGCCGAGTGAAAGTAATATGTATACATAATTTTTATTTTCGATTTTAATCACTTTAAACTCATTTTTAATATTTCACATAATTTTTATATAGCATTACTACTTAAATAAAACATAACTAAACATAAAAATCATATGAACATAAATTAAAAATGCTTAAAATTAATTTAACTAAATATATGAACATGATACTACAAAAATCTATTTAACATATTATTTAGTTATTATCATTTTATTATACAACACATAAACTGTAACAACCTGGTTTTTAGTCGACTTTAATTACTAAGGCGGAAATTAATTAAGTCTTAAACCAGCGTTATTAATTATACAAATAACCCAAAATATTATATCATCGTTTAAGAGTTGAATTGAACAACTCTAAATACGGAATTTAAAAAGAGTAGCGTCATATATATTACATCTCTCTTGAACACAACTAAGGTAAAGCAATAAAAATAAGCTGGTCCCGTCCCAAAATCCAGTCGTCCGGTCCACGCTTTTCCTGCACAATAAACTGATGGGGGGATGCCCGCTGAGCGGACAGTGACTAGCTATGCTCATACTTACCCTCGATTTCAATTACTTTGGTTTATTATTATCGCCTTATAACTATAACGTTATGATAAAAACATAAACATGCTTATTACATATAGCATATAAAGACATATAAGTCATAATAAGCATGCGGTTTAAAGCGATAAATCATATAAGCATGATATTCAATTATGAAGGCAAATAGCATATAATAGCATAGCAATAGTATCACAATAATTCAATAACATAACAAGGCGATATCGGATCGCAATCAAACATACATATCGTATCATTCTCCTCATGCAGACTCGATTCAATTCAGAAAGTTGTGGTCTTTAGTTTTCGAAGATGGTACACACTCATTCTCATTTAATTCAAACAACAAACAACACATACTACTTACGAGCCTGACCACTGAGTAGGCCTTTGTACTCTAGTCGTTTGCTTCTCACTACCATAGTGCAGCGACTTACTCGACTCGTAAACCACGCCGAATACTATAGTACTTGCATCTCATCTTCTAGTGTTCGAAATGATTCGAACATCAGATACAATCCCGTCAAGTAATCTTTACGCAGGGTAAGAACGAATGCAAGTGTCGCGCCACTAAGAACGAAACACGGCAAGGAGACAGAACCGTGAGATGACAATCGCAATAAGGTCACGGTGGCCCTGGTAACTTTAGCGAAATAGGGGAATAAAACCCTAGTCTAGTACATGTACACTAGTATCCAATTTAAGAGTGGGCTATGCTGTTCATAGAGCACCTTAACTCAGGATAAAACGACTATTTCCTAAAGTCTGACCCACTAAGAGTTGAATTTTTCATTATCTTGTACGGAACAGGCTATACGACTTAAGGCGTAACGGCTTGGGCAGGATGCACAAAGCATATAATGCTGCCGGCTAAACCACACTATTCGGGATGACAATCGCAATAAGGCCGAGATAGTGGCGTCCGCTACAAGACTATCTTAACCCCACTTCACTTACGATTGACGTTTTCATATCGGAGGCTCAAGCTTGACCTTTTATTTAACTTACTCAAAATTTATTATTTATTTGATATTTACATATCACATGTTACTAGACTCTCCTAGTCTCAGCGTCAAACGTCTTATTTGAATTGTAGGTTTCATATGATCACATAACACGTTCGTTTATTATTTGAAGTGTTTGTTAATTATTAACGTTTTTAGGTTTCTATAATGATACGTTTATTAGTATGTCCAATTTTATTTAAGTGTTTTTCAAACACCTTAAGTTATTTACTTATTCATTTTCAATTTTCTATACTTAGTAAAATTTTCAATTATTTTCAATATTTCACTATTCACTATTCACTATTCACAATTCACATCGGTCACTATTCATGTTTTTAAAAATATCTAAAAATATCTAAAAAAAATCTAAAATATCTAAAAATATCTAAAATATCTAAAATATCGAAAAATATCTAAAATTGTAACTTAGTTACTAAGTTTAAAATTCTAGTTTTAAAAACGTTAAGTTCGTTTTGTAAAAAGTGATAATGATATTTATTTTAAAATTCTAGTTTTAAAAATGTTAAGTTCGATTTATAAAAAGCGATAATGATATTCATTTTAAAATGAAACTTAGTTAATTTTAGTCGTCTATTAACTAAAGTTAGTAATTTTCATTTTAAAATAATAGTATCGTGGATGATTCATTTTAGTCCGTATGTCCAAGATCAACAGTCCAAATAGCAAAGGCAGTAACACACGATTTAGTTCATTTTTATAACTGTTACATATTTTTATCGGTTTATAATATTTCATTTATAACTAAATCGATTTATACTAAAATTCAATTCTACTAACTATTAAACTTTAGTGACTTAGTGTTAATTTCATTTTGATCAAATTTGGTCCATTTTATTTAAGAATGCCGAGTGGATTATATATATAACTAAATTCATTTATTTCTTTTAATTTCTTAATTCTAACTTATTAACTATTAATTAAATCATTTTAACAATAAACTAAAAAGTGATAAAAATAATTTCTAGACTAAAAATGGCAAGAATGCCGTGGCTAGGTGTAGTAGTACTCAAATTTTTATTTTTCAATTTTTATCGGTTTTTAGCTTAAAGTTTTTATATTCTAATTATTCTAATTCTACTAAAACGATTTAAACTAAAATGAAATTTACTAAAAATTTCATTTACATTTATGAATAGTGTTTTTCAACACTTAAATTTTCTAACTTTTTAATCTTAATGATTTAGCTAGTTTAATTTATATAGTTATTAATATCATTACTTATTAGTTAAATAAAACAATAAATAACAACAAACATAAAAATAATAAGAATCAAGGTATGCTAAACATGAAGAACACATGAAGGAGTTCAAGAACACATATGAACACCAAAATTAAAGTTAAGAACACATATGCACATTTTTAACAACTTATAAGTTATTTTCCTAAATTAATTTTTATAACATAATAACATTCATTTTAAACTAACTTAACATAACATATTATTTACAAAAATTAAAAGTGAAAATTTAGGGAATAAAAGGGTGATGCCGTGAGGAATCATACAAATACACATATTTTCGTTTTCGATTTTTAATCACTTTAAACTCATAGTTAAAACTTAACATAATTTTTATATATAATTACAACATAACTAAAACATAATTAGACATAAAAATCATATGAATCATAATCAAAAATACTCAAAACTAATTTAACTAAACGTATTAACATAATACTACAACTTAACTATTATCAATATTACTTATTTGTTATCATTTTATTATACTACACATAACATACAAACACAAATCATTGATGTTTAACATATTTTAACATAAGAATCATACTCATAAAATCATAATAACAAAACAAATTAATTTACTAAGAGAATAATATAAGACATAGTTAGTCACCTTAATTAGGATGTTAATCGTCGGGGATCTAAAATAAATTTTAGATCGGATATTCCTTTACCCATATTACCCAAGTTTTCCACCCAAATAATCCATGAATGTTAGCTTCAAATACCCACTAAGGAACTTAGAATACTTAGGATTTATTAGAAATATTATTAAGGTTTTATTTTAGAGGTTTTAGGAAGAAAAATGGAAAAAATAAAAGAGAGAAAAGAGAGGGAGATGGCTCGACATTTTGGAGAGAATACAATGAGATTTTTGCTCTCCAAAATAATGAGGAAAGTTAGAGTGAAAAACTAGATTAAGTAATTAGGATATGTTTTGTTTTTAATGAAAATAATGTTTAATTATAATGAAATTAGGGAACATCTTTATTCTTATTGGTTAGAAAAGTCTTTGTTACTATTTGAGTGAATAGTTTGTCCCCCCGACATTTTAAAATATCTCGTTCTCGAAAAACGCGTTACGAAATAATTCGGGTAGAAAAACGGTAAAAGTTAAAATGTACTGTTTTGGCGATTTTCTGAAAAGTATTCATTTTATAAATTTAAGACTAAAATATTTTATTTACTACTTTAGAAAAATTTTAAAAGTGACGGAAATGAAAATGGTAATATTAAAGTAGTAGTATTGAATTTGTATTTATATTCTTTTTATTATGTATTAAACTTTAAATTTAAAAACAAAAATAAAAGTAATGATGATAAATGAAATGTGTAAGAAAATGTGTAAGAACATGGAAGATGATAAAATTTGACTAAGGAAAGTCAAAAGTCAAAAGTCAAATTTTCGGGCTCGATTATCGTTTTTGAAATTTTCGATTTGCGCGATCGCAAAAGGTCTCGAAATAAAAGATATGATCTTAAAATAGTATTTTGAAATAAAATCGGAAATAAAAATAAAACTAATTTTCAAAAGGTACTAAATATAAAAATCGGATCTTAACCCTCGAGATTTTGATTAAAATTTTACTAGGTCGAAATACTTATTTTTTTCGTTGAATGTTATAGATTTAAAGAATTATAAACAAACGTCAAAAAGTTAATCAATTTAAAGTAAGTGTGACTTTAATTTTCGACAATTTAGAAAAAGGCTAGTTTAATAGAAATGAAATAGTAATTTGATATTAAAACTAAAGTTTTTATTTCGAAAACGAAAAATGTTTGGAATTGAATTTTACGAATAAAAGGTTTTACATTTATTTTTATGAATAGTAAATATAACTTAACCTTTTTGAAATTTGAAAGGCGATATTAACTTTTGTGTTGATTTTTATAAATTTTGAAATGTGTATCTTTTTCAATTCTGAAGATAATAGAACAAACTTTATTTTTTTAAAATTTTTAAATTTGTACTTAGGAAAATTTATTATTATTTGGCGAAAAAAATTCAGTCGCATTTTATTATATGGAAAAAGGATGAATTTAATTTAAGGAATTAAATTCTTTTATCATATTGTGTTAAAATAACATGGGGTGTTACATAAACATACAAGTAAATACAAGTGATGTTTAACATATTTAACATAATTTTCATACTCATAAAATTATAATAACAAAACAAATTAATTTACTAAAAAGATAATATAAGACATAGTTAGTCACCTTAATTCCAGAAGTTTATTGGTTGTCCGGATCAACGATGTTATCTAGGTCTAAGTCTTCACCCAAGTACCCGTCTTCACCTTCAAATAAACCCGTAAATAATGAGCTCCAAACACCCAAGATTAAGCTTAGAATACTAGTAAACTATTAGAGTAGTATTTAGGGTTTTAATTTAGGAGTTTTAGAAGTAAAAATGAAAGAAAAATATAGAGAGAAAAGGAGGAAGTAGCTCGGCTGGTTTCTTGGCTTCAAGGGATGTATTTTTCACTTGTGAAATGTGGGAACAAGTTTTAGAATTTAGGTTAAGTTATTTAGGTGTTAAAGTTTGTTTTTAATTAGAAAAATAATGTTTAATTAAATGTTTTAAACCATCATCCACTCCATCATCCTCTCATTAAGTCCACATTACTATTCATGCATTAAAAATGTCTAATTTGTGTTTTAAAATGTTTTCCTCGAATTTGGTCAGTTTTAAAAGTCGGGTGTCAAAAGCGATAAAAGTTAATATGTGCGCGTTCGACGATTTTTCGAAATATTTCTACTTTTAAATTCTAAGACTAAAATACTTATTTCATTATTCAAAAATTTTGAAAAGTGTTAAAGAAGTCGATAAATTTTACAAAACAAAAGTTTAGCAAAAATTGTGATTTTGAAGGCTAAAAAGCTTAGGATTTGATTTAGGCTTTGAAATTAGAAATTGATGGCTAATTAATGAATTAGATTAACACGGGGTGTTACAGGTTAGTTTTACCCTACTGATGACAGTGTCGCAATGGTAATTCAACCTAGTACGAGAGGAACCGTTGATTCACACAATTGGTCATCGCGCTTGGTTGAAAAGCCAGTGACGCTGGTTACCGTAGGCCGGATTATGATCAACGCCTAAGTCATAATCCCGGGCGAGCGATGCATGAGCCCGCCGCTCGATTGCCGACCCACGTGAGGAGCTTACGCCTCCCAAGGGCACGTGTCGTGGGCTAAGCCGCCGCATCGGATGCGATCACGGTGGCCGCCTTGAATTAATTTTAACCGGCGTGGCGGGTTGAATCCTTTCGCGACTTAAATACTGTGACGGGTATTGTAAGTGGCGAGTGGCCCTACGCCACGATCCACCGAGATTCACTCTATGTCGCTTCGATTCGTCCCTCCCCAAAAATATTTTAAAAACAGTGGTTCGAATGAGGAGGTTAAATATGATAAAAGTGAGTAAAATATGCTAAGTACCCAAAAAAAAAAATATTTAAACCAACTCATACTTGATGTGATATCGCATAATTTTACCCTCGCCTAACGCTGAGTGACCCAAGGCATTGCTAGCAACCGCGGCACTGGTATAGCACGCCAGCAACCGTGGCTGTGCATTGTCGAGAAGACGCTGAGTGACCCAAGGCATTGCTAGCACCGTGGGCACTGCCAGGCACCCGGCCAGCACCGTGGCCAGCGCGTCGGAAGACGCTGATTGTGCCAAGGCATTGCTAGCACCGTGGGCACTGTAAAGTACCCGCCAAGCACCGCGCTAAAGCGCCGTCGGAAGACGCTGAGTGACCCAAGGCATTGCTAGCAATCGCGGCACTCGCATAGTGCACCCGCAGCACCGTGGCTGTGCATCGCCGAAGACGCTGAGTGACCCAAGGCATTGCTAGCACCGCGGCACTGGTACAGGCACCCGCCAGCACCGTGGCCAGCGCTGTCACGGAAGACGCTGAGTGACCCAAGGCATTGCTAGCACCGTGGGCACTCGTGCTGGTACGCCAGACCGTGGCTAGGGCGTTGGGAAGACGCTGAGTGTGCCAAGGCATTGCTAGCACCGTGGGCACTGCGTTTGCACGGGTAGCACCGTGGCTGGGCATTGCACGGAAGACGCTGAGTGACCCAAGGCATTGCTAGCACCGTGGGCACTGCGTATAGGCACCGCTAGCAACCGCGGGCCAGCATCACGGAAGACGCTGAGTGACCCAAGGCATTGCTAGCACCGTGGGCACTGCAGGCAGTACCCGCCAGCACCGTACAGCGCCGTCGGAAGACGCTGAGTGTGCCAAGGCATTGCTAGCACCGTGGGCACTGTACAGTACCCGCTAGCACCGTGGCCAGCGCCGTCGGAAGACGCTGAGTGTGCCAAGGCATTGCTAGCACCGTGGGCACTGCGTCTTGCTGGGCATGGGTAGCAGGTGGCTGTGCATTGTCGGAAGACGCGTTGAGTGACCCAAGGCATTCCTAGCAATCGCGGGCACTCACAGGCCAGTACCCGCTAGCACCGTGGCTGCGCGTTGCCTGGAAGACGCTGATCATGCCAAGGCATTGCTAGCACCGCGGGCACTGCGTGTTAGGCACGGCTAGCACCGCGGGCCAGCATTGCCGGAAGACGCTGAGTGACCCAAGGCATTGCTAGCACCGCGGGCACTGCAGTGCCGTACGCCTAGCACCGCGGGCCAGCATCGCCGGAAGACTTTGAGTGTGCCAAGGCATTGCTAGCACCGCGGGCACTGCGTTAGGCACGGCTAGCACCGTGGCCAGCATCGCCGGAAGACGCTGAGTGCGCCAAGGCATTGCTAGCACCGCGGCACTGCGTGCTTGCACCGGCTAGCACCGTGGCCAGTATCACGGAAGACGCTGAGCGTGCCAAGGCATTGCTAGCACCGCGGGCACTCGGTGCTGCAACGGCTAGCACCGTGGCCAAAGGCGTTCGGAAGACGCTGAGTGTGCCAAGGCATTGCTAGCACCGGGCACTGGTGCTAGGCACCCGCTAGCACCGTGGCTAGGCATCACGGAAGACGCTGAGTGTGCCAAGGCATTGCTAGCACCGCGGCACTCGTGCTGGCACGGCTAGCACAAAGGGCTGGCAGCATTGCCGGGAAGACGCTGAGTGTGCCAAGGCATTGCTAGCAATCGTGGGCACTGTGCTAGGCGCCTAAAATGACCCCTAAGTTACAATTTGAGGTTACGGGCTGGGCATTACCCAAGAAGACGTGGCGTGTGGCTAAGCATTGCTAGCACCACGAGCAACAATTTGTGGTTAATGGCTAGTCATTTCTAGCATCATGCCCACCCATGCTTGCGGTGCTAGCGCCATGGGCACCCATGGCTTCATGGGTGCTACCATCATGCCCACCCATGGCTTCATGGGTGCTAGCATCATGGCTGGCGCTTAAGAAGACGAAAAATGAATTTTCGAGTCACGTTCTCGGAATTAGCTAAAACTTTATGGGTTGTTCCTAAGGTCATATGTGAATGTTTGGTGACACAAATGACCCCTTGTTGTTGGGCAAAACACCCAAACATCACACACTAAAAGTCCCATCCAAGGGTACCAAGTCGACACTTGCAAAGGGGTTCGAAACCCGAAACCACTCGAATTTTTTTGGCCAAACCCAAAGAGACATAAGTTAGGATCAAGAAAACAACTAATTTGCATTACCCCAAGCTCATTTGGCAAGTTAAAAGTACATTTTGGTCGTGGATAGGGGTAATCCACGAATTCGGGATTTGACCCCTGTTCCGGCACGTTTTTCGGCATCAAAACTCGATGTTTTTCGAAATTTTTTTTTTCTAACATCAAGTTCAGCAAGTTAGCTTTCCAACGCATCCTTAAGCGTCCCATTTGGACAACATTTGGTCACTCAGCTAATTCAAAACAAAAAATATACGCTATTCTACACATCCAATGTTTACTACCAAGAGATGGGTACAAGTAAAAAAGCCTCTATAGGGGGAGGCAGGAGGCTTGGTGGCTGGTGCACCAAGGGTTGGCGTCGTGGGCATGATGATCGATACAAGGTGAGCTCCCCGCAAGGCAAGCATGATGGGTTTTTGTGGGTTTTCGAAGTTTCGATGATCCCGCTACGCGTGCCACACCCGGCCTCGCTTCGAAAAGCTCTGATAATGTCTGAAATCGTGGTGGACCCATTTTTGTCGCT
The DNA here is from genome assembly GCA_023091065.1 of Dianthus caryophyllus. Lineage (NCBI taxonomy): Eukaryota > Viridiplantae > Streptophyta > Magnoliopsida > Caryophyllales > Caryophyllaceae > Dianthus > Dianthus caryophyllus. Next base: position 2,653,630 of record JALGRB010000018.1, read on the forward strand.
TTATTGGATTTTCATTATGCGGGTGCTATCGTTTGGCGGGTTTATGGATGGCTATTTACGATTTGTATTAATTTTCATGAACCGATGACCGCAAAGGAAGCTCGAAAAGACTGATTACAGAAGGGGTAGCCATTCATGGGAATGACGCGAAAGTGCGTAAGGCGGCTACAAACGATACGCGTGGGCTCTACCTAATCACAACGTGATATATCTCGACGATTAGAGATGGGTTGCGTAAAGTGCGTGGTCGTTGTCGGGAGAAGCACGCGACGCTGGTGTGTCGATGGCTCTAAACGTTAGTACGATAGGTCCCTGAGTTCCGGCCGCAAATTTTTGTGATGGTCCCGAAAGGATTTGACTACGCACGCCGCTTGAATTGACATTGGTGCACTCGCACATGCTTTGAGCGCTCGTGATTAGTAACGCTGAGTTCCCCTGGGTGAATATTTGGGAGACATGCGGATGATGTCTCTGGCGCATTTATACACGCGTCGCCTTATTCGATCACGCTACACGATGATTGGGGATGGTTTGTATGTAGAGGATGTAGGCATCGTGAGGAGAGGCGTGAATATACGAGGGTTTTGGTGGCTCTAAACTTGGTGTACGATGCGTCCCGAGTTCTCGCAAGTTTTGTAATCTGGCCCCAAAGGACGTTGACTATGCAGCGGCCATTGACATCAAAACACTCGTTCACGCTTTGATCAATTCGCGTAAGGTACCAAATAGGATCCCATCGATATTGACGATAACACCTGTATAATGTGAGTCCAATGGAATTGACAACGATACTAATCCCCTACGTTTTTGATATTATCTTGACCGATCCGAAGTCCCGTAAAATATCGAAACTCAAAAAGCATGTCGTATCACCCGATGCGACGTGCGCTCAACCGGTTAGAACATTAACCGGGGTGCCAGAGCGGAGGGAGCCGAAAAGCATGTCGTATCGTATCACCCGATACGATGTGCGCTCAACCGGTTAGAACATTAACCGGGGTGCCAGAGCGGAGGGAGGCGAGGAGCAGCAAGGCGAGGAGCAGCAGCAAGGCGAGGAGCAGCACCAAGGCGAGGAGCAGGAACAAGGCGAGGAGCAGCAAGGCAAGGAGGAGCAAGGAAGAGAGCATGTTGTATCGCCTGATGCGATGTGCGCTCAATTGGATTTGACGGAAGTATGAAACTATAAATGTCCCAGTCGGCTTAAGAAATATGTCCCTGTTGGTTCAAAAGAAAAGTTCATGTTGGTTAAAAGATAAGTCCCGGTCGGCTTAACGAATGTCCCTGTTGGTTCATAAGAAAAGTTCATGTCGGTTAAAAGATAAGTCCCTGTCGGTTAAAAGATAAGTCCCTGTCAGTTAAAAGATAAGTCCC